>CM069133.1:1565107-1994925 GCA_035221665.1 Okamejei kenojei
GAGGTAGTTGTGGCAGGTACTATCGCAATGTTTAAGAAACAGATAGGATATGTTTGGTGGGATGTGGGTGGGACTAGTGTAGATGGGACATGTTGGGCAATGTGGGCAGGTTGGGCCGAGGGGCCTGTTTCCACACTGTATCGCTCTGTAACAGGGGCAGGAACTGTTCCTGAGCATAAAGCACAACACTGCAAACAGCTCGATTGTAAACATGTATTGTCTTTCCGCTGACTGGTTAGCACGCAACAAAAGCTTTTCCCTGCAACATGGCACAGTAAACTATGTAAGATTCCAACTAAAATCAGGTAAGTGTTAGGAAGTCATGAATATCTCCAGGGAGAGCAAAGTGATTGTGACATTGTCAGTGGCAAGTGAAAGAGAAAATACATTCATTTTAAATGGTGAAAGGCTTTGAAAAAGAAAATTAGGAAATACTATATTCTATTGAAGATGATGTCTCTTTCTATTGTTGGGGAAATCAGTAAGAAGGCATGTTTTAATTTAAAATCATCAAACGAGAATGATAGTTCTTGCCTATTCATTACCATCTCTCTCTGTGGAACAAATCCATCACTATCTCATTATAAGCCCTCATAAATTTGAAGGCATTCATCAGATCATTGCTTAATCATTCAGTTTTCTTTGTTACTAAAGATTCTGCCTCCTCGCATCTCTCTACAGCAGCAACTTACACAGGGCTAACTGCGTCATCAATCTCACGCACAGGTTCCACTGATTTCCAGCTTTAATGGATAGTCCAAGAACTGCCCTGCAGACTAATTAAGTTATGCAAGGTTAACATTTACTCCGTACTGATCAGTCATTCTGTGCAAACGCCAAATTGGGATGCAAAGAGTTAATTCTGCAATTTGCAGCAAACCTGATTGATTTTCTGAATCGGTCCCAAGAAGGGCCCCAACTTGAAACGTCACCTATCCATGTTCTCCACAGATGCTGCCTGACCCGCTGAGTTACTCCAGCACTCTGTGAAACGTCACCTATCCATGTTCTCCACAGATGCTGCCTGACCCGCTGAGTTACTCCAGCACTCTGTGAAACGTCACCTATCCATGTTCTCCACAGATGCTGCCTGACCCGCTGAGTTACTCCAGCACTCTGTGAAACGTCACATAGAAACATAGAAACATAGAAATTAGGTGCAGGAGTAGGCCATTCAGCCCTTCGAGCCTGCACCGCCATTCAATATGATCATGGCTGATCATCCAACTCAGTATCCCGTACCTGCCTTCTCTCCATACCCTCTGATCCCCTTAGCCACAAGGGCCACATCCAACTCACTCTTAAATATAGCCAATGAACTGGCCTCAACTACCCTCTGTGGCAGAGAGTTCCAGGAACTCACCACTCTTCTGTGTGAAAAAAAGTCCTTCTCATCTCGGTCTTAAAGGATTTCCCCCTTATCCTTAAGCTGTGACCCCTTGTCCTGGACTTTCCCCAACATCGGGAAACAATCTTCCTGCATCTAGCCTGTCCAACCCTTAAGAATTTTGTAAGTTTCTATAAGATCCCCTCTCAATCTCCTAAATTCCAGAGAGTATAAACCGAGTCTATCCAGTCTTTCTTCATAAGACAGTCTGACATCCCAGGAATCAGTCTGGTGAACCTTCTCCTGCACTCCCTCTATGGCAATAATGTCCTTCCTCAGATTTGGAGACCAAAACTGTACGCAATACTCCAGGGTGTGGTCTCACCAAGACCCTGTACAACCTGAAGTAGAACCTCCCTGCTCCTGTACTCAAATCCTTTTGCTATAGATAGTAACATACCATTCGCATTTTTTTCACTGCCTGCTGCACCTGCATGCCTACTTTCAATGACTGGTTGTACCATGACACCCAGGTCTCGCTGCATCTCCCCTTTTCCTAATCGGCCACCATTTAAATAATAGTCTGCTTTCCTGTTTTTGCCACCAAAGTGGATAACCTCACATTTATCCACATTATACTGCATCTGCCAAACATTTGCCCACTCACCCAGCCTATCCAAGTCACCTTGCAGTCTCCTAGCATCCTCCTCACAGCGAACACTGCCCCCCAGCTTAGTGTCATCCGCAAACTTGGAGATAGATATTGCCTTCAATTCCCTCATCCAGATCATTAATATATATTGTAAAATAGCTGGGTCCCAGCACTGAGCCCTGCGGTACCCCACTAGTTACTGCCTGCCATTGTGAAAAGGACCCGTTTTACTCCTACTCTTTGCTTCCTGTTTGCCAGCCAGTTCTCTATCCACCTCAATACTGAACCCCTAATACCGTAAGCTTTAAGTTTGTATACTAATCTCTTATGTGGGACCTTGTCGAAAGCCTTCTGGAAGTCCAGATATACCACATCCACTGGTTCTCCCTTATCACGCTACTAGTTACATCCTCGAAAAATTCCACAAGATTCGTCAGACATGATTTACCTTTTGTAAATCCATGCTGACTTTGTCAATGATTCACCACTTTCCAAATGTGCTGCTATCCCATCTTTAATAACTGACTCTAGCAGTTTCCCCCACTACCGATGTTAGACTAACTGGTCTGTAATTCCCCGTTTTCTCTCTCCCTCCCTTCTTAAAAAGAGGGGTTACATTTGCTACCCGCCAATCCTCAGGAACTACTCCAGAATCTAAAGAGTTTTGAAAGATTATCACTAATGCATCCACTATTTCCTGAGCTACTTCCTTAAGTACTCTGGGATGCAGCCTATCTGGCCCTGGGGATTTATCGAGCCTTTAGTCTATTCAATTTACCCAACACCACTTCCCGACTGACCTGGATTTCACTCAATTCCTCCTTTGACCCACAGTCCCCTGCTATTTCAGGCAGATTATTTATGTCTTCCTTAGTGAAGACGGAACCAAAGTAGTTATTCAATTGGTCCGCCATATCCTTGTTCCCCATGATCAACTCACCTGTTTCTGACTGCAAGGGACCTACGTTTGTTTTAACTAACCTCTTTCTCTTCACATATCTATAAAAACTTTTGCAGTCAGTTTTTATGTTCCCTGCCAGTTTTCTTTCATAATCTATTTTTCCTTTCCTAATTAAGCCCTTTGTCCTCCTCTGCTGGTCTCTGAATTTCTCCCAGTCCTCTGGTATGCTGCTTTTTTCTGGCTACTTTGTACGCATCATCCTTTGCTTTGATACTATCCCTGATTTCCCTTGTTATCCACGGATGCACTACCTTCCCCCGATTTATTCTTTTGCCAAACTGGGATGAACAATTTTTGTAGTTCATCCATGCAGTCTTTAAATGTCTTCCATTGTATATCCACCGTCAACCTTTTAGAATTAATTGCCAGTCAATCTTGGCCAATTCACGTCTCATACCCTCAAAGTTACCTTTCTTTAAATTCAGAACCATTGTTTCTGAATTAACAATGTCACTCTCCATCCTAATGAAGAACTCAACCATATTATGGTCACTCTTGCCCAAGGGGCACGTACAACAAGACGGCTAATTACCCCTTCCTCATTACTCAAAACCCAGTCTAAAATAGCCTGCTCTCTCGTTGGTTCCTGTACATGTTGATTTAGATAACTATCCCGCATACATTCCAAAAAATCCTCTTCCTCAGCACCCTGCCAATTTGATTAACCCAATCTATATGTAGATTGAAGTCAACCCATTATAACTGTTTTGCCTTTGTCGCACGCATTTCTAATTTCCTGTTTGATACCATCCCCAACTTCTCTGCTACTGTTAGGTGGCCTGTACACAACACCCACCAGCGTTTTCTGCCCCTTAGTGTTTTGTAGCTCTACCCATACCGATTCCACATCCTCCAAGCTAATGTCCTTCCTTTTCATTGTGTTAATCTCCTCTCTAACCAGCAACGCTACCCCACCTCCTTTCTCCTTTCTCTCTATCCCTCCTGAATATTGAATATCCCTGGAGGTTCAGCTCCCAGCCTACGTCCCCTGGAGCCATGTCTCCGTGATCCCAACTATATCATTAATCATTAATATCTATCTGCACGTTCAACTCGTCCACCTTATTACGAATACTCCTTGCATTGAGACACAAAACCTTCAGGCTTGTCTTTTAACAACGCACTTACCCCTAATACAATTTTGCTGAAAAGTGGCCCTTTTTGATTTTTGCCCTGGTTTTGTCTGCCTGCCACTTTTACTTTTCACCTTGCTACCTAATGCTTCTACCCTCATTTTACACCCTCCTGCCTCTCTTCTCTTGTACCCATCCCCCTGCCACATTAGTTTAAATCCTCCCCGACAGCACTAGCAAAACACTCCCCAAGAACATTGGTTTCCATTCCAATTCCAGGTGCAAACCGTCCTGTTTTGTACCGGTCCCACCTCCCCCAGAACTGGTCCCAGTGCCCTAAAAATTTGAATCCCTCCCCCTTGCACCACTTTTCAAGCCACGTATTCATTTGCATTATCCTCCTATTTCTACTCTGACTGGCCCGTGGTACTGGTAGTAATCCGGAGATTACTACCTTTGAGGTCCTACTTTTAAGTTTCTCTCCTAGCTCCCTAAATTCACCTTGTAGGACCTCATCCCTTTTTTTACCTATATCGTTGGTGCCAACATGCACCACGACAACTGGCTGTTCACCCTCCCTCCAGAATGTTCTGCAGCCGTTCAGTGACATCCCTGACCTTTGCACCAGGGAGGCAACATACCATCCTGGAGTCTCGTTTGCGGCCGCAGAAACGCCTATCTATTCCCCTGACAATTGAATCCCCTATTACTATTGCCCTTCCCCTCTTTTTTTCCCCCCTCATGTGCTGCAGAGCCACCCATGGTGCCATGAACCTGGCTGCTGCTGCATTCCCCTGATGAGCCATCTCCCTCAACAGTATCCAAAATGGTATACCTGTTTTAGGAGGGAGATGACCGCAGGGGACTCCTGCACTACCTGCCTACTGCTTGCTGGCTATTGGCCACCCGTTCCCTTCTTGTCCTCTTACCGTTTGCCTGCGGTGTGACCAACTCACTGTACGTGCTATCCACGACTTTCTCCGCATCATCACCTATCCATGTTCTCCACAGATGCTGCCTGACCCGCTGAGTTACTCCAGCATTTTGTGTCTTTTTTTTGGAAACAAGTTCACAAGTTATAAGAGTAGAATTAGGCCATTCAGCCCATCGAGTTCATTCCACCATTCAATCATGGCTGATCTCTGCCTCATAATCCCATTTTCCTGCCTTCTCCCCATAACCCCTGACATCATTTCTAATCAAGAATTTGTCTATCTCTGCCTTAAAAATATACTGTGGCAATCAGTTCCACAGATTAACTACCCTCTGGCTAAAGAACTTCCTCCTCACCTCCTTTCTAAAGAGAGCTCCCTTTAATGCTGAGGCTGTGACCTCTGGTCCTGGACTCTCCCACCAGTGGGAACATCCTCTCCACATCCACTCTATCCAGGCCTTTCATTATTCTGTAAGTTTCAATGAGGTCCCCCCTCATTCTTCTAAACTTCCATGAGTACAGGTCCAGTGCTGCCAAACGCTCATCATCAGAGCCAGGATTTTGCCACAAATGCCATGTGCCTTTTCATGCCTATTGTGATGATTTCACCAGGATAATGCCCTTTTCATGATCGAGTGCCTAAATCACTTTTTTTGCCCTTTTGAGAAAAGGTGGTGCTATTTTCTCTAGTTGTACCGTGATTACGATGACGTTTTCTATGTTAACGCGTTAATATTAATGTCATTATTAACATGTTAACATAGTATAACTTACAAGAAAACTTCCACCACCGGGGCGAAACCGGGGGCGGCACCGTCGGTCATTCATTCGTTCGTGCCGCTGCCCACTGGTTCAGCTTTCTCCAAGATCTATTTAAGAAAGAACTGCAGATGCTGGAAAAATCGAAGGTAGACAAAAAATGCTGCAGAAACTCAACGATTGAGGAAGCTTCTATGGAGAGAAGGAATAGGCGACGTTTTGGGTTGAGACCCTTCTTCAGACTGGTGTGAGGGGGAGGGGCGGGAAAAATAAAGGAAGAGGCGGAGACAGTAGAGCTGGGAAAGTGGAGCTGGAGGAGGGGAAGACAAGGGCTAGTTAAAATGAGAGAAGTCAATGTTGATACCGCTGGGGTGTGGACTACCCAAGCGAAATACCCAAGCTTGTCTCCTCACGACATTTACTGCTGGCTACAGTTGCAAATCTGAGTTTTCGAGTGACCTGTGCAAGGCATTCATTGATGCTGGAATTCAACTGTGGAAATTAGAAAACAAATCTCTCAGAGGTTTTTTAGAGAAATACAGAGGAACATAGACCAAGTGAGTCATCATTATGGAAACATTATGTTGACAGCAACTTCAACATTGTTGTGCAGAAAATTAGGGATAAGTTGCACGCAACAAAATATGGATGTCAATAGACAAGACAACCGATGTATGTTGCCAATGTGGTCATCGGTACACTGGAGGCAGGTCAACCATCAAAGGAGTATTTGTTGACATCAGAAGTATTGGAGAAGTCAAACAGCTCAACTATTGCTCAGTTGTTTACATCTTCACTTGCTGTACTTTGGCCAGAAGGTATAAAACACGAGAATGTTCTTCTCTTTGTGACTTATAGTTTTATTCCCCAAAATGTTGCATTTGACATGCTTAGCTCAACGACTTTATAGAATTTCCGAGCACATGCGTAGCTTGTTTCCAAATGTCGATTGCCTAGTTTCCAATGTCAAGAAAATCTTCCTCAAAGCACCTTCATGTGTGCAGTTGTTCAAGGAAATGGCACCTGAGATTCCGCTACCTCCTCAGCCCATATTGACTAGGTGGGGTACATGGCTCTCTGCTGCACTCTACTATGCTGCAAATTTTGAAAAGATAAAATCAATCGTCAACTGTTTTGAAGAAGAAGAATCTGAAGCAGACTGTCGGGTTGTATCACAGCTTGGTTTGACAACAGCTCTGCCCAAGACTGCAAGATATTGCAGAGAGTTGTAGATGTAGCCCAGTCCGTCACACACTCCACACTCCCCACCATCGACTCCATCTACACTTCACGCTGCCTCAGGAAAGCAGCCGACATCATCAAAGACTTGTCCCTGTCCCACCCCGGTCATTCCTTCTTCTCCCCGCTCCCGTCCGGCAGAAGGTACAGAAGCTTGAAAGCGCGCACCACCAGACTCAGGAACAGCTTCTTCCCCTCTGTTATCAGGCTTCTGAACTGTCCTTCCATAAGCTAGTATCTGCAGATCCTGTTTCTACATCTTATGTTCATAAGTCATTGGAGCAGAAGTAGGCCATTCGGCCTATCGAGTCTACTCCGCCATTCAATCACGGCTGATCTATCTTTCCCTCTCAACCCCATTCTCCTGCCTCCTCCCCATAACCCCTGACACCCGTACTAATCAAGAATCTATCTATCTCTGACAAAAATGTCCATTGACTTGGCCTCCACAGTCTTCTGTGGCAAAGAATTCCACAGATTCACCACCATCAGACTAAATAAATCCCTCCTCATCTCCTTCCTAAAGGTATGTCCTTTAATTCTGAGGCTGTGACCTCTGGTCCTAGACTCTCCCATTAGTGGAAACATCCTCTCCACATCCACTCTATCCAGGCCTTTCACTATTCAGTAAGTTTCAATGAGGTCCCCCCTCTGTTGTTGAATGACTGATTCTATGAGTAGTAGCCAAAATATTGTGTGTTCCTCATGTCCATCAATGTTGATGAACCCATTTCTCCTCTCTTTTACGGTGTGTGCACGACCTCTTTGATGCAACATTGAGGACATGTTGGCAAAGAAGGCAGGGAACTTCTGTAATTACTAGTAAAGATGGCATGGATGTTCACCGTGAGGTTGTGGTCCAAAGTGGTCATTCATGTGATGGATGAGTTGGGTTCACTGTTCTGTTTCCGTGCTGTTTACTTTAGTGTAGAGAGAGCGCTCAAACGGCCCCTCCAGCCCACCGCGTCCTCGCCAACCGGCGATCTCCGCACATCAACACTATCCTACACACACTAGGGGCAGTGTCACATTTACACATAGCCAATTAACCTGGAAACCTGCACTTCTTTGGGAGTGTGGGAGGAAACCAAAAGTCTCAGAGAAAACCGTCGCAGGGCACGGGGAGAACGTACAAACTCCGTACAGACAGCACCCGTAGTCAGGATCGAACCCTGGTCTCTGGCGCTGTGAGGCAGCGACTCTATTGCTGCTCCATGCCAGATGACTCTATGACTATTCACTGACATGGTCATATTACTTTTTTACAGTGTTTAACACCAAGGGTACTGTTATTTTTTAGTACACTCATCTACTGGCTCCATTAATGAGTCAAATGGTTCAAAGCCAAGATTGTTATCTTCCATTTAACACAGTTAAGACACGTTTGCCTTTTAACTCGCTCAACGCATTATCTCACATTTTCTTTCAGTGATCTGTGTTCCCTGCCAATATGGTGTCAGCGGCAACTTTTCAAATTATGTCCTCAATCATACACTATGTGTGACTCTATGCCCATCGTTAAAAAGAGGCACCTTTACTGATCTCTGCGGAGCACCATTCATCTCGTTTACACCCCGCGACACTACACCCCAGCGGTATGAACATGAACAAGATTGTTAAGGGTTTGGGCACGCTAGAGGCAGGAAACATGTTCCCGATGTTGGGGGAGTCCAGAACCAGGGGCCACAGTTTAAGAATAAGGAGTAAGCCATTTAGAACGGAGACGAGGAAACACTTTTTCTCACAGAGAGTTGTGAGTCTGTGGAATTCTCTGCCTCAGAGGGCGGTGGAGGCAGTTCTCTGGATGCTTTAAAGGGAGAGCTAGATAGGGATCTCAAAAATAGCAGGGTCAGGGGATATGGGGAGAAGGCAGGAACGGGGTACTGATTGGGGATGATCAGCCATGATCACATTGAATGGTGGTGCTGGCTCGAAGGGCCAAATGGCCTACACCTGCACCTATTGTCTATTGACGTCTAATTTCAGGTAGTCCTTCTTTCTCCTTCCTCTCCCCTTCCCAGTTATCCCACATAGCCTACTGTCTCCGCCTCTTCCTTTCTTTTTGCCGCCCCCCCCACACATCAGTCTGAAGAAGGGTCTCAACCCAAAACGTCATCTACTCCTTTTCTCCATAGATGCTGCCTCACCCGCTGAAATACTCCAGAATTTTTTGTCTACTTTCTATTCCTATTGACCATTCTCTGTTTATACATTTCGCAAGGTAGTTTTGGAAGAACACCGTTATTGCAAATATCATGGGTTTAAGGTGAAAGGGTGAAGATTTAATAGGAACCTGAGGAGTGACTTTTTCACACAGAGGGTAGTGGGTGTATGGAACGAGCTGCCAGAGGAGGTAGTTGAGGCTGGGACTATCACAACGTTTAAGAAACAGTTAGACAGGTAGATGGATAGGGCAGGTTTGGAGAGATATGGGCCAAATGTTGGCAGGTGGGACTGGTGTAGCTGGGACATGTTGGCCAGTGTCTTTGCAAATGGTGGAATCAAAATCTAATGACGGAGCATAATTTCTTAAATTTTTGTAATTCTTTCCACATTTTGGATCAATTTATTCCTGCGAGGGAATTGAATTATTTGTAAGTGACAAGGATATGAAGAGCTGCAAGCAGCGCTGTACCGTTGGACATTGGTTGGACATTGTTTCATTATTTCTGTGTAGGATGACGGGGTGTCTGCCATCACTGGTCCTTGTGCAAGAAATCATTCATCTCCTTCAGCACAGACTACCCAGGTAAATTAACCGGCTAGATAAATTCATCATACAAGGACAGTGGGTGGAAAACCACGATGGTGACTTTCTATCATCACACATGTTATTTTTGCACTTAGATTCTTTCAGAGTATGTTTTCAAGATACCTAATAAACCTATTGTGGAAGAATTAGAGAGAGGAGGAAACAAGCAAAGATTTGTGTGGAAGACAGACACAGAGTGTTGGAGTAACTCAGCGGGTCAGGCAGCATCTGTGGAGAACATGGATAGGTGACGTTTCACAGAGTGCTGGAGTAACTCAGCGGGTCAGGCAGCATCTGTGGAGAACATGGATAGGTGACGTTTCACAGAGTGCTGGAGTAACTCAGCGGGTCAGGCAGCATCTGTGGAGAACATGGATAGGTGACGTTTCACAGAGTGCTGGAGTAACTCAGCGGGTCAGGCAGCATCTGTGGAGAGAAGGAATGGGTGACGTTTGGGTCGAGACCCTTCTTCAGACTCATTTGCCTTTGTCACTATCTCCAATCTGTCCATTCCCCCCGATGGACTAATGAATTCCTCCAGCACTCGGTGCTTTGCTCGGGATTCTAGCGCCTGCTGTTCCTGGTGTCTCCCTTTGATTTAGCGATGACCTCTATTCCAACAAAGGCGAGCCAAAGCTGTTTGGATATTTATTGGACATGGATTGTACTTGACATTTGATCTGCAAGTGCCAACGTTTTACCCCCTGACCAAGTTAACAGTAACATCAGTGGTGAAATACCAGTTTAGATTACATGCAAAGGTCACAGGACTGTGTGTCAACCCATGACTGTCAGATTGAGAGAAGCTATTGTGGTCACAGTGTTAAAGTGCATATTTATAGCTGAGTGGATAAACGTTAACTCGATACCCAGGTGTTTACATCCTTGCAGAGGTGATGGATCAACACAGCTTGTGATTGCTTTGACTGAGATATCATCATGGAGTCATTGAACATGGAAAGAGGCCCTTCGGCCCAACTCCTCCATGCCCACCAAAATGCTCCATTTGGCCCATCTATCTATACTATTACTAAAACTCTCATCTTGACCATTTCTGGTCTGCGTGGTAATTAAATCTGCGCAAAAACGATCCCCCATAGCGGTACAATTTTCGCCACCTTACTCACCATTCCCCCCTGCTGCAAGTCAAATAGGTTTTCTTCCGATCGGTGAAATTTTAGAAAAGTTATTGGTTTGTTATTCGCCAGGACGGCGACCCCACTTCCGGCAGCCACTATCAATCACCGGCCACGAGAATAAAGCTGAAGGAGCGTAGTGAGCAAAGTACGAGCGGGGGGCTGTGCTCTGTTCTGCAAGCGGGGGCCCACACCAACCCCTCCCACATACACCCCCTCCCCTACCCTCACAACACCCTCCTTCCCTACATCCCCCTACACTCCCCCACACCCCCACTCCCCTACACCCCTCCCTAAACCCCACCATCCCTTCCCCCTAACCCCACCCATCCCCCCCTCCCCCACCATCCCCCCCCTCATCCAACCCTTCCTCCCCCCTTTCGACTTTGTTTTTTTTAGTATGTCCAAATGTATGTCTCTCGGCATGTTTTTATATACCATAGACCATATATACGCATAAATAAACAGATAAAGTGAAATAGGCTTTTACAGTTCAGAGTTTGTTTGAAGTTGTGTTTAATAGAATGATGGCTGTGGGGAAGTAGCTGTTCCTGAACCTGGATGTACCAGATTGCAGGCTCCTGTACCTTCTACCTGAAGGTAGCAGGGAGATGAGTGTGTGGCCAGGATGGTGTGGGTCCTTGATGATGCTGCCAGCCTTTTTGAGGCAGCGACTGCGATAGATCCCTTCGATGGAAGGGAGGTCAGAGCCGATGATGGACTGGGCCGTGTTTACTACTTTTTGAAGTCTTTTCCTCTCCAGGGCGCTCAAGTTGCCGAACCAAGCCACGATGCAACCGGTCAGCAAGCTCTCTACTGTGCACCTGTAGAAGTTAGAGAGAGTCCTCCTTGACAGACCGACTCTCCGTAATCTTCTCAGGGAGTAGAGGCGCTGATACGCTTTCTATAAAATTGCATCAGTGTGCTAGCACTAGGAGAGATCTTTGGAAATATGTACGCCCAGGAATTTGAAGCTCTTGGCCCTTTCCACCATCGACCCAGCTCCCTCAGCTCCCTTTGGTAAACAGCTCTGTGTTCTGTTTCACAGAGACATGGCTCACCCCCAGCTCCCCAGAATCAGCAGTCCAGCCTGGAGGGTTCTCCATCCTCTGTATGGACCATACGCAGGCATCTGGGAAAGGGAGAGGAGGGGGCGTCTGCCTCATGGTCAACTCTGCGTGGTGCTCTGACATGGCAGTCCTGTCCAACTCCTGCTCTCCACACCTGGAACATCTGACGGTGAAGTGCCGTCCCTTCTACCTACTGAGGGTATTCACCTCCATCCTCCTGACTACGGTCTACATCCCTCCCCAGGCAGACGTCCGTCTGGCACTGGAGGAGCTGCACGCCGTGGTCAACAAACACCAGACGTCTTACCCCGAGGCTTTTACCACCATTGCTGGGGACTTCAATAAGGCAAACCTCAAGAAATCACTCCCTAACTTCCACCAACATGTCTCCTGCTGCACCAGAGGACCAAACACCCTCGACCACTGCTACACCACCATCAAGAATGCCTACCGCTCTATCCCTCGCCCTCACTTCGGTAAATCTGACCATACCACGGTGCTGCTTCTCCCTGCCTACAGGCAGCAATTAAAGAGCGCACCCCCAGAGGTGAGGACAGTACAGAGCTGGTCAAGGGGGGGTCAGGGGGGGGGGGGGGGGCAGAGGAACAACTGCAGGACTGTTTGGAATCTGTAGACTGGGCAATGTTCAGGGACTCGGCAACGGACTTGTTCTTTTTAATTGTGTTGTGTTCTTTTGATTGTATGTCTGCATGGTAACTAAAATATCACGGTACCTTAATTGGTGCATGTGGCAATAAATCTGAATCTGAATCTGAAGAGAATAATGTATAATGCAAGGTGAAGTCCGATTAAAGATAGTCCGAGGGTTTCCAGTGAGGACTGCTCTCTAGTTGGTGGTAGGATGGTTCAGCTACCTGATAACAACTGGGAAGAAACTGTCCCTGAATCTAATAGCCTTTCCTGTTTGTAGAATAAGAACAGTATTTAAAGTATAGCTTTTCAAGAGATGATTTATAGGGCTGGAGTGGAGGTACACATAGGGTTATTGTTGTATGTTGGTGCCCTACACAAGCTGCCGACTCTGGCAATGTCTTGTCAGGATTTTGTTGGGGGTTGTTTATTTTGCTGTAATTAATAAGTGTTGAACTAATTGTGTGTTTTATGCCCGTCACCACCAACACTGCCGACCACACATCTAATTACACGGCCTGCATTCTCACCACTACATCACAGCGCCTGCAACAAAGGCACAATTATCTGTGCTGCACTTTGTCCAACGCACAGAATCGCTGAGAAGTGCTGAGGCCTGGCTTTACCAGTTATCAGTAAACTTGTGACCTAATTAGAGAGGCGGCTGATATAATTGTGGGATGAGAGGTAATAGGATGACCTTGCTTGTCATTTTTAGTGTGGATTTATCTTCTTGGTTCCAACCCCCACCAGGGTCATGTAAGGTATCTGCAGCTTAGAGAGGGTGTAGAGGTGGTTTACCAGAACGCTGCTGGATTAGAGAGTTTCAGCTACACGGAGAGGTTCGATAGACTTGGATTGCAAAGAAGAGATAAGACTTTTTTTACCTTCCATCACTGAGGAGGTGCCTGGAGGAGAGTCGCTGTGATGGATGTTTGTGTTAAATTATGTTTCATTGTGTGTTTCCTTGCTTTTTTATTGTTATGACTGACAGATAAAGAAATTCAATTCAATAGACAATAGACAATAGGTGCAGGAGTAGGCCATTCGGCCCTTCGAGCCAGCACCGCCATTCAATGTCATCATGGCTGATCATCCCCTATCAGTACCCCGTTCCTGCCTTCTCCCCATATCCGCTATCTTTAAGAGCCCTATCTAGCTCTCAATTCAATTCTATTCAATTAGAGAGTTTCATCTACAGGGAGAGGGTGGAGTAGTGTAGAGGGTGTAGAGGGTGCAGAGGAGGTTCACCAGAATGCTGCCTGGATTAGAGAGTTTCAGCTACATGGAGAGGTTGGATAGACTTGGATTGTTTTCTCTGGAATGTCGGATGTTGAGTGGAGACTTGATTGAAGTTTATAAAACTATGAGCGGCATAGATAGGGTGGACGGTCAGAACCTTTTCCCCAGGTTGGAGACGTCCAACACTGGTGCATCACCTCACACCTGCTCAGGTTAAACTCCATCTGTCATTTCTCTCGCCATTTCAACAGCTGATCTATATATGTGTAGGAAAGAACTGCAGATGCTGATTTAAATTGAAGGTAGACAATAGGTGCAGGAGTAGGCCATTCGACCCTTCGAGCCAGCACCGCCATTCAATGTGATCATGGCTGATCATCCACAATCAGTACCCCGTTCCTGCCTTCTCCCCATAATCCCTGACTCCGCTATCTTTAAGAGCTGTATCTAGCTGTCTCTTGAGACCCAAAATGCTGGAGTAACTCAATGCAACAGGAGGCATCAGAGAAGGAATGGGTGATGTTTCAGGTCAAGACCCTTCTTCAGACTGATGTCAGGGGAGTGGGCAGGACAGAGATTATGCCTGGCTCATTTATATATATATATATATTATATATATATATATATATATATATATCACAACATCTCCGTGGATTGTCACCTTGTCGTGGTGGAGAAGCTTGTATGGTCCTGAGATCCTGAGAGCGATGCCGTCTGGAGCGATGCTCCTGGTAGGGCCACCCATGGCGGTAAGGTCGAGGGGGAGGTCTCTGACAAAGAGCAATCCAACCAAGACCTCAACGGTGGAACAGGCGGAGGACGATGGCTGACCTTAGTGGAGCGTCACAACGGCTGGGAAGGCGGATGAAGGCTGCAGCAGAAAAGGGTCTCCGGTCGTCTTGGACTCCATGCCACTGGATCCTGACCCAGATCTGTCAAGGACCGTGGGGTGGCTGTCTGTGCACCAGTCTCCCCACGTTAAACAAAGTCACGCACAGGCGTCCTCCATATAGGGAATAGCACCCTGGAGACACCCGTGGTCAGCCACGACCGAAGGGGGCCTGGGAAAGACAACATCAGAGGTCCCAGCACAGATGCCTGTGGAACTCCACTGGTCACAGAGCTCCAGCCTGAATATTGTCCGTCCAACACACCCCCTCTGTCTTCTATGAATAAGCCAGTTCTAAATCCATACAACCAAGCCAACGTGAATTCCATACATCTTAATCTTCTGGATCAGCCTACCATGAAGAGCCTTATCAAAAGACTCACTAAAATCCACGTATGCAACATATAACAAACTTGCCAAATTCTCGCAATTTCCAGAATTTCCTCCATCACGCACGAACCTGCATTCCCAAACAGTCCAGACTTTAGGCTTTAGAGATACAGCGCGGAAATAGAATCTTCGGCACACCAGGTCCGCGCTGACCAGCGATCACCCCGTACACTAACACTAACCAACACCCTCGGGACAATTTATAATCATTACAGACGCCAATTAACCTACAAACCTGTGCGTCATGAAGTGTGGTAGGAAACTGGAGCACCTGGAGAAAACCCACGGAGAGAACTCCGTACAGACTCCATACAGACAGCACCCGTGGTCAGGATGGAACCTGGGTCTCTGGCGCTGAGAGGCAGCAACTCTACCGCTGCGCCACCGTTTCCCCCACTATTCCTCTTTTTCCCCTAAATGCCCTTTTGTCCCTGGAGTGCACAGTCAGTAAACAAACGGATTTAATGTCAGCAATCTGGCTGAATAGATTGCAAGCAGCACGGTGGCGCAGCGGGTAGAGTTGCTGCCTCACAGCGCCAGAGACCCGGGTTCCATCCTGACCACGGGTGCTGTCTGTACAGAGTTTGCACGTTCTACCCATGACCTGCGGGGGTTTTCTCTGAGATCTTCGGTTTCCTCCCACACTCCAAAGACGTACAGGGTTGTAGGTTAATTGGCTTGGTCAATGTAAACATTGTCCCTAGTGG
This sequence comes from Okamejei kenojei, assembly GCA_035221665.1. Lineage (NCBI taxonomy): Eukaryota > Metazoa > Chordata > Chondrichthyes > Rajiformes > Rajidae > Okamejei > Okamejei kenojei. The sequence continues at coordinate 1,580,890 of CM069133.1, forward strand.
GTGTAGGGTAGTGTTAATGTGCGGGGATCGCTGGTCAACGTGGACTCGGTGGGCCAAAGGGCCTGTTCCAGGCTGCATCTCTAAAATAAACTAAACTAAACTAAACAAGAAGCAAGAAGGAAATCCTAGGAATGCACTGAAAACATCCAATAAACAGCTAAGTAGGCCATTACCGACCGCAACTGATGCACAACGTGCCAAAGAGCTACGCGCTGCATAATCTATCAAACGGCAGAGAATCAGGGGAAGTCCAGTCGTCTTTGATAGTTATTTCAAAATGTCTACACAAGCAGAGAAATGTTCTACGCTGTGTGAGTAATAAATCTTAGTTGGAAATATAATCTGGCTTCTTCACTGCTAACTTGCTGTTTGCACTATCATGGCATTGACCTTCTAACGTGGGGCTTGAATCTATAACTCAGGGCTGAGACGCATCAAAACATAGAGTGGAGAGGAAAGGTGTCTATTGAAACCGAAGATCTAGATGAAAACCCATGCGGTCATGGGGAGAACGACAAACTCCGTATAGACAGCACCCATGGTCAGGAAGGAACCCGGGTCTCTGGCGCTGTGAGGCAACAACTCTACCGCTGCACCACCGAGCCGCCCCTCTGTAATGGGCCAAATGTGGGCAGGCATAGATGGGGTATGTTGGTGGGCATGGGCAAGTTGGGCTGAAGGGCCTGTTTCCATGTTGTATGACTCTGGAGTTATAACTCTATGTTCTGAGGGAGCTCAGCGGGTCAGGCAGCATCAGTGGAGGGAAAACACAGGTGACGTTTCGGATCAGGACACCTTCCGAAAATGTTGCCTGTCCATTCGCTCCACAGATGCTGCCTGACCCACTGAGTTCCTCCAGCACTTTGTGTTTTGCTCAGGATCCCAGTATCTGGTTCCTTGTGCCTCTGGGCCATCCATTTGATTTAGAATGCTATGCGCCTTTTTGAATGGATGGATTGAAAGATACAGCGTGGAAACAGGCCCTTCAGCCCACTAAGTCCCCGCTGACCACATTGAATGGTGGTGCTGACTTGAAGGGCCAAATGGCCTACTCCTGCACCTATTGTGTATCGACCATCGATCACCCATTCACACTAGTTATATATTGTCCCTCTTTATCATCCACTCCCTACACACTAGAGACAATTTACAGAGGGCCAATTAACCTACAAACCTGTACGTCCTTGGAGTGTGGGAGTTAAGTAGAACTAGTGGATAGTGGAGTTAAGGGATATGGGGAGAAGGCAGGAACGGGGTACTGATTGTGAATGATCAGCCATGATCACATTGAATGGCAGTGCTGGCTCGAAGGGCCGAATGGCCTACTCGTGCACCTATTGTCTATTGAAACCGAAGATCTAGATGAAAACCCATGCGGTCATGTGGAGTACGGACAAACTCCGTACAGACAGCACCCGTAGTCAGGATGGAACCCGGGTCTCTGGCGCTGTGAGGCAGCAACTCTACCGCTGCGCCACCGTGACACCCCCTGTAATATTGTGCAAGGCTAATAGTTGAATCACAGTGAACCTGCCCCCACCACACAGTCAAGCACGTTGATTAGTCGATCATTATAGTCACTTTGTTTACCCTTTGTGGGTTAAATGCACAGAGGACCTTTCAAATAAATGTCACAGAAATGTGACGATATATCAATGTAAAGCTAAATTATTAAAAATTGAATTCCTGGAGGATTTAACACTAAGTAACAAGAAGAAGCTAATTAGTGCTCTTTAACAAAATTAATTAATGTTTTCCATTGAATTACTCTGTTTAAATGAAGGACACCAACGCTCAAGAGCAATTAACTGTCGCGTGTACTAATTACACAGTCTATTTTACATTTTAATTCTTTTTTGTCAGAGACCGTGGTTCTGGAGGCTAAAGAGTATTTATATCTTCATTATTATTAATATAAGTACACATTTTGTTCTTGATTTTCATCACGTTCCTTCAATGACATTCTGGGTTACAAATCTACAGTGCTGACATCAATCAAACTCCCTTCACCTGTATCCACCGGAGATTAGTTTGTTACTGTCACCTGCAGCTAAGTTCCACCCAGGGACAAAAGATTCTGCCTATGCCTATAATAGTTTTATATACTTCTATCAGGTCTCCAACGTTCCAGAGAACATCTACAGTGTGGAAACAGGCCCTTTGACCCAACTTGCCCACACCGACCAACATGTCCCAGCTACTCTAGTCCCACCTGCCCGCATTTGGCCCATATCCCTCCAAACCTGTCCTATCCATGTACCTGTCTAACTGATTCTTAAATGTTGGGATAGTCCCAGCCTTAACTACCTCTTCCGGCAGCTCGTTCCAAACACCCACCACCATCTGTGTGAAAAAGCTACCCCTCAGATTCCTATTAAATCTATTTAGGTAATTATTTAGGTGGGCTGGGAGATTGCAACCTTCACGTGGTCCACCCTGTTTCGACTATTGCAGTCAACCCGATGTGCGTAAACAAAAAGATCAAATAGAACAGGAAGTAGACAAAAAATGCTGGAGAAACTCAGCGGGTGAGGCAGCATCTATGGAGAAAAGGAGTAGGCGACGTTTCGGGTTGAGACCCTTCTTCAGACTGATGTCGGGAATGGGGTGGGGCGGGTAGAAGAAAGGACGAGGCGGAGACAGTGGGCTGTGGGAGAGCTGGGAAGGGAAGGAGGGGGAAAGCAGGGACTACTTGAGATTAGAGAAGTCAATGTTCATACCGCTGGGGTGTAAACTACCCAAGTGAAATATGAGTCGCTGCTCCTCCAATTTGCGGTGGGCCTCACTCTGTCAATGGAGGAGGCCCAGGACAGAAAGGTCGGATTCAGAATGGGAGGGTGAGTTAAAGTGCTGGGCAACCGGGAGATCAGGTTGGTTAGTACGGATTGAGAGGAGGTGTTGGGCGATGCGGTCACCGAGCCTGCGCTTGGTCTCGCTGATGTAGAGAAGGTGACACCTGCGACAGCGGATGCAGTAAAGGAGGTTGGAGGAGGTGCAGGTGAACCTCTGCCTCACTTGGAAAGACTGTTTGGGTCCTTGGATGGAGTCGAGGGGGGAGGTAAAGTGCCAAGTGTAGCATTTCCTGCGGTTGCAAGGGAAAGTACCAAGGGAGGGGGTGGTCTGGGTGGGAAGGGATGAATTGACCAGGGTACACAAAAATGAAACTCATGCATCTAAGGAGCAGGGATGAATTGACCAGGAAATAGAACAAGTTGTCCAACAACTTTAGGTTGTGCATGCCATAAGCACGAAGAAGATGATTTAGGTAAACCTTTTCTGCACCCTCTTCAAAGCCTTGGATCCTCCCTGAAGTGGGTGCCTAGAACGTTTTCACACAGAGAGTTGTGAGTCTGTGGAATTCTCTGCCTCAGAGGACGGTGGAGGTCGGTTCTCTGGATGCTTTCAAGAGAGAGCTAGATATGGCTCTTAAAGATATGGAGATATGGCGAGAAGGCAGGAACGGGGTACTGATTGGGAACGATCAGCCATGATCACATTGAATGGCGGTGCTGGCTCGAAGGGCCGAATGGCCTACTCCTGCACCTATTGTCTATTGTCTATCTGTATACAATTCTCCAGATGCGGCCAAAGTCCAATAGAGGTGCATCATGACTTTCTGACTCAATGTCCCGACGTATGAAGGCAAGTGGAGGGGTTAATGTGGACGGGGTTGGTTGGTAAATTTGCAGATGACACCAAGGTTGCTGGGGACACGGACTGTGAGGAAGCTGTCAAAGTATTTATCAGGAAATTAATCAGCTAGCGACATGGGCTGGAGAAATGGCAGATGAAATATAATCTGAGCAAGTTTGAGGTGTAGCACACGAGGAGGTCAAATGTACGGGGAAACTGTATAAATACTAGCGTGATGCTGATAGACAGAGGGACCTTGGGATCTTAGTCCATATCTCTCTGAAAGTGATAACCCAAGTGGTAAAAAAGGCACTTGGTATACTTACTTTCATCGATAATGTTTTATTACTAATGTTTAATGTTTTACGTGTCATTCTTAACTGTCACTGTATGTCATGTTGTCACTTGCGGGCGGAGCACCAAGGCAATTTCCTTGTATGTGAATACTTGGCCAATAATAAACTTATTTATTCATTTATTTATTCATTTTATTATTCATTGGTCAGTGCGTAAGAGTCAGGAAGACATGATGCAGCTCTACAGGACTTTGGTGAGGCCGCATTTGGCGTTTGGTCGCCCCCATGACAGGAAGGACGTGGGGGGCTTTGGAGACGGTGCAGATGCAGTTTACCAGAACACTGCCTGGATTATGGGGGTATTAACTACAAGGAAAGGTTGCACAGACAGGATTGTTTTCTCTGGAACGTCGGAGGTTGTGGGGAGACCTGAGAAGTTTATAAAATGATGCGAGACAAAGATAGGATAGACAGTTAGAACTTTAATCGCAGGATGAGAATATCAGAGATGAGTGGGCATGGCTTGAAGGTGAGAGGGGCATGTGCGGAGGAAGTTTTTTTTTACACGGAGCGGTGGAGGCAGATATGATCGTGGCATTTAAGAGGCTCTTGACAAAGAAGTGTGAGGGATGTGGATTATGTACAGGTAGGTAAGAGTTGGTCTTGGCATCTTGTTGGGCACAGACATTGTGGGCCAAAGGGCCTGTTCCTGTACTAGTCCATCTTCACTTTTTTGCTACTCTTTCTACGTGTTTTTTACAGAGCTTCATGAGAACTCTTTCCCCATTCCTTCATGGAAACCTTTTTCCCTGAAAATAATTTGTGTTTTGTAAAGACTTGGGCTTGCACATTTAACCTCATTCCCATGTGGAAACTTTCTCCAGTACACCGTGCACACAGATTACAATAAGCGATATTTAAACACTGTTGTGATTTTATTATAAGATAATCTTCTCTCCTGAATGCTACTCTGAAGGCGATGATTGCTATTTCCACGCATTTCATCTCGCATTGTTTAACGCTAGACGTTATGCATCAGAGAGTAATTCTGCTCTCATGCAACTGTGGGTAATTCATAAATGAAATTATGAAGAAATGTTGTATGGCATGGACATTGACTGTGATAAATGTTCAGGCTGCAGTCTGCATCAGCAACATTCAAATTTGATTTTGATTAATGCATGTACCGTATTTTATGAATACATAGATATTTTAATTCAGTCCTCACAAATGCTTTCATTGCTCAAGTCAAATGGAGATTATTGTCATCGGCAGAAACACAGTGAGGTACGGGTACAGTGAAGAATTTTGCCTCACGGGCTCAGGCTCAAACAACGCACACAAACATGAAATATACATAAATTATGTAAAGCAATGAAAAGAAAAGACTGGGGAAAAAACAAGACATCCATGGAAAGATGCACAATTGGAGAACAACAGTGCAAGAGGTGGTCCTCAGTTCAGTTTAGAGATACAGGCCCTTGGGGCCAACGGCTCCACACCAACCAGCGATCCCCGCACACTAACACTATCCGACACACACTAGGGACAATTTACATTTATACCAAGCCAATTAACCTACAAACCTGTATGTCTTTGGAGTGTGGCAGGAAACCGAAGATCTCGGAGATCAGGGCAGGTCAGGGTAGAGAACGTACAAACTCCGTACAGACAGCACCCGTAGTCAGGATCGAACCCGGGTCTCTGGCGCTGTGCGGCAGCAACTCTACCGCTGCATCACTGTGCCGTAGTGTTTCGTTGCCTTGGCGGCATTAGGGTTTTGCGGGTCGGTTCCAGAACCTGCTGGTTGTCGGAAAGTACCTGTTCCTGAAGCTGGTGGTGTGGGACCTCAGGCTTCTGTAGCTCCCGCCCGACGGTAGCAGTGAGCAGAGAGCAGGGTCTGGGTGGTGGGGATACTTGATGAGAGATGCCGCCTTTGTGAGGCAGCCCCTGATGTCGATGCTACTCATGGTGGGCAGGGCAGTGCCTGTGATAGACCAGCCTGGTCCACCACTCTCTGCAGCCCCTTGTCTTCCTGTGTGGTGCAATTGCCGTACCAGGCCACGATGCCAGTCAGGGTACTTTCTACAACAGAGACACAAGGAAGGGCAGATGCTAGTAAAAAATAAAGACAAAGTGCTGGAGTAACTCAGCGGGTCAGGCAGCATCTCTGGAGAACATGGATAGGTGACGTTTAGGGTCCGAGGTTCCTGATCCCAAGCATTGATGGATAGTTGCATCAGAACATGTTGTGGATCAGCTTTCAAATTCAATTGATCTGGTCAGAATCCTGCACCAACAGAGGTGGTGCAGCGGTAGAGTTGCTGCCTCACAGCGCCAGAGACCCGGGTTCAATCCTGACTACGGGTGCTGTCTGTACGGAGTTTGTACGTTCCCCCCATGACCGTGTGGATTTTCTCCAGTTTCCTCCCACTCTCCAAAAATGTGCGTGTTTGTAGGTTAATTGTGTTCGATAAAAATTCTAAATAGTCCCCAGAGTGTGGGATAGTGCTTGTGCAGACTCGTTGGGATGAAGGGCCTGTTTTCACGCTGTATCTATAAGACTATAGACTCTACACATTTTTTTCCCCATGGATTCTAAAACTAAACGGCACCGGTTCAAGGTGAGAGGGAAGATATGGGCAAATACAGACAAATGGTTCTAATCCAGGATGCCAACATGGTTGGCATGGACAAGATGGGCTGAAGGGACTGATTCCATGCTGTACAGATCGACCATTCATTTATATTTAAAGTTTTTATGGAAAAAATGTAGATTAATGGAAGAAACCAAGATCTATTTTTCTATGCCAGCAGCAATTGTGGTGAATTTATAACTGGAGGCATCGAGCAATGTTTAAACTGATTCTGCACTTAATGTGTAATGTTTGTTACTGTTGCAAGGAAGGCTGAGAGTTTGCAAGTATAGTTTTGTCAGGAATGTACAGAGTACTTTCTTCTCCGTGGATTGTCACCTTGTCGTGGTGGAGAAGCTTGTGTGGACCTGAGATCCTGAGAGCGATGCCGTCTGGAGCGATGCTCCTGGTAGGGCCACCCATGGCGGTAAGGTCGAGGGGGAGGTCTCTGACAAAGAGCAATCCAACCAAGACCTCCACGGTGGAACAGGCGGAGGACGATGGCTGACCTTAGTGGAGCGTCACAACGGCTGGGAAGGTGGATGAAGGCTGCAGCAGAAAAGGGTCTCCGGTCGTCTTGGACTCCATGCCACTGGATCCTGACCCAGATCTGTCAAGGACCGTGGGGTGGCTGTCTGTGCACCAGTCACCCCACGTTAAACAAAGTCACGCACAGGCGTCCTCCATATAGGGAATAGCACCCTGGAGACACCCATGGTCAGCCACGACGGAAGGCGGCCTAAGAACAGAGTACGTTAGGAATATAATCTACTATCTGTCGTAACTATACCACAGAACAGAGAACATGTTTCAGGTTTATTATAACCATATAACAATTACAGCACGGAAACAGGCCCTCTCGGCCCTTCCAGTCCGTGCCGACCATTTGTTTTCCCCTAGTCCCATCTACCTGCACGCAGACCATACCCCTCCATTCCCATCACGTCCATATACCTATCCACTTTACTTTTAAATGTTAAAATCGATCCTGCCTCCACCACCTCTGCCGGAAGCTCATTCCACACAGCCACCACCCTCTGAGTAAAGAAGTTCCCCCTCACGTTACCCCTAAACTTCTGTCCCTTAATTCTCATGTCATGCCCTCTTGTTTGAATCTTCCCTGCCCTCAATGGGAAAAGCTTATCCACGTCAACTCTGTCTATCCCTTTCATCATTTTAAAGACCTCAATCAAGTCCCCCCTTAACCTTATTATTGTCAGGTTTATGTGTATCGAGGTACAGTGAAAAGTATTGTCTTTACACGCTATCCAAACAGACCAGAGAATACTCTACATGAAAATACTTGACAATCCAGTCAAACTCCAGTCCCATAGGTAGAGCAAAGGGGAAGATACAGAGTGCAGAATATAGTTCTCAGCATTGTAGCGCATCAGTTCCACAGACAAAGTCCAATGTCTGCAATGGGGTAGAGGTGAATCGGACAGTACCCTAGCTTATGGAAGGGCCGTTCAGAAGCCTGATAACAGAGGGGAAGAAGCTGTTCCTGAGTCTGGTGGTGCGCGCTTTCAAGCTTCTGTACCTTCTGCCGGACGGGAGCGGGGAGAAGAAGGAATGACCGGGGGTGGGACAGGGACAAGTCTTTGATGATGTCGGCTGCGTTCCCGAGGCAGCGTGAAGTGTAGATGGGGTCGATGGTGGGGAGTGTGGTGTGTGTGATGGACCGGGCTACATCTACAACTCTCTGCAATTTCCTGTGGTCCTGAGCAGAGCTGTGTTTCAACCAACAGTATGCAAGAGTTATTGGAAACACTGCGTGACCCCACCAGCAGTGGCTGCCTCACCCAACAGTCTGTCCTTTTTTTTTTTGTTATTTTTAGTGTGTGTTGAAAAGTATGTTTTAGTGTTCCTTGGTTTGTTTTACGGGTGAGGGGTTGTGGGGAAACTTTTTCAATCTCGTTACCTCGACGGAGATGGGATTTTTTTCCATATCGTATCTCTGTCCCCACTGCAGCCAAACATCGTGGAGTTTGCGTTTCCTGGAGACCGACCCAGCGCTCCAAGCCGCAGGAGTCGGCGGGACTTTAACATCGCGATCCCTTTGCCGGGAATCGAAGCTCCAACCGCGGGGCCTGGGGACTTTAACATCGTGAAGCCCGCGGTCTCCGGTAAGAAGAGGCCGACTCGGGAGCTCCATGCCACAGTGAGAGTTTAAACCGCCCCAACGCGGGAGTTTCGAATACCCTGACGGGGGCTTCGATCGTCGGCTGCGGGGGCTTTGATGGCCCCGACTGCGGATGGATCGACTACCCGACTGTGGGAGAACAAGAGGAAGAAGATAGAACTTTATTGCCTTCCATCACAGTGAGGAATGTGGAATCCACTGTGATGGATGTTTATGGTAACCTTTATGTGGCTGTGTGTCTTGTTGCTTTTCACTTAGTACGGCTGTATGGTAACTTCACTTAATTGGTAACTCACCGTACCTTAATTGGTGCATGTGACGATAAACTGACCTTGAATCCTTGAAACCTTGAGACATACGAATTCCGTCAATCTCCTCAGGAAGGCTGTCTAAAAGGTTCTGACTGTCTACCGTTTCTGTGCCTCTTATAATTTTATATACCAGGTCTATCAGGTCTCCCCTTCATTGTTACAATGTCATTCACCAGCTGAGAAGAAGACAAAGTTCTTTGCAATTGGTTAAGTTGAATAGTGAAAGGCCTGGATAGAATGGATGTGGAGGATGTTTCCATTGGTGGGAGAGTCCAGGACCAGTGGACATAGTCTCAGAATGAAAGAATGTTCCTTTTGGACGGAGATGAGGAGGAATTTCTTTAGGCAGAGGGCGGTGAACCTATAGAATTCTTTGCAATAGACGGCCATGGAGGCCAAGTCAGTGGGTATTGATAGGGCGGAGATTGACAGATTCTTGATTAGTACGGGTGTCGGGGGTTATGGGGAGAAGGGGTTGAGAGGGGAAGATAGATCAGCCATGATTGAATGGTGGAGTAGACGATGGGCCGAATGGCCTAATTATACTCCTAGAGCTTATGAACTTGTGATGTCACGGCGCACAGATGCAGAGGGCGGCTGCTGACGGCGATAGCCAGACGGTGGTGTTTACAGTGCCCGCGGGCGGTGGTGTTGGTGGAGGGGACGGGCGGTGGAGTTGGCGGGGGAGACGGGCGGTGGTGTTGGCGGGGGGGACGGGCGGTGGTGTTGGCGGGGGGGACGGGCGGTGGTGTTTACGGTGCCCACGGGCGGTGGTGTTGGCGGAGGGGACGGGCGGTGGTGTTGGCGGGGGAGACGGGCGGTGGTGTTGGCGGAGGGGACGGGCGGTGGTGTTGGCGGAGGAGACGGGCGGTGGTGTTTACGGTGCCCACGGGCGGTGGTGTTGGCGGGGGGGACGGGCGGTGGTGTTTACGGTGCCCGGGGGACGGGCGGTTGGTGTTGGCGGAGGGGACGGGCGGTGGTGTTTACGGTGCCCACGGGCGGTGGTGTTGGCGGGGGGACGGGCGGTGGTGTTGGCGGGGGGGACGGGCGGTGGTGTTGGCGGGGGGGACGGGCGGTGGTGTTGGCGGAGGGGACGGGCGGTGGTGTTGGCGGAGGGGACGGGCGGTGGTGTTGGCGGTGAACGGATGGTGAATCTGTAGTGGGGAAACTGGAGGTATAAAAAAAGCCAAACGGCAAGTCTCTGATTCCCCACTTTGGTTAAAAGTTCACTTGGGGAGGGTAGGATGTGGGATGTCCTATTGTTTAGTACAGTTGGGTTTGTGGGCGGGTCAGGATTATATCCTTAACTAGTATTGATGAAATTTCAGTCCTAACCTCGTCCTACATATTAACACAACATTGCATGTGCTGCTCTTAAATAATTGATACTCACTAAGTAATTAAGGTGTCTGTACACATCTATAAATAGTTGTACTCAATATATGACCACCAAAAGATGTGCCGAGAATCCGAGCAGACACTATTCAGGCAAGGGAAGACATTAATAATGTAACATGATGGTATCGTGTGAATGGGTGGGGTTTGCAGATCGCTGGAGTACAAATCAAGCATTCATTTATGCAAAAATTAGTTTTAACAAACTGTGCAATTTTGACAACTATATGACGTGATGCAGATTAATAATCTTTTTTTAAAATTGGACTACGTGTTTTTCTAATTTAATGGCTTAAAATGTAACAAATGTAAGAGGTTGCAATGCCTGTCACAGGTTTGCTTCTAATGACTAATATGTCATTAAAGAGCGCTGAATTACTTCACACCTTCCACGGAGAGTTTCACTGAAGGATGAACGCAAACACTTAACTTTGCCTCCTTCCACCTCCGAGGGGATTAATATACAGAAGGCAGCGTGTGAGTCAGTCTACGGGGAAATGAGAGAATGGCTTAGCATTTATACAACTGTCGAGATGATTTATTTAAATTAGCAACAACAAGCACTATATTTATAGTGGGAAGATCTGGCTGCAGGCCTTTTCTTGACACTGATGCGCTACAATGCTGAGAACTATATTCTGCACTCTGTATCTTCCCCTTTGCTCTGCCTATTGTACTCTATGTGTACTCTGCCTCAGAAGGCGGTGGAGGCCGGTTCTCTGGAAACTTTCAAGAGAGAGCTAGATAGGGCTCTTAAAAATAGCGGAGTCAGGGGATATGGGGAGAAGGCAGGAACGGGGTACTGATTGGGGATGATCAGCCATGATCACATTGAATGGCGGTGCTGGCTCAATGGGCCGAATGGCCGACTCCTGGACCTATTGTCTATGTATAGTATTATCTCATCTAACTCAGCGGGACAGGCAGCATTTCTGGAGAGAAGGAATGGGTGACGTTTCAGGTTGAGACCCTTCTTCAGTCTGAAGAAGCGTCTCGACCAGAAACATCATCTATCCATGTTCTCCAGAGATGCTGCCTGACCCGCTGACTTACTCCAGCTTTTTGTGCCTATCTTTGGTTTAAACCAACCTCTGCAGTTCAGTCTTACACATTAAACCTAGTCAGATGGGGCGGCACGGTGGTGCAGTGGTAGAGTTGCTGTCTTACAGCGCCAGAGTCCCGGGTTCCATCCTGAATACGAGTGCTGTCTGTGTGGAGTTTGCACGTTCTCCCCGTGACCACATTGGTTTTCTCCGGGTGCTCCAGTTTCCTCCCACACTCCAAAGATGTAAAGGTTTGTCGGCTAATTGGCTTGGTAAAATTGTAAATTGTCCCTAGTGTGTACGATAATGCGAGTATACGGGGTGATCGCTGCTCAGCACGGACTCAGTGGGCTGAAGGGCCTGTTTTCATGCCGTGTCTCTTAAGTCTACAGTCTAAAACCTTAACCAATTGGCAATGCAGATAATAGGTAGGTGAACATGGATAGGTGACGTTTTGGGTCAGACCCCTTCTACTTTATGTCTTCGAACGAGAGTCTTTCAAAATCGTGACATCCGAACAGACACCAAAATGTTAGTGTACAAGACAGTGGTGATTTCAACGCTCCTGTATGCATCAGAAACCTGGAAAACATACCAACGCCATCTGAAAACACTTGAAAAGTCCCATCAACGATGTCTTCGAAGCAGCTTAAATATCATTTGGGAAGAGAAGAACCAACATCAGTGTACTGTTGCTGTTCCTCCAGTTTGTGTATGGCCTAAATCTGACAATGGAGGAGGCCCAGGACAGAAAGGACAGTGTGGGAATGGGAAGGGAAGTTTAGATTTAATTTCATACCAGAATAAGAAGTCAAATGACCAGCAGAATCCACAAATGCCAAAGAACTCTAATGAATTTAACATAAAGAAAATGCAAATAAAATACCAGTAAAAATAATTGGTTGCATTAAGGCTTTCACTGGAAAGAACATAGAGCATACAACATGAAGACACGAGGAGCTGCAGATGCTGGAAACCTGTGTACAACACAAAGCAGTGGAATGACACAGCAGGTCAGGCAGTATCTGTGGCGGGCAAGGATAGGCCATGTTTCAAACTCAAACAATATAGGAGTACAGCACAGGAACAGGCCCTTCAGCCCACAGTCTGTGCCGAACATGATGCCAAGCTAAACTAATCTCTGTCTGCACATGATCCATAATTATCCAGTCCCTGTATATCCATCTGCCCATCTGAAAGCCTCGTAAACACCAATAGCGAACACTGCGAAACCTACCGGTAAGTATACAGGTTCCAGACACAGATTCCAAAGTAGATTCTGTGGTCCATTCCTGGAAGCAATCCGTTTAATAGAAATCCAAGAGCCCTCAGATGGAAAATTAAATGCAAGCAATCATCAGACAGGGGGGAAGTCTAACATGGGCAGGTCACACACAGTGAATGGTAGGCCTCTGGGTAGTGTTATGCAGTAGAGGGGTCTAGGAGTACAGGGTTTGTGGTTCCTCGAAGGTGGAGTCGCAGGTAGACAAGGTGGTCAAAAAGGCTTTTGGCACATTGGCCTTCATCAGTCAGAGTATTGAGTATAGAAGTTGAGAGGGTGTGTTGCAGCTTAAATATCAGCTGGGAAGGCAGAAGAACCAACGTCAGCGTGCTGAATGAAGCAAAAACATCTAGCATCGAAGCCTTCGTCATTAAGAACCAACTAAGATGGGTCGGTCATGTTGTTCGGATGGAAGACGAGCGTCTACCAAAGCAAACCTTCTACTCCCAGCTTAAAGAAGGTAAACATTAAAAAAGTGGACAAAAGAAGAGATTCAAAGACACCTTAAAAGCGTGAAGAAATCTGCAATCCACGTCGACAATTGGGAAACCAATACCAAGGACAGGAAACTCTGGCGAATCATCATCCAAGAAGGAACAGCAACCTTCGAAGCCAAGAGATGCTCAGAATTAGAAGAAAAGAGAACAAAACGGAAAGAGAGGCAGCAACAACCAAAGCCCGATCTGCCGTCTGGAATTACCCGTCCTGAATGTCGAAGAACATTCAAAGCCAGGATAGGACTCATAAGCCACCTGAGAGTCCATAAAAACAACGGAACGTAGACCATCATCCCCGACGAGACGATTTTTATAACATTTATAAGACGTTGGTGGGGCCGCATTTAGAGTATTGTGTTCAGTTCTGGGTTTCACCGTGTTATAGGAAAGATGTTGTCAAGTTGGAAAATGTGCAGGGAAGATTCACGAGGATGTTGAAACGTCACCTATCCATGTTCTCCACAGATGCTGCCTGACCCGCTGAGTTACTCCAGCACTTTTGCCTTTTTGTGTAAACCAGCACCTGCAGTTTCTTGCTTCTACATTATTTGGATTCAGTTCCTCATTTCAGTTCCATTCATTGCATTTCATGTTTAGCATATGGACAGGGAAAGTATTTCATTTAGACCTTTGCTGAAGTAGTTTAGACCCTGCTGTTTTAGAGAGCTATCCTGCAATCATATTATGTCAGCAGAAATGAACATTTGTTTATTTTTTAGTTCAGAGATACAGCAGGGAAACAGGCCCTTCGGCCCACCGAGTCCACACCGACCAGCGCCGCACACTAACACTATCCTACACCCACTAGGGACAATTTACGGTTATACCTAGGTAATTAACCTACAAACATAGAAACATAGAAACATAGAAATTAGGTGCAGGAGTAGGCCATTCAGCCCTTCGAGCCTGCACCGCCATTCAATATGATCACGGCTGATGTCAAACCAGCACGTCTTTGCTGTGTGGGAGGGAACTGATGAATTCGGAGGAATCCCAAGCAGGTCACGGGGAGAACGTACAAACTCCGTACAGACAGCACCCGTAGTCAGGATCAAACCCGGGTCCTGGGTGCTGTGAGGCAGCATCTCTACCACTGCATCACCGTGCCTCTTAATGAGAGGATTGGTTATTGAAGGGCACACAAGCAACTGCAGATGCTGGAATATGGAGCAAAAAGCAAAAGTGTGGAGTATCTCAGCTGGTCAGGCAGCATCTGCGTAGGGAATTGACAGATCATGTTTCAGGTCAGGACTTTTCTTCAGACGACCATTAGATATGGAGGGATATGGATCACGTGCAGGCAGAGGGGATTAGTTTAACTTGCCTCATGTTCGGCACGGACATTTTGGGCTGAAGGGCCGTTTGATGTGCTGTGATGTGCTAGGTTTCATTTACTTTAAGACTCTTCAGTGGAGTTTCTTTGGAGCTCCCTTCCCCCCCCCAGCTCCATCAGTCTGAGGAAGAGTCGCAACGCCAATCCTCATCTGGTCGACATGGGTCTTTTGAACTCGTAGTGCAGTGGAGTGAGGTCGCTATGTAGTTACAGGCAGTCGAGGGCAGTCATAGGCGATCTCTTTTTGCTGACCGGGCATTTAATTGGCTCATTAGGACCAAGGAAAACCGACCGGTAGGTTAAATGTCCGCTAAACTTTATTAAACATTGTCAGGCTTCTTAAAAGTGTTTCCACTCCTTCTCCCCCCTCTCTCTCCCCCCCCCCCCCCCCCCCCGCTCTCTAAAGGACTTACCGTACACTGTGCAGCCATCTTTTACCTGTTCATCGCGGGCCTGAATTCAGACAGTGCTCCCACGGTTTCCCTGGGGGGTGGTGTGTGTGTGTGTGCGTGCGTGCGTGTGTGTTCAAGCTTGACGCTCGAACACAGTCGCTGAAAAGTCTTCTTGGGGTATTCAGAATCACAAACGTTCTGTAAAAGGTCTCCACTATTTGATTTCTTTAATGAGTTTGTCCCGGGTTCCATACTCAACTTGGGTACTGTCTTCTCCCTAGTGTGGATATGGTTAAAGCAGAGAGAGATAGATTCTTGATTAGTACGAGTGTCAGGGGGGGGTAGAAGGCAGGAGAATGGGGTTGAGAGGGCCAAGAATGAGTAGACGTGATGGGCCAAATGCCTTATGAAATGTAGGGAGTGGATCTTCTTGACCACCAGGGCACCGGGGAGATGGCTGCCCTGCCGGCAGTCTGCTCGTTTTTTCATCTTTTTGTTATTTTTTAGTTTGTTAAAAGTTTGTTTTAATGTGCTCCGGTTTGTTTTATGTGGGGGGAGGGGGGAGGGGATTGGGGGAAACTTTTTTTCAAGTTCTTACCTTCCAGGAGATGTGATCATTTTTCAGATCACATTCTCTGGGCTCTGCGGCCTACCATCGCTGGAGCTGGGAGCCTCCTCGGACTGTCGTGAGCCCCACCACAGGGCGCGGACTTAACATCGGAGCGGATCCCTTGCCTGGGATCGCTCCCACTGCGACCACCGCGGGATCACCACCAAGGGCTCGCAGTCTCGGGTGAGGCTGCGTCGGGAGCTCCAACGTCGCGGAAGGTTCACCAGCCCCAACGCGAGGTTCGATCGTCCAGCGCGGGGGAGCTGACATCCCCCCGATGCAGGAGCTTGATCGCCTCAACGCGGAGGGCCCGAACGCCGCCGGCTACGGGAGTCAAGACCATCCCGCCAACGGGGGCTCGAGGCCCACGACCGAGGAAGAACTAAAGGAAGGACTTGAACTTTATTTTGCCTTCCATCACAGTGAGGAATGTGTAGGAGTCACTGGGGTGGATGTTGATGTTAAAATGTGTTTTTGAAGTGATCTGTTGCTTTTAATTGTATGACTGACCTGGCCAGTGAAATTCCTCCTATGTTGCAAAACATACGGGGCGAATAAAATCTAATTCTGATTCTGATTCTGATGGGCCAAATGGCTTATGAAATGTGGGGATTGGATCTTCTTCTTCTTGTCGAGTCCACACACACAAGATTAGATGTTGTTCAGCCAGAGCTGAGCATCTGCACAACGGTGTCTGTCTTGTCGCTTCTTGTGCTTCTCGTGCGTGGTGGTGGAAAGATCGGTGAAAACAGGGCCGCGATCGGCGTGAACGCCCTCTCCTTGACCCCAGGGAATGGATGAGAAACTGGGATAAGATAGAGCATGTGAGCGGGTGATTGATGGTCAGCCTGGACTCGGTGGGCTGAAGGGGCTGCACCCTTCCGTGAATGAAATGATTCCAAAGCTGAAATGATTATGCAGGAGCAACACACTTGACTGCCTCTGAGATGGTTGTTAAGTTATCAGCTGGTAATGACATACAACGGCATTAAGTGTTCCTTTGGTAATATTGCTTTTGGTAACTCTGGGGGGTTAGACAGGGGAGCTTTGTAGAAATTAAATTTATTTTTTAAATGCAAGTTCACCCTCGCTGCTCAGCTATAATTAACAGGCAAATTCAATTTTCTTTGGACACTTGAGTATTCGGATATATATTTGCATTTTATGGTAAAAGGGTATTGATTTAAAAATTCTGAACTTAGTGAAACTGGATATTAATTTTCATTGAGAGGGTGATGTGACTTGGTTTTCATTCCGCTGTTTACGTTGTGTGCTTATTCACTAGTTTGTCAAACGCTTCAGTAGTTTAGCTCAGAGATACAATGCAGAAATAGGTCGTTCGGCCCATCGAGCCCGCACACTAACACTATCCTACACATTTGGGCCCCGTATCTGAGGAAAGATGTGCCGGCTCTGGAGAGGGTCCAGAGGAGGTTTATGAGAATGATCCCAGGAATGAGTGGGTTCACCTATGATGAGCGTTTGTCGGCGCTGGGCCTGTACTCGCTGGAGTTTTGAAGGACGAGGGGGGGGGACATAATTAAAATTTACCAAATAGTGAAAAGGCTTGGATAGAGTGGATGTGGAGAGGACGTTTCCACTAGTGGGAGAGTCTAGGACCAGAGGTCACAGCCTCAGAATTAAAGGACATTCCTTTAGGAAGGAGATGAGGAGGAATTTCTTCAGTCAGAGGGTGGTGAATCTTTGGAATCTGTGGAGGCCAAGTCAGTGTGTATTTATAAGGTGGAGATTGCCAGATTCTTGATTAGTACTGGTGTCAGGGAGAAGGGGGTGAGAGGGGAAGATAGATCAGCCATGATTGAATGGTGGAGTAGACCGATGGGCTGAACGGCCTAATTATAGTTAGATTTTATGAACTTGTGATGTCGTGGCGCACGGATACAGAGGGCGGCTGCTGACGGCGATTGGCAGATGGTGAGTTTACGGTGCACACGGGCGGTGGTATTGGTGGATGTGACCGGGCACCTTGTGAAGCCATCACTGGGTTCCTTCAACCTACTCCAGTCGAGCAGCTCCCTATACTTGCAGGCTTTCTGTCTGCAGGGATCCGAAGGCAAGCAGCAACTCTGGCACTATCCCGTCATGCCATGGACCCAGATCACCTCCTCCATCAGGCTATCAGCAGAGAGCAGAGGCCACCCCGACTGAAGTCCCGTCACCCCTTTGCTCCACATGGAAAACAACTCCTAGCCATCCATCCATCCAGCCAACTGGGACAAAAGCACACTGGATAGCCACCAAGTGGTCACCGGAGTGGAAGGCAACCTCATCTCCATTACACAGCTACATCTCTTCACCAGATAAAAGCTGTCCAGGGTCCGCCAGAGCCCAGCCTGTGAATGTGGAGCAGAACAACAGACAGCCAACCATGTCATCTCTGGGTGCCCGCTCTACCACCCACCAAATGGAGCTCAGGGCCTGGCAGACACTGACGCCAACAGAGACAACAATCTGGCTGCTCAACACCCGGCGCGAGATCTAACTCTTCCTTTGTTTATGTTTCACTCGCAAGAAGAAGAAGAAGAAGAGGTGATGGACGGTGGTGTTTGCGGCGATCTTGGGCGGTGGTGATGGCGGGGATGGACGGTGGTGTTTACGGTGCCCGCGGGCGGTAGTGATGGCGGGGACGGACGGTGGTGTTTACGGTGCCCGCGGGCGGTGGTGATGGTGGCGGGGCCGTCGGTGGTGTTTACGGTGCCCGCGGACGGTAGTGATGGCGGCGGGGATGTACGGTGGTGTTCGTGGTGATCTGGCGGGCGGTAGTGATGGCGGTGGTCACGGACGGTGGCGTTTGCGGTGGACACGGGCAGTGGTGCAGGTGGCCGTGGGAGGCCCTACAGCAAGCGGGCGGGTGAGTGAGTGACGGGGCGGCAGTGGACGGGGGGGCATCACGCTGGGTCACACCCACCCCGAGGAAATAACACGAGGAAATAAAACACCGCACGTCTCCTTGGGCTAAGATGGAACTTTTCAGAGAGTTGGATGTTGCAAGATGGCGCAGGAACGAGGCGACTGTCTGCCGGCTGTTCCTGAAGAGGATCTATTGTGCTCATGTACAGTGGGATATTATGTGGGAGGGAACTGCATGCTTTACACGGAAGATAGACACAAAATGCTGGCGTAACTTAGGCAACAGTCTGAAGAAGAGTCTCGACCCGAAACGTCACCCATTCCTTCTCTCCAGAGATGCTGCCTGTCCCACTGAATTACTCCAGCATCTTGTGTCCATCCACAATAGGATTTGACTGGCTAACACACAGAACAAGCTTCTCACTGTATCTCGACACATGACAATAAATAAAGCAATCATTTTTAGAAGTGTATTTTTTCTTTTCTCTTATTTCCATCCAAGTTATTAGACTCCCAAGTCTAAATCACCCAAGAACGTATAAGATCAGACAGTGATTACGAACTAATTACTTTGAGACAAATTACATATCTAAGTGTTTAAGAAAGGTAATCTAAGGTTTTATTAAAAGAGCTAAAAATGAGTTTAATCGTAAAGTAAGCGTTTCTGATTAAGATGTCTGATCTCCCACCTTTGGACAACGTGACATTAAATATCAAAAAATTACTTTCAATTTATTGTTAAATTTGTGTGGAACAGCTTCTCAGTAGGTTAAAAAAAAAAGACTTAAAAAAGGTGACTGTTCTCTCGCAAGTAAAGAAAAGGCAGGTTTAATTTCCACAAACTCCTGAGACCAGAGGGGCAGGTAAAACTGAGCACAGTGTTACAGGCATAAAGATATAGAGTCAGCATTATAAAGACACGTGGACAAGTGTGTGGACAGGAAATGTTCAGAGGGATATGGGCCAAATGCAGCAAAATGGGATGTGGCATCTCGGTCGGCATTGACGAGTTGGATCAAACCTGGCCCTATTTCTATCAGGTGTCAGAGGAGCTGTGGTTATACCAGCCTCAACTACCTCCTCTGGCAGCTCGTTCCATACACCCACCACCCTTTCTGAGAAAAAGTTACCCTTTGGGTCCTATTAAATCTTTTCCCTCTCATCTTAAACTTGTGTCCTCTGGTTCTCAATTCCTCTACTCTAGATCAAACACTCTGTGCATTTGCCCTATTTATTCCCCTCATGATTTTATACACCTCTATAAGATCACCCCTCATTCTCCTGCGCTCCATGGAATAGAGTCCCAGCCTGCTCAACCTCTCCCTGCAGCTGAACCTCTTTATCTTGTACAACTCACTTGAATGATGTAAAGAGGAGATACATGTTGGCAGGGGGTCTAGGCGAGCAGTGAGGTATGTACAGGCAAGGATTAGTGGACAGGTCCATTATAATATCAAAAACCAAGTTAAAAGAGAAAACTTCTCCCGTAGAATAAATCGACAAGTACAAAATCAGTAGAAACCAATATTGAACTAAATGAATAAAAGTGTCTGTAAGTCACAGTCTATTTTCTTCTAACCAAAATGCACAAATTACCTTCATCATACCTTTCATCTCTGCTTCATGTCTCTGCTTGCTTGACATGTCTTTGATCCTCAATACATTTAGCTTGTTATATTCCTATCACACTTCTATTTGAACATGTCACTTCAAATGGTCTGTTCTGTTAGCTTGTTCATTGAAGGCGGTGATACTAGTTATCCTCTCCCCCCCCCCCCCCCACATCCCCCCCCCCCCCCCCACATCCCCCCCTCCCCTTCACCGCCCCCCAGCCCCTGTTCAACTGGTCACAATCCTGCATCCCTGTCATTATCACACTTTTCCCAGCCAACAATGGGCCATTGTGGGCTCCACCTTTCCTGAGGTCATCTGATTTGTTCCGGCCCTTTCTCGCCTCCAGTTCCCTCGCCCCCCTCCCCCACCCCATCTCTATCTTTCAGTCCGAAAAAGGTTTCCAACCCGAAAGGTGAACTAATCCTTTTCTCAGGAGATGCTGCCTGACCCGCTGAGTTACTCAAGCATTTTGCGTCTGTCTTCAGTGAATGTAAGACTTTTAACGCAACTGTCCCTGCCAACTTTCAATTGCACTGCATGGATAATAGACATTATTTGGATTTACAGTAATCTCCATCCAAGAACGCAGGAAAATGCAGCGAATTGTGGACGCAACCCAGGCAGCCGCACAAACCAACCTCCCTTCCATTGACTCCATCTACACCTCACGCTGCCTCGGCAAGGCCAGCAGCATCATCAAGGACCAGTCGCACTCTGGCCACTCCCTCTTCTCCCCTCTCCCATCGAGCAAGAGGTACAGAAGTGTGAAAACGTACACCTCCAGATTCAGGGACAGTTTCTTCCCAGCTGTTATCAGGCAACTGAACCATCCTACCACAACCAGAGAGTAGTCCTGACCTCCCATCTACCTCATTTGAGACCCTTGGACTATCTTTAATTACAATTGATTGCACTTTATCTTGCATTAAACATTATTTCTTTATCATGAATCTGTACACTGTGAATGGCTCGATTGTAATCATGTATTGTCTTTCTGTTGACTGGTTAGCACGCAACAAAAGCTTTTCACTGTACCTCGCTACACGTGACAATAATATACTAAACTACATTGAAGATGTACAACAGTTACACACAGAAGTCACTCCTCAACCTCTAGCCTCAACGGACGACTTGCGTGTCTGCAAGTAATTCCTGCTACAGAGTGCCCTGTCTAGACTCCAAGCTGATCAAGACATTAACACCCATCAGCTATAAATATCGACATCCCCTCACTTTTGGGAGATTATATTGTATCAACCTATCATTCAAAGACAAAGCCCAAGACCGCAACAAATTGCAGTGTTGTAGATGTAGCCCATCACACAGCCCGTCACACACACCACACTCCCCACCATTGTAGATGTAGCCCAGTCCGTCACACACACCACACTCCCCACCATTGTAGATGTATCCCAGTCCGTCACACACACCACACTCCCCACCATCGACTCCATCTACACTTCACGCTGCCTCGGGAAAGCAGCCGACATCATCAAAGACTTGTCCCTGTCCCACCCCGGTCATTCCTTCTTCTCCCCGCTCCCGTCCGGCAGAAGGTACAGAAGCTTGAAAGCGCGCACCACCAGACTCAGGAACAGCTTCTTCCCCTCTGTTATCAGGCTTCTGAACGGCCCTTCCATAAGCTAGGGTACTGTCCGATTCACCTCTACCCCGTTGCGGACATTGGACTTTGTCTGTGGAACTGATGCGCTACAATGCTGAGAACTACATTCTGCACTCGGTATCTTCCCCTTTGCTCCACCTATTGTGCTGGAGTTTGGCTTGATTGTACTTATGTAGAGTATTATCTGATCTAATGTTCTGTGATTGGAGCAGAATTAGGCCATTCGGCCCATCATGTCCTCTCCGCTATTCAATCACGCCTGATCAATCTTTCCCTCCCAACCCCATTCTCCTGCCTTCTCCCATATTTTTTTTTGTGCCACGCAAAACAAAGCTGTTCAGTGTAACTTGCTACACATAATATTGAACTAAACGTAAAACAAATTTACTTCACCGTCTCACAGTTTTTTCAGACGGGGTTTAAATAACATTAATCATTATCTCGAGTGTTGGGTCCTCTCTCCTAACCAAGGACGAGATACTTCCAGCTAATTAAACAGTTTAAGCACAATTATATTTTTAAAAGAAGTATCTTTCATTCGAGAGAATAATTTCCTTACAGGTTGTAATTTGCAAACGTTTCCATAACACAAGAACAATACTTACCACACTCGAATATAGTAGTTCTGTTTTGAAAATGCTTTGCAATGATAACCTTCTGTGGAATCTCCTCCTCAGATTTAAATGTGCTTTGTTTAAAAATATAATTGTGTTTAACCTGCTTTGTGAGCACGAATGAAGAAGGGCCTTGACCCGAAACGTCAGCCATTCCTTCTCTCCAGAGATGCTGCCTGACCCGCTGAGTTACTCCAGATTTTTGTGTCTATCTTTTGTGAGCACGAATGTTTGTTTAAAGGGGCCGGCACGGTGGCGCAGCGGTAGAGTTGCTGCCTCACAGCGCCAGAGACCCGGGTTCCATCCTGACTCTGGGTGCTGTCTGTACGGAGTTTGCACGTTCTCCCCGTGAACGCCTGGGTTTCCTCCGGGTGCTCCAGTTTCCTCCCACACTCCAAAGACGTGCAGGTTTGCAGATTAATTAGCTTCTGTAAATTGTAAATTGACCCTAGTGTGTGGGGTAGTGTTACGTACGGGCTAATCACTGGCCTGCGCAGTGAGCTGGTGGGATAAAGGGCCTTTTCCCATGCTGCATCTCTCTTCATCTTATGCCCCTGTCCCACTTAGGAAACCTGAACGGAAACCTCTGGTGACCTTGCCCGCGGCCCAAGGTTTCCATGAGGTCGCCGGAGGTTTTGGTCACGCGCCAGGAAAGCCTGGAGCTTGATCGACCGAAGCGTGAGCTGCATCTACCGACCACACACACACACACACACACACACACACACACACACACACACACACACACACACACACACACACACACACACACACACACACACACACACACACACACATCGTGAAGGTGGGGCCATGGAGTGCGGAGGAGCGCTGTCTGCACGATGAAGAGGAAGGTAAACCGCTGCCACAGAGCACGGTAAGTCCTTTAGAGAGCGCGGGAGGTGAGGAAAGGGAGGGAAGGAGAGAAAAGCATAGAGAAGGAGAGAGAAAGGGTAGAAAAGTGGGGAGAGAAGTGGCGAGAAGGGGAGAAAAGGAGTGGAGAAGGAGTGGGACCAGTTTTAAGGTATAATAAAGTTTAGCGGGCATTTTACCTACCGGCGGGTCTTCTAGGTCGTGAAACTCCAATGAGCCAATCAAAATGGCCGGTCAGTGATGGAGTTTGCCTTCGACTGCCTGTAAGTAAATAGCGACCCCGCTCCACTGGCTTTGACCAAACGGCAACCTATTTTTAGGAGAGGCCGGTTTTGATTATGTTGAAATAATCAAAGCAACCTAGAAGAAGCCCTGACCACGCGGAAACCACTCTCAACCATTAGGGAGAGTGACTAAAACCTCCGGCGACCTCATGGAAACCTTGGGTCGTGGGCAAGGTCACCAGAGGTTTCCGTTGGGACAGGGGCATAAGGCCCCTTTCGGTCATGGCTGACCACGGGTGTCTCCAGGGTGATATTCCCTACATGGAGGATGCCTGTGCATGACTTTGTTTAACGTGGGGAGACTGGTGCACAGACAGCCACCCCACGGTCCTTGACAGATCTGGGTCAGGATCCAGTGGCATGGAGTCCAAGACGACCGGAGACCCTTTTCTGCTGCAGCCTTCATCCGCCTTCCCAGCCGTTGTGACGCTCCACTAAGGTCAGCCATCGTCCTCCGCCTGTTCCACCGTTGAGGTCTTGGTTGGATTGCTCTTTGTCAGAGACCTCCTCCTGGAGTGGCCCTACCAGGAGCATCGCTCCAGACGGCATCGCTCTCAGGATCTCAGGTCCACACAAGCTTCTCCACCACGACATGGTGACAATCCACATCTCTAAAGTCTAAGTTGTCTGTGGGGGAATGAGGCTGTGGAGAGTACATTGTTGCTCCTCAGGTTCCTATTAAATCTTTCCCTTCTCACCTTAAACCTATGTCCTCTGGTTCTTGATTCCCCTACACTGAGCTCTTATACACTCATGCTCTTATACACCTCTGTAAGATCGCCCCTCATCCTCCTGCGCTCTGAGGAATAGTCCCAGTCTGCTCAACCTCTCCCTGTAGGTCAGGCCCTTGAGTCTCGGCAACATTCTCGTAAATCATCTCTGCATCTTTCCAGCTGAACAACACCCTTCCTACAGCCGTGTGACCAAAACCGAACACAATTCTGCAAATGTGTTTCATTGAGTTTAGTTTGTCACATGTACCAAGATACTGTGGAAGGTTGCTTTTGTTGGATGCTCTCCAGTCAGCGGAAAGGCTACATGATTACAAGGATGTTGTCAGGACTCAGGGGTCTGAGCTATGGGGAGAGGTTAATAGGCTGGGACTTTATTCGTAAACATAAAAAACATAGAAAATAGGTGCAGGAGGAGGTCATTTGGTCCTTCGAGCCAGCACCGCCATTCATTGTGATCATGGCTGATCGTCCCCTATCAATAACCCGTGCCTGCCTTCTCCCCATATCCCTTGATTCCACCAGCCCCTAGAGCTCTATCTAACTCTCTCTTAAATCCATCCAGTGATTTGGCCTCCACTGCCCTCTGTGGCAGGGAATTCCATCAATTCACAACTCTCTGGGTGAAAACGATTTTTTCTCACCTCAGTCTTAAATGGCATCCCCTTTATTCTAAGACTGTGGCCCCTGGTTCTGGACTGGCCCAATATCCTGCATCTAGCTTGTCCAGTCCTTTTATAATTTATAATGTTTCTATAAGAAACCCCCTCATCCTTCTAAACAATACATGCTATTTTTTTTTGGAGTGCAGGAGGATGAGGGGTGATCTTATAGAGGTGTATAAAATCATGAGAGGAATAGATCGGGTAGATGCACAGAGTCTCCTGCCCAGAGTAGGGGAATCGAGGACCAGAGGACATAGGTTCAAGGTGAAGGGGAAAAGATTTAATAGGAATCTGAGGGGTAACTGTCCACACAGAGGGTGGTGGGTGTATGGAATAAGCTGCCAGAGGAGGTAGTTGAGGCTGGGACTATCACAACGTTTAAAAAACATTTTGACAGGTACATGGATAGGACAGGTCTGGAGGGATATGGGCCAAATGCAGGCTGGTGGGACTAGTGTAGCTGGGACATGTTGGCCGGTGTGGGCAGGTTGGCCTGTTTCCACACTGTCTCACTCTATGATTACAATCAAGAAGTCCACAGAGTATAGACACAGGATGAAGGGATTAACGAATAGTCAAGTGTGGCCTCAACATCATCTGGTCTGGTTCATGTCCAGGTGTTTGCAGGATGAATTCTCATGACCTAACTTCTCTTCCTGCAGTTGTTTGTGTAGTTTCAGCCACATGACTTGATCGATTGATTGAGGTGAAGCTACTGGCCGGCACATTGGTGCATCGGTAGAGTTGCTGGCTGTAAGGAGTTTGTACGTTTCTCCCCGTGACCTGCGTGGGTTTGGCCGAGATATTCGGTTTCTTCCCACACTCCAGTCATGCAGGTTTGTAGGTTAATTGACGGCATAACTGTATCTTAGAGTGTGTAGGATAGTATGAATGAGCTGTGATTGCTGATCAGTGGGCCGAATGGCCTGTTTCCGCATAGTATCTCTGAAAAAGCTGAGTGAGAGGATACGTTTCGGGTCGAGACCCTTCTTAAGACTGATGTTGGGGGGGGGGGGGGGGGGGAAGAAAGCAGAAAGCAGGAGGCTTTGTGGGAGAGCTGGGAAGGGGGAGGTGAAGGAGGGAGAAAGCAAGGGTTATCTAAAATTGGAGGACAATATTCATATTCCTTCTCTCCATAGATGCTGCCTCACTCGCTGAGTTTCTCCGGCATTTTTTGTCTACCTGTAGTTGAGTGACCTCGCCACTGGATGGCAGGAGGTGTACAATCACACTGTACAGGGATCAATACATCTCGATGCATCAATGCATAGTCTGTGATGAGACCATAATGTATGTTTGAACGAAAGAAAAATATGCGATTAAATCTGTAACCTTTAGCAGTCTACTGGGGTGAGATTTAATTGTTACCTAATTCCTCTCTGCGTTAATGAAATAAAGCTTTGAATCCAACTGTGCTGGGCGCGGTAGAGTTGCTGCCTCACAGCGCTGGAGACCCGGGTTCCATCCTGACTACGGGCGCTGTCGATGTGTGCGTGTGCGTGTGTGTGTGGAGTTTGTATGTTCTCCCTGTGACCGCGTGGGTTTTCTCCGGGTACTCCGGTTTCCTTCCGCATCCCACAACGTACAAGCTCCGTGCAGGCAGCACAGGTCTCTGGCGCTGTGAGGCAGCAACTCGACCGCTGAGCCACCCGTACTGTTCTGTGTTCTGTGGTCCAGGGCGGGTGCTGTAACGTGCGCTTGTGGCTGAGACACAATGGTGGTACTGACAAAAAGTCAGCACTGTTCATTTTTATTCTTGTGTGTAAAGTTTGCATCATTTCATGAGTAGATGTTTGCTGTTCAGTATTCCCGCACAGTTGATGGGAAACAGCTGATTAGTGAAGGGAACGGTACACCCTTCGTTGCTGCTCCTATTACCCTTAATTTACACGTCAGTTTAAAGAGCTCTTGCCAAAATATAAATATAAGTCATGCCCACAGACAAACTTTAATTTATGCATTTATTAATTAATGCTTGAATTTAATTAGCATCAAAATTACAGAGTAGAATACCCTGTGGCAAATGAAAGTAGAGTTGGAAAGAGGACACGCTTTCTCATCTCTGTTCCCAGCTACGGTTACTTTAGTTTTAATTTTGAAGCAGGAACGGGGGACTGAGTTTAGATGATCAGCAATAATCACAGTGGGAATGGTGGCGGTGCTGGCTCAAAGGGCCGAATGGCCTACGCACTTTTCTATGTTTCTTCTATGTTTCTAGTTTTAGACTGGAGAGAGACAGCGTGGGAACAGGCCCTTCGGCCCACCGAGTCCATACCGACCAGCGATCCCCGTACTCTGGCATTATCCTACACACGTTGTGGACATTTTTCAAAATTATACCAAGCCAAACCTACAAACCTGCACATCTTTGGAGTGTGGGAGGAAACCGGAGCACCCGGAGAAAACCCACGCAGGTCACGGGGAGAACGTGCAAACTCCGTACGGACAGCACCCACGTTCAGGATTGAACCCGGGTCTCCAGCGCTGTGAGGCAGCAACTCCACAGCTGCGCCATTGTGTGTATTTCTGACTAATGTCAATATTTCTGGATGAGTTTTTTATCCTGAATGTGTCTTATCTTCCGACACCCGAGTTGCTGCATCTATTTTTATTGTTTTTTTCCAAAAACATAACCATTCATGAAATATTCATTCATACAATCTGGGCGATGGTACTATCTTAATTCACTGTACCTCAAAGATCATGGATATTAATTTGCTATATTTACCATGTGTCAGTGTGCCATTTGTTTTTCATAGCCATAGAGCAGGGAATGGGCCATTCAGCCCATCCGGTCCTTGCCGACCCAGTTGGCATAGTGGGCTAGTCCAATTTGCTTGCCTTTGGCCCACAACCCTCTTCCTATACGTATATCTGTCCAAATGGCTTTAAGGTCATAATTGTATCCACTTCTACAGCTTCCTCTAGCAGCTTGTTCCAGACAAGGACTATCCTCTGAATGAAAAGGTTGCCCCTGAGGTCCCTCTTAAATCTCCCTCCTCTCACCTTAAGCCTGTGCCCTCTAGGTTTAGATTCCTCTATCCTGGGATAAAGACCGTGAGGGTGCACTTTATCCATGCTCTTCATGATCTTACCAAAGGGCCTGATTCCACATTGTATCTCTAAGCCAAACTAAACTATAGGGTAGTTAGGAACTGTTATGAGTGGCAGAAGGGCAGAAATCAAATACATTAGAAGCTTCACAGCGGCAGAGACCCGTGTCCGATCCTGACTGTGGGTGCTGTCTGTACGGAGTTTGTACGTTCTCCCCGTGACCACGTGGGTTTTCTCCGGGTGCTCCGCTTTCCTCCCGCACTCCACTGATGATGGGTAGAGCAGCAGGAATCGCAGAGAGAGTAGTGAGAGTTGAACGTATGTCGACTTCGAAGAGGTTCTTCCCTGCTGAGTTATTCAAACATTTTATTTATTTTAAACATTGTGATAGTCCCAGCCTCAACCACCTCCTCTGGAAGCTTGTTCCATACACCCACCACCATGAGTGAAAAGGTCGCCCCTCAGATTCCCATTAAATCTTTACCCCTTCACCGTAAACCTATGTCCTCTGGTCCACAATTCTCCTACTCTGGGCAAGAGACTCTGTGCGTCTACCCGATCTATTCCTCTCATGATTTTATACACCTCTATAAGATCTCCCCTCATCCTCCTGCGCTCGAAAGAATAAAGTCCTAGGCTGCTCAACCTCTCCCTATAGCTCACACCCTCTAGTCCTGGCAACATCCTCGTAAATCTTCTCTGTACCCTTTCCGGCTTGACAACATCTTTCCTCTAACACGGTGCCCAAACTGCACCTTTACCCTTACAATCAGCCTCTGATACGATTTGATATTACAACTAACATTTAAAAGACACTTGCACTGGTATGTGGATTGATCATACGATCATGTGGTGGGAGCAGAATTAGGCCATTCGGCCCGTCAAGTCTATTCCATTATTCCATCAATGGCTGATCTATCTTTCCCTCCTAACACCATTTTCCTGCCTTCTCCCCATAACCTCTGATACCTGCACTACTCTAGAATCTATCTATCTCTGCCTTAAATATATCCACTGACTTGGCCTCCACAGCCGTCTGTGGCAAATAATTCCACAGATTCACCACCGTCTGACTAAAGAAATTCCTCCTCATTTCCTTCCTAAAAGAATGTCCTTTAATTCTGAGGCTGTGCCCTCTGGTCCTAGACTCTCCCAGGAAAGGTGTAGAGGGATATGGGCCAATTGTGGGCAGGTGGGCCTGGCTTAGATGGCGATCTCTGCCGGCAAGGGCGAGTGGTGCTGTATAACTCCATGTGTGATCTTATGAATCCTTGACTCAAGCCCAATAACATTTCCATTGGAAAAGGTAAGGAAGAGAGAACACCAGCTGTCAAGTGTAAAGGTGAACCACATTAATCTTTAGGAAATAATGCTTTACTTTGTACAGCAATTCCCAATCACCCTAATTACGCTTCAAGGCGAAACATTTTCACACATTTCGACTCGGTTTCAGAACACAAGTTACGGGACTAATGAGTTTCTGCCTGTGTGTTGGCGTTACTTTCTCAAGTTCATTTCCAGATATATATTACGGCAACAACTAATGCAAACATGACATCAGATTAAAATCATCAAGGTTGTTTCTCTGTGGAAGGCAGTAGATTTGGCTCTAATTTCATCGGCTTTCTCCACAATACTCCTTGCATTGAAATAAGCACATTTTAGCCCATCAGCACCACCACATTGCCTCACGCTGCCTCGGCAAGGCCAGCAGCATAATCAAGGACCAGTCTCACCCTGGTCACTCCCTCTTCTCCCCTCTCCCATCGGGTAAGAGGTACAGAAGTGTGAAAATTAGTTTAGTTTAGTTTAGTTTAGATACAGCGCGAAAAAAGGCCCTTTGGCCCACCGAGTCCGCACCAACCAGTGATCCCCACACACTGACACTATCCCACACACTCTAGGGACAATTTTACATGATACAAAGCCTGTTAACCTACAAACCTGTACACCTGTGGGAGGAACTCAAAGATATCTGAGAAAACCCACGCAAGTTACAGGGAGAACGTACAAACTCTGTACAGACAGCACCTGGAGTTAGGATTGAAACCGGGTCTCTGGCACTGTAAGATTGAGTTTGTCTTCCAAGAGAGAGTTAAGGGGCTGTCCCACTGTACGAGCTAATTCAAGAGTTCTCCCGAGTGTCCCCTGATTCGAACTCGGAGATTTACGGTAATGGCCGCTCGTAGGCACTCGGGGCTCTCGTGGACATTTTTCAACGTTGAAAAATCTTCACGCGTCTTCATGAGCTTACCGCATATCCCGAATACCTGCCGTTAGCGTTACGAGCCACTAAGAGACACCCCCGAGCTCCGACGTACCCGTATTCTACCTGCTTACCACGAGTTTGATTATTTTTTAAACTAGGGAGAGCTCTTGAATTACCTCGTACAGTGGGACAGACCCTTTAGGGTTAAAGGAATCAAGGGATATAGGGAAAAAGCAGGAACGGGGTACTAATTGTGGATGATCAGCCATGATCACATTGAATGGCGGTGCTGGCTCGAAGGGCCGAATGGCCTAC
This sequence comes from Okamejei kenojei, assembly GCA_035221665.1. Classification (NCBI taxonomy): domain Eukaryota; kingdom Metazoa; phylum Chordata; class Chondrichthyes; order Rajiformes; family Rajidae; genus Okamejei; species Okamejei kenojei. Next base: position 1,611,315 of record CM069133.1, read on the forward strand.
TCCTGCACCTATGTTTCTATGTTTCTATGTATTGGCAGCAATTCTACCGCTGTGTCACTGTGCCGCCCTTTTATTTCGAACAATAAAAGTTAAAAACAAAGCAAAATAACAATAAAATGAACAATAAACCTACACACAACTCATTGGATAACTTCTCATAATCATCACAAATTAAATCTTACATGTTGCAAAAGGAGTAGGAGGAAGTATACAGTTATTTATTCCTACCCCTTCTCCTCTACTGGCTCGAGGGGCTGAATGGCCTACTCCTGCACCTATTGTCTATTGTCTAATTCACAAACTTTATCTCACCTACATAAATATATATATTATATATATATATATATATATATTATATATATATATATATATATATACACACACACATACACAAACATATACATACATACACAAACATATACATACATACTTACATATTTCCATACATAAGCCACATACATACACGCATATACACGCACACACACATATATACACAGTTTATAAACAATTATCCAAATTGTATGTACAAGGCGAATATCACACTGTGTCAATAAACTAAAACGTTACCGTCATCACAGCCCTTCCTCATTCTTACAAGTAAGTAAGTAAGTAAGTTCATTGGCCAAGTATTCACATACAAGGAATTTGCCTTGGTGCTCCGCCCACAAGTAACAACTTGACATACAGTGACAGTTACGAATACCTCTGGAAAATATTTTTTTTGCACTTCTTCTTAAACTGAGTAATGTTTGTGCTTTGCTTGAGTTCCACATCCAAATCATTCCACAATTCCACCCCACAGATTGAAATACACATACTCTCCATAAGGTCACAAGGTCTCTTTACATTGAACTTTCCTCTCAATTTATAACTACCCTCCCTGTGAAAGAACTGTGAAATTATTTCTTGCTTTATACATTATTTGTGCTGTATTAATTTCTACTCGATCCATAAACTTCAAGGCATTTGACTTTAAAAACAGAGAGTTGGCGTGTTGATGAAATCCTAAATTATTAACTATCCTTGTGGCCCTTTGTTGCAGTCTGCATAATGGATGTAGGGTGCTTTTGTAAGTGTTACCCCGTACCTCCACACAGTAATTTAGATATGGCAGCACAAGTGAACATTACACAATGTACAGTGCTTTGTGAGTCAGAATGTGCCTTGTTCTTCCCAGGACTGCGACGCTCCTTGCCAGCTTTACTCGCACGTTTTATATAAGGCTTCCAGCAGATTTTGGGGTTTTAATATCACACCTAGAAATTTATTTTCATATACTCTTTCTATATCACGCCATCTATCCTCCTATGTAATGTGTTATATAACTGCAACAGACTCTTTGAATCACTTCCCTCTGGAAGGCGACTCCGGACTGTCAAAGCTGCCACAGCCAGACATAAAAACTGCTTTTTTTTCACGAGTAGTAGGTCTACTCAATAACCAACAATCTGTAGCCTCCTTTTGACATGTTTAATCGATAATGTTTTATTAATAATGTTTATGTTTTACTGTGTCATTCCTAACTCCCACTGTGTGTCATGTTGTCACTTGCGGTCGGAGCACCAAGGCAAATTCCTTGTATGTGAATACTTGATGACCTACCATCTTCTATACTCAATACCTTGACAGATGAAGGCCAATGTGCCCACAGCCTTTTTGACCATCTTATCTACCTGTGATGCCACTTTCAATGAACCATGCACCTGTACTCCTAGATCTCTCTGCTCTGCAACACTCCCCAGAGGCCGACCATTCACTGTGTAGGTCCTGCCCATGTTAGTCTTCCCAAAATGCAACACCTCACATTTATCTGCATTAAATTCCATCAACCATTCCTCCGCCCACCTGGCCAGTCGATCCAGATCCTGCTCCAATCGTTCACAACCATCTTCACTATCTGCAAAACCACTCACTTTTGTATCATCAGCAAACTTGCTAATCTTGCCCTGTATGTTCTCATCCAAACCATTGATATAGATGACAAACAGTAACGGGCCCAGCACCGAACCCTGAGGCTCACCACTAGTCACAGGTAGCTGATACATGATCTTAAATATGACACTTCCTCAATTCCTCAGGCATAACCATGTTAATTAGTCCCTATTCAGAGGCATTTCTTGTGCATCAAAATACGTGGCAGATTTATTATCAATCATATGACGAATAGAAATCTCTTGCTCTGTGTGTGACTTGACTGGAGAAGAAAAAGTGTGGAAAATAACCACATGACTTATTTTCCTCCAGCCAATCTCGTAATGAATGGCTGACCTGACACTTTAATCATGGGTCAGTGATTCATTAACGGTTCTGCTTAATTCAGTACAAAATGAACAAAGTTGCAGTAATCATACTGAAAGCAAGATCTCCTCATGTACTTGTATATCATAGCTTCTGCCCCGTAAATATACTTGCTCCGTCCCCACGTGGAGACTGTAAATCTGCACTGCCCAAGGGAATTAGTCTGGTCTGGTCTAATCTAGAGTCTAGTCTAGGCTGGTCTAGTCCAGTCTGGTCTAACCTCGTCTAGTCCAGTCTAGTTTGGTTGAATCTAGTCTAGGCTAGTCTAGTCCAGTCTAATGTAGTCTGGTCTGATGTAATCTAGTCTAGTCTAATCTAGTCTAGTCTGGTCTAATCTAGTCTAGCCTAGTCCAGTCTAGGCTAGTCTAGTCCAGTCTAATCTAGTCTGGCCTTGTGTAATCTAGTCTAGTCTGGTCTAATCTAGTCTGGTCTGGTCTAATCTAGTCTAGTCTAGTCTAGTCTAATCTGGTCTGATCTGGTCTATATGGTGTAGTCTATAGTCTAGGCTAGTTTGGTCTGGTCTAGTCAAATCTAGTCTGATCTAGTCTGGTCTAGTCTGGTCTAGTCTAGTCTGGTCTGGTCTGGTCTGGTCTAGTCTATGGTGTAGTCTATAGTCTAGTCTAGTCTGGTCTGGTCTGGTCTAGTCTGGTCTAGCCTAGTCTAGTCTAGTCTGGTCTACAGTCTTGTCTAGCCTAGTCTGGTCTGGTCAGGTCTAGTCTGGTATGGTCTACTCTAGTCTGGTCTATATCTGGTCTAGTCCAGAAAAAAATACGTGCTTAAAGTGTACAATTCTGATTTTATTAAAGGCCATTTTTATACATTTTGGTTTCACCATGTATCAATTCAATTCAATTCAATTCAATCTTTAATTGTCATTGTGCAGTGTACAATACAGAGACAACGGAATGCAGTTGGTATCTCCGAAGGGCAAACTTACGAATAAACAAGTAATTGCGCAGTAGTATGAGTATATACATCTATACAGTGGTATCTGTGAAATTTGCTGGTGATTGGATAGTCCGGGGGGGGTGGAGACAGGCAGTCATTGAGGTGCAGCGTTGAGACGTGTGACAGCCGCAGGGAAGAAGCTGTTCTTGAGCCTGCTGGTCCGGCAGCGGAGGGACCTGTAGCGTCTCCCGGATGGGAGGAGGGTAAACAGTCTATGGTTGGGGTGTGAGCTGTCCCTGGCGATGCTGTGCGCCCTGCGCAGGCATCGTTTACTATGGACAGACTCAATGGAGGGGAGTGAGGAGCCTGTGTTGCGTTGGGCGATCTTCACCACCCTCTGCAGAGCTTTCCGGTCGGCGACAGAGCAGTTACCGTACCATACTGTGATGCAGTTGGTAAGGATGCTCTCGATGGTGCAGCGGTAGAAGTTCACCAGAATCTGAGGAGACAGGTGGACCTTCTTAAGTCTCCTCAGGAAGAAGAGATGCTGGTGAGCCTTTTTGATCATCGAGGATGTGTTGTGGGTCCAGGAGAGGTCATCGGAGATGTTGACCCCCAGGAACCTGAAGGCACGTTCCACCTCCGTCCCGTTGATATGGACGGGGTTGTGCGTGCAGCCTCTCGGTCTCCTGAAGTCCACAATGAGCTGCTTGGTCTTCTTGGAGTTGAGGGCCAGTGGAAATTACAGCAGTGTTTCTACATAGTAGCGATGTTACAATACTTACCTTCAGCGGCGCTGCAGTGCTGCCAATGGCCATGTGCGCGACTTTGGCACCTTTGGGGGACAGGGGGGACGGGATTAAAATACCGTTTTCTCCTGCCTGTCGGAGGTGAACTTCCTCACGCTGTTAAGCTGCTGTAGAAAAATCCGACTTCCGTTCTCGGAAGTTTTTGAAAAAAAACCGCGGGACAATTTAATCGCAGGAGTAAAATAAAAAGCTACTTCTAATGCTGTCAACGCCTACAACGGGACGGATCTCATGTAGGGGACAAAATAAAATGTAAGTCATTTATTTTACATAGATTTTTTCTATGACTTTATTTTACATAGATTTTGGCCCCATGCGAACCGGCAGTGTTTTTCCTGCGGATATGGGGGTTAAAATTCACCGCAAATGCAACGTTCCAATCGATTGCATTCCACAAAAACCCACTCACAAGATGATTAAAATGTCCATTAATTTTCGGGAATTAAACATAAAATTCCTTCCATTTGACCTATAAATTCAAAACCATGAGATTTTAAAATCATGTTATATTGTGAATTCTTGTGTGACTGTTATTTGGACACTTAGGCTATTTAAAAATGTTAACCTTTTCTTAAGAAATGGATAGATGTTTAGATCTAGTAGTTGAAATTTGTAATTAGCTACAATTAGGTAACTAACTAATTATATGCTTTAATTTCAGGTCATCCAAGTAAGATTGTTTCATATTTGTTTCAGAATGCTTCAATCTATAATAACTAAAAATTTCATTCAGTTCTCTTAATTTTTAAGAAAGTTATGTGCTTTTGACTGTCCTCGATCACAGCTTTTGAGTTAAGTCAATGGAAAAGCAATAGGGAATAAGATGCTAATTTCCGAGTATGAAAATGGCCATAACTTTTTTAATACTGAAGATATGAAAGTGAATTAGGTGTCAAATTAAACTTCTTTTTATGCTTTATCTGATGGGATAAATTGCAGACTTGATTTTTAAAATCTTAAAATGTTGTAACATTGCTATACATACCCCCCCCCCCCCCCAATTTCACCATAATGTTTGGGACACATGGCTTCACAGGTGTTTGCAATTGCTCAGGTGTGTTCAATTGCCTCCTTAATGCAGGTATAAGAGAGCGCTCAGCAGCTGGTCTCTCCTACAGTCTTTCCACCACCTTTGGAAACTTTTATTGTTGTTTATCAACATGAGGACCAAAGTTGTGCCAATGAAAGTCAAATAAGCCATTATGAGACTGAGAAACAAGAATAAAACTGTTAGAGACATCAGCCAAACCTTAGGCTTACCAAAATCAACTGTTTGGAACAACATTAAGAGGAAAGAGAGCACTGGTGAGCTTACTAATCACAAAGGGACTGGCAGGCCAAGGAAGACCTCCACAGCTGATGACAGAAGAATTCTCTCTATAATAACGAAAAATCTCCAAATACCTGTTCGACAGATCAGAAACACTCTTCTGGAGTCCGGTGTGGAATTTTCAATGACCTCTGTCCGCAGAAGACTTCATGAACAGAATACAGAGGCTACACTGCAAGATGCAAACCACTGGTTAGTTGCAAAAATAGGATGGCCAGGTTACAGTTTGCCAAGAAGTACTTAAAAGAGCAAGCACAGTTCTGGATAAAGGTCTTGTGGACAGATGAGACGAAGACTAACTTATATGAGAATGGTGGCAAGAACAAACTATGGCGGTGAGCAGGAACTTCCCACTTTATCCACATATGATTTTTTTCTATTATAAATCTCAAATTGTCATTAATATCATATATTTATAATATCTTACTGGAAAATGATTTACCAAATACGGAAAAATATAGACAAGCATGGGAAAACGAATTAGGTCAAACAATTAGTGTAGAAGTATGGAATGAAAGTTTACAACATATACACCACTGCTCATTAAATGCCAGACACTCCCTGATACAATTTAAAGTTTTACATAGAGTACACTTCTCAAAATCGAAATTAAACAGAATTTTTTCAAATGTTTCTGCTATATGTGATAAATGTCAGCAGCTAGAAGCTAATCTAACGCATTCATTCACAAAATGTACAAAAATTACTAATTTTTGGACAGAAATTTTTAAGATAATCTCGAATGTAGTTAATGCAAATTTAACTCCAGACTCAAAGTTAATCATATTAGGAGTATTAGAAACGGATCAGCTACTAACAACACAACAAATCATTTTTATTGGTTATAGTTTAATAATTGGTAAAAAATTAATACTAAGATTTTGGAAAGGTCCCACATCCCCCACAATCAAAATGTGGATTGCAGAAATGTCGGAGACACTTCACCTGGAAAGATTAAGACTTGTCCTAATGGACAAGCTAGATCAATTCAGAGGAATATGGTCTCCATTTATTGAATACTTAAAGGGTCAAGGTAGTCCGGTTCGAGAGCCTGAATGAAGGAATCAATGAAGAATTATATACAATAGATCACGAATATATCTGCAATGAAGAATATCTTGCTTAATACTCCACTCATTTTATTGATTTTTTATTTCTATCTTATTTCTTTTTCTTTTTATTATTTCTCTTTACTTCCTACTGTTATAAAATAATAAAAAATACAGAAGTGTATATATAAGAAAAATTTTAAAAATATTAAGAATGTATGTGACGAATAATGTTTCCTTTTTTTCGATTTTATATTATTTCTTCTTAATATGTATTTACTTCTAATAAAAACATTTTACAAAAAAAAATAAAAAAAATCTCAAATTGTGGAGTGCAGAGGCAAATAAATAAATTATGGTGGGCACTGTACATTCTAAACCGCTTGCCTAGTGACCAGAGATTCTTACTCTAGTTTAGTTTACTTCAGAGATATAGCATGGAAAAAGGCCGTCCGGCCCAATGAGTACACTCCGACCAATAATCCCCACACACTGACACTATCCTACACACCCTAGGGACAATTTACAATTACACCAAGCCAATTAACCTGCAAACATGTACATCTTTGGAGTGTGGGGGGAAACTGGAGTACTCGGAGAAAACCTGCGTGGTCACGGGGAGAACGTACAAACTCCATACAGACAGCTCCCTTAGTCAGGATGGATCCCGGGTCTCTGGCGCTGTGAGGCAGCAACTCTACCGCTGCGCCACCGTGCCACTCTAAACAACTCCAGATCTTCTCTTGCAATCAAAAAGACTTGACAACTACTTGTAAATAATTTAGAGAGACATTGTTTCTTGATTTTTCATAATAATAATTAATGTTATTATCATGTAATATTAATGCAAATAATTTCCAGCAACTGGATTAAAAGAAACAAAACTATTGATTCCTGTTATTTCCGCTCAGTTTGGAAAGTGGCCGCAGTGATCACAGCAGCTGTGGAGAGACATTTCAATTCATCCCACACAGCAAAAGCCACTGCATAAACTCAACAAGATGAGAAATGGCAATTGTGTTAACAGCCAGGAGCAGAAATTAAAATCTCCGCTCATCCAAGGTGAGATGTGGCTCACACTGTTTCAATGTCAGGGCTTCTTATGCTATTGGAAGATAGATTGTATTAATTTGATATGCTCTCATGAAAAGTTATGGAATATTTAGACTTCAGAGTTACAGTGCAGAAACTGTCCACACTGACCAGCAATCCCAGCACTATCCTACACACTAGGAACAACTGAAATGTTTTACCAAAGCCAAATTAACCTGCAAACCTGCACGTCTTCAGAGTATTGGAGGAAACCGGAGCACTCCGAGAAAACCCATGCTGTCACGTGGAACGTACAAATTCCGTACAGACTACCGCTGCGCCGCCGTTCAGAAATGTCTCTTTCTGAAAGTGGTAGAAGAGGTTTGGTGGTCTTCATCAGTCGGAGAATGGAGTGGAGAAGTAGACACAGAATGCTCAATGTTGTAGGGGAATGAATAGTGAGGGGTGATCACTAGTAAATGGGGACGTGGACTGTGCTAATGTGGTGACAGGGAACCGCAGACAAAGACTAAAGGCAGAGACATGGAATGTAGCAGTGACAATGCAGTAACTCAGCGGGTCAGGCAGCATCTGTGGAGAACACGGATAGGTGACGTTTCACAGAGTGCTGGAGTAACTCAGCGGGTCAGGCAGCATCTGTGGAGAACATGGATAGGTGACGTTTCGGGTCGAGACCTTTCTCCAGATTGGCGTTAGAATGGAAGTTGATTGTGGGCAGGAAGTGCAACACTGAACATTTAGGGAGACGGTGTCGGTTTTGGAGGGATGCTGTATTATTCTAAGGGCTGTCCTTTCCCCATTGATTTAATGGGAAACTGATAGAATCCACAGAGACATTGCCGGCACGGTGTATGGATAGGAAAGGTTTGGAGGGATATGGGCCAAATGCAGGCAACTGGGACTAGCTTAGGTAGACACAAAGTTGATTCTGCTGTGGGGGATGTTCATGTTAAACTCTATCATGTATTGTGTTATTTTTATTTGTATGGCTATATGGTAACTCAAATCTCACTGCTAACTGGTGCATGTAAGTAAATAAGTAAATTTTATTTATATAGCACATTTAAATCAACTCGCGTTGAAACTAAAGTGCTTTACATAGAAGAAATTAGGTTTCCATACATCTGTATAAAATAGGAAAGAAGAGAAAAGACACGATACACTACAGCATTTAACATGAACGTCCCCCCACAGCAGAATCAGCATTTTCCACTGAAAGGGAAGGCACCAAATAGGTCAGTCCTCTCCCTCTGTGTTTACCCGACAATAAATATGAACTTGAACAAAGTACTGGAGTAACTCAGCGGGTCAGGCAGCATCTCTGGTGAGAAGGAATAGGTGTCATCTCGAGTCGTGACCCTTCTTCAGTCTGGCTTAGATGGGGCATGTTGGACAGCATGGATGAGTTGGGCTGAAGGGCCTGTTTCCATGCTTTATGACAATAATATTCTGTAGGAGATTGGGTCAAAGTACCCAGTGGCACTCGGCTGACAGCAGTGTTAGACTATCCCAGCTAGAGACGCTAGCTTCCTGTTCCTCTTTGCTATGGATAGGACCCATTGCCAGATGAGATCCAATCGGTGCTTTGCTGCTGAATTATTTATACCAACCTATCTTGAAATTGCTTTATTTCGACCAATGCCTGAGTAATAAACATTAATTTTATTTGAATTTAAATTAAACCACTTTCTGACTTTATTCACTCCATGCATTCATTGTTAAATCAATAGCTATAAACTTTAAAAGGAATACTTTCTCTGTTTACTGTTCTGAGCTGAATCCCAATCCAGATTACATCAAGCTGCTCACTCTGACGGCCGGAAACATTGAAACAATACTTGATTTCCCATAAAAAAAAACCCTAGAGGACCGAGAAATAAAACATAGAGCATGGTTTAAAGTGAGGGGGAAAGATTTAATAGGGGGAACTTTGCTGATTTAATAGGGGAAATGGTCTGATTTTAAGAGGGTTAAAGGTCTGATTTATTAGGGGTAACAGCCTGATTCCGTGCTGTTGGACTCTGTGACTCGAGGACTCTAACTGATCTAATGGGAGTTTTCATCTATCTGTGGAGCGATGTTGCTGACATTACAATTCCATCAGAGCAGGGAGATATTGATTCACACTTTAATCTGCCTTTTTTCCAATAAGACCAAAAACAATGTTGCAATCTACAACAACTAGCATCAAGTTATCTAATAATGCTCAAAGTGCACTCAATCTGCACAGTCAAGTGACAGGTTACAGTACACCTTCTCAATAACAGCCAGCGAGGCTTATACATCCTCTCCCTGGTGACTGGAGGCAAGTTTAGATCCAGCAAGGTTTGTGCTACTAAATATCAGCCACTCTGCTGATCAGACTTTGGCACGAGGGGGTGAGGAGATGTTTGCCTGAGAAAGTTCTTTACCACAAAATCCAGATGAGTTGGGTGGTGGGCCATGGAATGGTGAATGGAACTTCACTCTGACCAGTGTGAGGTGTTGCACTCTGCTGTGTCTACCCAGGGCAGGAAGTGGTGGAGCTCTGGAGAGTGTTGCAGAGCAGAGAGTCAATAGACAATAGGTGCAGGAGTAGGCCATTCGGACTTTGAGCCAGCACCGCCATTCAATGTGATCATGGCTGATCATTCACAATCAGTACCCCGTTACAGCCTTCTCCCCATATCCCCTGACTCCGCTATTTTTAAGAGCCCTATCTAGCTCTCTCTTGAAAGCATCCAGAGAACTGGCCTCCACCGCCCTCTGAGGCAGAGAATACCACACTCGCCACTCTCTGTGAGAAAAAGTGTTTCCTCGTCTCCGTTCTAAATGGCTTACTCCTTATACAAGAGTTGGTACATCATGATGCAGCTGTACTGGTTGCTGGTGAGACCACATTGGGAGCAGGGTGTGTAGTTCTGGTCACCCAGCGACAGAAGGCATTGAATTGGAAAGGGTGCAGAAGAGATTCACAGGATGTTACCTGGGCTTGAGTAGATTGGGGAGAGATTGGATCGGCTGGGACTAGGAGGCTGAGGGGTGACCTTATTGAGGTAGACAAAATCATGAGGGGAATGGATAATGTGAACGCACACAGCCTTTTTCCCAGGGTAGAGGATTTTAAATCTACAGGGGACAGGCTTGGGGTGAGAGGGGAGAGTTTTAAGAGGGACCTCAGGAGCAACATTTTCAGAAGTGGTATCCGCTGTGGTTCATTGCAGAGGTTAGTGTTGTGCAGTGTTCAAGAGCCTGATGGTTGCTGGGTAGAAGATCTTCGTGATCCCGGAGGTCACCGTTTTCAGCCTCCTGTAGTTTCAATGGTACGTCATTGTCTTATGTATCTAGGTACAGTAAATTCCTATTGTACATAGTTCAGTGAAAATCTTACTATACATAGTATAGTACGTATACGGAGTTTGTACCTTCTCCCCGTCTCCGAGATCTTCAGTTTCTTCGCAAACTGGAAAACTGGCTCCGTGGAAGGAAGCAGAGGGTGAAGGTGTAAGGTTGCTTCTCAGACTGGAGGCCTGTGGCTAGTGGTGAGCCTCAGGGTTCAATGCTGGGCCTGTTACTGTTTGTCATCTACATCAATGATTTGGATGAGAACATACAGGGCAAGATTAGCAAGTTTGCTGATGATACAAAAGTGAGTGGTTTTGCAGAGAGTGAAGATGGTTGTGAACGATTGCAGCAGGATCTGGATCGATTGGCCAGGTGGGCGGGGGATTGATTGATGGAATTTAATACAGAGAAATGTGAGTAACATTCAAAGTATAATTTGCAGAGGACACTAAGCTGGGTGGCAGTGTGAACTGTGAGGAGGATGCTATGAGAATGCAGGGTGACTTGGACAGGTTGGGGGAGTGGGCAGATGCATGGCAGATGAAGTTTAATATGGATAAATGTGAGGTTATCCACTTTGGTAGCAAAAATAGCAAGGCAGATTACTATCTAAATGGCATCAAGTTGGGAAAAGGGGAAGTACAACGGGATCTGGGGGTCCTTGTACATCAGTCTATGAAAGTAAGCATGCAGGTACAGCAGGCAGTGAAGAAAGCGAATGGCATGTTGGTCTTTATAACAAGAGAGTCGAGTATAGGAGCAAAGAGGTCCTTCTGCAGTTGTACAGAGCCCTAGTGAGACCACACCTGGAGTATTGTGTACAGTTTTGGTCCCCTAATTTGAGGAAGGACATTCTTGCTATTGAGGGAGTGCAGCGTAGGTTTACAAGGTTAATCCCCGGGATGGCGGGACTTTAATATGCTGAGAGAATGGAGCAGCTGGGCTTGTACACTCTGGAGTTTAGAAGGATGAGAGGTGATCTCATTGAAACATATAAGATTATTAAGGGTTTGGATACGCTAGAGGCAGGAAACATGATCCCGATGTTGGGGGAGTCCAGAACCAGGGGCCACATTTTAAGACTAAGGAGTAATCTATTTAGAACGGAGACGAGAAAACACTTTTTCTCACAGAGAGTGGTGAGTCTGTGGAATTCTCTGTCTCAGAGGGCGGTGGAGGCAGGTTCTCTGGATACTTTCAAGAGAGCTAGATAGCGCTCTTAAAAATAGTGGTGTCAGGGAATACGAGAAGGCAGGAACAGGGTACTGATTGGGAATTATCAGCCATGATTACATTGAATGGCGGTGCTGGCTCGAAGGGCCGAATGGCCTACTCCTGCACCTATTGTCTATTGTGAGGTGTTGCATTTTGGGACATCGAACAAGGGCAGGACCTACACAGTAAATGGTCGGCCTCGGGGTAGTGTTGTAGAGCAGAGGGATCTAGGAGTACAGGTGCATGGTTCCTTGAAGGTCGAGTCGCAGGTGGATCAGGTGATCAAAAGGTCTTTTGGCACTTTGGCCTTCATCAGACAGTGTATTGAGTATAGAAGTTGGGAGGTCATGTTGGAGTTGTATTAGAAGTTGGTGAGGCGTATAGGGTATTCTGGACACCATGTTATAGGAATTATGTTGTCAAGGTGGAAAGGGTACAGAGAAGATTTACGGGGATGTTGCCAGGACTAGAGGGTGTGAGCTATAGGGAGAGGTTGAGTAGGCTGGGACTCTAATTCTTGGAGTGCAGGAGGATGAGGGGTGTTCTTATAGAGGTGTATAAAATGATGAGAGGAATAGATTGGGTAGATGCACAGTCTCTTGCCCAGATTAGGTGACTCAAGGACCACAGGACATGGATTTAAGGTGAAGCAGAAAACATTGAATAGGAATCTGAGGGATACCATTTTCAAACAAAGGGTGGTGGGTGTATGGAACAAGCTGCCAGAGGAGGTAGTTGAGGCTGGGACTATCCCAACGTTTAAGAGACAGTTAGACGGGTACATTGACAGGGCAGGTTTGGAGGGATATGGGCCAAATGCAGGTTGGTGGGACTAGTGTAGCTGGGACGGTGTTGGCACGTTGGGCCGAATGGCCTGCTTCCATGGTGCATCACTCTGTGATTCTCTATGACTCCAAAGACGTACAGGGTTGTGTGTTAATTGGCTTGCTATGAATGTAAAATTGTCCCTAGTGTGTATAAGACAGTGCTAATGTGCGGCGGTCGGTGCGAGCTCGGAGGGCTGAACGGCCTGTTTTTGCGCTGTTTCTCTAAACTACACTGAACTAAATGAGCACAATCATATTTAAGTACAAGAGTGTAAGAATAGTAGATTACACTGAGCAGTGCACAAGTTGCCACGTTTCTGGAGCCATCATACACGCTTCAAGTTGTTAAAGATGTAGAATATAGAGGAGGTTTACAAGAATGATCCCAGGAATGAGTGGGTTAACAAACAGTATGATGAGCATTTGACGGCACCGGGCCTCTACTCGCTGGAGTTTAACAGGATGAGGGGGAGACCTCATTGAAACTTACATGATAATGAAAGGCTTGGATAGATCGACAGAAACTTGATTAGTGTGGGTGTCACAGGTTGTGGGGAGAAGGCAGGAGAATGGGGTTGAGAGGGAAAGATAGATTGATTGGGGGAGTAGATTTGATGGGCCAAATGGCCTAATTCTGCCCCTCTGACTTTTGAACATGAAGTTATGAGGTAGTAATGAGATGAGAGCGTGGCCAAGATGGTGCATTCGCTGCCTACCGGAGGCCGTGCTTCCTCTAGATTGTAGGGCGGTCAGTGAATGACCGGGCAGTGTAACCCTCTCTGTAGATCCCTTCGATGGTGGGGAGGTGAGTACCCGTGATGGACCGGGCATTCTCTGATGGCTCTCTTTTTGTTTTTGTCTGCCTCTGCCCATCTCTCTATCTTTCTGTCTCTTTATCTATCTCTATCTTCATTCTGTCGTGCATTGTTGCACATGACTGGCATGTCCACGATAGTGGGATTTATTCCTTTGCGTCTGGTACTTTGAGCTGCTGTTTCCCGTGTCCGTGTTTAATGGAGGAATGTGGTAACACTGTCGATTGGTGCCAATTAGAATGTGTGAGACTGTTGGTGGCGGGGTGGTGAATTGTAGTGCGACAGGGCTGCAGTTCTGCATCGCATGCCAGCCCGTATCCATGCACGCTGGCAGCCGGTGCATTTACAAGATGCTAATCGTTGCCTGATTGGCAGCCTGATCCTTGAAGGGCAGAGAGCGTCCTTACTCCTTGTAAACGGTTTATCAAACAAACCAGCTCAAAGCCCACGTGTCACTTGCTAAACAGCCCTCAGAATAAATGACTGAATGAATGTTTATTAGTCAAGTATTCACATACAAGGAATTTGCCTTGGTGCTCCGTCCACAAGTGACAACATGACGGTTAGGAATGACACGCAAAACATTAAACATAGGAAGTCTCATAAATGTGGATAGACAGAAATAATACTGGTTTTATTGTCTGCAATAATTACAAAACTAAGATATTACCCAAGAATTCTTCTACGTGGTAAGGCCAATATCACCTGACCCTCAGTCTGAAGGAGTGTCTCAACCCGAAACGTCACCCATTCCTTCTCTCCAGAGATGCTGCCTGTCCTGCTGAGTTACTCCTGCATTTTGCATCTATCTTCGGTGTAAACCAGCACCTGCAGTTCCAATATCAACATTAGTCAACGGACAATATTTATCTGTATTATTGTGGTGTCAGGAATGTAACGCTGCACCATGGTCACAGGGGCGGCTCGGTGGCGCAGCGGTAGAGTTGCTGCCTCACGGCGCCAGGGACCCAGGTTCAATCCTGACCACGGGTGCTGTCTGTACGGAGTTTGTACGTTCTCCCCGTGACCTGCATCGTTTTTTTTCCCGAGATCTTTGGTTTCCTCCCACACTCCAAAGACGTGCAGGTTTGTAGGTTAATTGGCTTCGGTAAAATTGTAAATTGTCCCTAGTGTGTGTAGGATAGTGTTAGTGTGCGGGAACGCTGGTCGGTGCGGACTCGGTGGGCCGAAGGGCCTGTTTCTGTGCTGTCTCTCTAAACTAAAGTTGAGAGTGTTTAAATGTCATATGTACCGGCATCAGAACAATGTACTTATTGGAGGAAACTGAAGAAGGGTCTTGACCCAAAATGTCACCTATTCCTTCGCTCCATAGATGCTGTCCCACCCGCTGAGTTTCTCCAGCATTTTTGTCTACCTTCCATGTAATTACTTGGTGCAGCTTAACAGACCCGTAAATACAATAACTCACAGATAAATATCAAATAGTCATGAGTCAGGAGGGTTTAATTGTCATATTGGACCAAAATAGAATAATTACATTCTTACTTGCGGCAGCTTTACAAGATCATAAAAGCAACAACACGCGGACAAATATATAATGGTCACGAGTCAAGAGAATTTAAATATCTTATGAACCAACAACAGAACAGCGAGATTCTCACGTGCTGCAGCTCCACAGGCTCCAACACACAGTGGGCATCACAGTGGCACAGCGGGAGAGTTGCTGCCTCACAGCGCCAGAGACCCAGGTCCCATCCTGACTACGGGTGTTGTCTGTACGGAGTTTGCACGTTCTCCCCGTGACCTGCGTGGGTTTTCTCCGGGTGTTACAAGTCACATTTTTATCAGGTTTATCAGTGGTCAGGGATCAAAGGGAAGGCAGGAAGGATCATTTATAATTTGTACAGTCACAGAAATTGGAGGAACAGCTCCTCATATTTGGGCAGCTTACAACCCAGCGGTATGAACATTGTTTTATCCAACTTCAAGTAACTCCGTTATTACCCCTACCCCCCCCCCCCGCTCCCCCACCCTAGTCGTCCGACCTGCTCCACTGTTTGAATTAATGTATTCCCATTGTTAACACTTCTTCCCCAGCCAACAATGTGCAATTATGAGCTTCAACTCTCCTCGGATCATCTGGAGTTGGCCCAGATTGGTACTGGCCCTTTACCTACTCTAGTTATTTCTCCCCCCCACCCCTTCCCAACCCCACAACATCTGTTGTTCTGTCTGAAGAAGGGTTCCAACCCAAAACATCACCTATTCCTTTTCTCCAGAGATGCTGCCTGACCCGCTGAGTTACTCCAGCACTTATATAACCATATAACCATATAACAATTACAGCACGGAAACAGGCCCTCTCGGCCCTTCCAGTCCGTGCCGACCATTTGTTTTCCCCTAGTCCCATCTACCTGCACTCAGACCATACCCCTCCATTCCCTTCACATCCATATACCTACCCACTTTACTTTTAAATGTTAAAATCGATCCTGCCTCCACCACTTCTGCTGGGAGCTCATTCCACACAGCCACCACCCTCTGAGTAAAGAAGTTCCCCCTCACGTTACCCCGAAACTTCTGTCCCTTAATTCTCATGTCATGCCCTCTTGTTTGAATCTTCCCTACCCTCAATGGGAAAAACGTATCCACGTCAACTCTGTCTATCCCTTTCATCATTTTAAAGACCTCAATCAAGTCCCCCCTTAACCTTCTGCGCTCCAAAGAATAAAGACCTAACTTGTTCAACCTTTCTCTGTAACATAGTTGCTGGAACCCAGGCAACATTCTAGTAAATCTCCTCTGTACTCTCTCTATTTTGTTGACATCCTTCCTATAATTAGGCGACCAAAATTGTACACCATACTCCAGAATTGGTCTTACCAATGCCTTGTACAATTTTAACATTACTTCCCTACTCCTATATTCAATGCTCTGATTTATAAAGGCCAGCACACCAAAGGCTTTCTTTACCACCCTATCTACATGAGATTCCACCTTCAGGGAACTATGCACAGTTATTCCTAGATCCCTCTGGTTCCACAGCATTCCTCAATTCCCCACCATTTACCATGTACGTCCTATTTTGATTTGTCCTGCCAAGATGTAGCACTTCACACTTAACAGCATTAAACTCCATCTGCCATCTTTCAGCCCACTTTTCCAAATGGCCCAAATCCTCTCTGTAGACTTTGAAATCTACTTCATTATCCACAACACCACCTATCTTAGTATCATCTGCATACTTACTTATCCAATTTTCCACCCCATCATCCAGATCATTGATGTACATGACAAACAACAGTGGACCCAACACAGATCCCTGAGGCACCCCACTGGTCACCGGCTTCCAACCTGACAGACAGCCATCCACCATTACTCTCTGACATCTCCCATTCAGCCACTGTTGAATCCATCTTGCTACTCCGCCATTAACACCCAAAGATTGAACCTTCTTAACCAACCTTCCATGGGGAACCTTGTCAAAGGCCTTACTGAAATAATCTATCATAGAGTGGAAAACGGCCCTTTGTCCCAACTTGCCCACAACGACCAACATGTCCCATCTACATTAGTCCCACCTGCCTGCATTTGGCCCACATCCCTCCAAACCTGTCCTATCCATGTACCTGTCCAACAGTTTCTTAAGTGTTGGGATAGTCCCAGACTTAACTACCTCCTCTGGCAGCTTGTTCCATACACCCACCACTGTTTGTGTGAAAAAGTTACCCTTCGGATTCTTATTAAATCTTTTCCCCTTCACTTTAAACCCATGTCCTCTGGGCAAGAGACTCTGTGCATCTACCCGATCTACTCCTCTCGTGTTTATACGTCAACCGGCATCTGTGGTTCTTTGTTTCACCAACCATTCATGGTACTTCTGTACGCGTGACATAACTCAACTAAACTAAACTAAATGATACTGAAGTGAAAACTGCAAGCAATACTCCATTGCAGCATTTTGTCTCGATCTTCCACAGAATCTAATAATTGATTTAACAGTGTAGCAGAGTCTGGATGCTTTTTATTTCAGCTGTGATGTTCACAAAGGCATTAGCCATATGTTGAAAACTAGAATTTATCCTCCTTGAACAATAACTACACTGAGCAAGAAGCAATGTTGTCAATTGTCAATATTGCAGATGTCTTTTTACACCAGAGACTGTCTCACAGTCCAGCATACTGTCATATTCAGAAGATTTTTCAAAGTGGTAAAGTTGAATTCTAATGATGAATTTAGAGTCACACCGTACAGATGTGTTCACCCAACTTGTCCATGCTGACCAAGATGTCCCATCTTAGCCCACCCCACCTACCAACGCTTGGCCCGTATCCCTCTAAACCTGTGCTATCCATGTAGCTGTCAAGTTTTTTTTTAATTTTTTTAAATTATTATTATTAGAAGCAATTGTACAAGAATAAAACATTTGGCGTGTAAAATTATACAATTATCGTACAGCTTCAATTTTGACCTTTTAACCTGAAAATGACGTGGATAATCTTTTCCCATTAAGGGTAGGGAAGATTCAAACAAGAGGGCATGACATGAGAATTAAGGGACGGAAGTTTTGGGGTAACGTGAGGGGGAACATCTTTACTCAGAGGGTGGTGGCTGTGTGGAATGAGCTTCCAGCAGAAGTGGTGGAGGCAGGATCGATTTTAACATTTAAAAATAAAGTGGATAGGTATATGGACGGGAAGGGAATGGAGGGGTATGGTCTGAGTGCAGGTAGATGGGACTAGGGGAAAACAAATGGTCGGCACGGACTGGAAGGGCCGAGAGGGCCTGTTTCCGTGCTGTAATTGTTATATGGTTATATGAAGGAAAAGAGAGAAAGAAGAAGAGGAGAAAAGTGCAAAAATAGAACCGCTAGACTACCAAAGTAGTGTGGCCAAAGAGTGAATAAAGATATATAAGAAGAAAATAAAAAAAGAATAAAGTGGAGATACCTGCCCCTCGCCCACCACACCCAACCCATAGTTGGATGAAATCCAAAGTTGTGTTGCGCCATACTATCCTTGTAAGAATTCAGTAAAGGGTGTCCATGTCTTGAAACATTAATCTGGTTTTTCTGCCAAGACGAGCCAAATATTTTCCAGATATAGTGTCTCTGACATGTTTGTAATCCACATCTTTACAGTAGGGACTGATGTCCATTTTCAAAATTTAAGTATTTGTTTTTTTGCCGTTATCAGGCCACAATTAAGGAAACATCTTTGAAATAATGCCAGCTCAGAACAGGCTTCTGACATACCTAGAGTATTCAATTCTGTGTCGGGGTCCAATTTTATTTAAAGTATTTTAGAAAAAAAATTCAAAAATTCCCCTCTTTACACAGGAGGCAGAAGAATGAGTTATGGTTGCTTCCTGAAGGAGACATTTATCACAAATAGGTGAAACATTTGGGAAGATCTTATTCAGTTTAGACTTTGAATAATAAAGTCTATGCAGTATTTTAAATTGTATTAACAAATACCTAACGTTAAGAGAACAGTTGTGTATATATAGAAGGCTTTCCTCCCATCTATCTTTTAAAATTGATCTTCCCAGGCTTGCCTGATTATTTCCGATGATGGGATTTGTATATTTAAAAGGGTGTTATAAAGGTACGATATTAACTAACTTGAATCCGAGTTCCTATTCATGTATTCGTCTAGTATGTCTGGAACCATATATTGACAGTCTTGGGTATTGTGATTCCAAATAGTCTTGTAATTGAAGATATCTAAAGTATTGGCTACCTTTCAGATGATATTTCGACTGTAATTCTTGAAATGAGAGGAGAGTCCCCATCTCATAAAGATCTCCCAGTTTTAAAATTCCTAATCTTTCTCAATGTATGAACTCGTCTAAAATAGACTGCTTAATCGAGGGATTGTTGGCAATTGGTGAGAGAAGAGATAAATTTCTCAATTTAAGGGTTGACTTCACTTGTTTCCAGATTTGTAAGGTACTGTGGATAATCGGGTTTTTCTCATATACTGATTTGTTCAGATTTATTGGAGAGAGAAGAATCGCACCTATATTAAAGGCGAAAATTCTTCTCTCCATTATTAGCCAGTTTACCCATTGGCAACAGTTCTTTTAGCTGTTGAAGTACCAGCTTTAAATACCTCCCCCAGCAGCTCATCCCATGTACCCACCACCCTCGGGTTCCTATCTTTGCCTCCCACCATAAATCTATGCCTTCAGTTTAGTTTAGAGATACAGCGCGGAAACAGGCCCTTTGACCCACCGTGTCCTGTGCCGACCAGCGATCCCTGCACAATAACACCATCCTACACACACTGGGGACAATTTACATTTATACAAAGCCAGTTAACTTACAAACCTGTATGTCTTTGGAGTGTGGGAGGAAACCGGAGCATCCAGAGAAAATCCATGCAGGTCACGGGGAGAACGTACAAACTCCGTACAGACAGCACCCGTAGACAGGATGGAACCCGGGTCTCTGGTGTTGGAAAGCAGCAGCTCTACCGCTGCGCCACCGTGCCACTTTAGTGCTTGATTCTCCTAGAGTGGGTAAAAGACTGTGTATATTCAACCTATGGATTCCCTTCCTGATTTTATACACCCCTTTAATATCATCCCTCGTCCTCCTGTGCCTCAAGGTATAAAGTCCTCGCCTGCACATCCTCTCCCTGTAGCTCAGGCCCTTTAATCCAGGATTTGTGAAGGGAAGGTCTTACTAGTGGAGTCGGGGGACATGGGGAGAAGGCAGGAACGGGGTACTGGTTGTGGATGATCAGCGATGAACACATTGAATGGTGGTGCTGGCCCGAAGGGCCAAATGGCCTACTCCTGCACCTATTGTCTACCCGTCTAATCCAATTCAAATCTGTAAATATGAACGAGATTAATCGGGTTAAGTTCTTCGAATGTGGATACCTCTCCATCACCGTTGTCTGGGCTCCCAGCTATGCTTGTTCCAAGAGCCAGTCTGATGCAGGTACAGCATAGAGGGGTATATCGTGGAGGGGTACAGCACACAGAGGGGTACAGCACAGAGGGGGGTACAGCACAGAGGGGGGTACAGCACAGGAACAGTGCTGTCCAAATGCTTTATTGTCACATGCGACAAGTCACAGCAAAATTCTTTGCTTGCAAGGTATGCAAATAGTGGCCACATAGAGGGCCATTACAAAGTTACAAACTACCACTGTGCCCGGTCTCCCTCTATTCTCCCCCTGTCCTCCACCTCCTCCCCCCTCATGGCAGCCCATGAGGGGGGAGGGGGTGTCAAGGGTTATGGGGAGAAGGCAGGAGAATGGGATTAGGAGGCAGAGATCAGCCATGATTGAATGGCGGAGTGGACTCGATGGGCCAAATGGCCTAATTCTACTCCTGTAACTTATGAACCATGATGCTAAATTCAATTAAACCCATCCATTTGTATACGATCACTATCACACAAACCTACCTCCCTTCCATTAACTCCATCTACACCTCACGCTGCCATGGCAACATAATCAATGACTTTGGTAAAAAAAGTCTAATGTCCCTAGTGTGTGGGCTAATACAGGGATCGCTGGTTGGTGTGGACTCGATGGGCCAAAGCACCTATTACCACGCTGTTTCTCTAAAGTCCAAAGTAAACAATCACTTTGCCTTTGATTATACAAAGAGTGTGCTTTAGAATAAGTTGAAGCCTAACTGAATTGATTTTAAGGCTGATCACTGGCATTGTGTTTGTGAAAGTGTAACTTCACTTCATAGAATAATTGCTTTACTGAAGTCACTTGTGAATTTTATGCTTCGCATCAAGATATGGTATTTAGTGAACTGGGACATGATAGTTTCTGCAGGGAATGCTTGATGTTCTTGCTTACTGAAGTACAAGACTAATAGTGATTCGAAACACTTACTGCGATGCATGACAGACAAGACTATTGATTTTGTAACCACTGTGGATCTGGCTCTATGCTAAATAAAACACTTGCTGTTTGAGCTGGAACACGATGCTGTTTGTACGAGGTTGTGATTTACTCAGGCTCCCTTTGCCGTTCATTTGGAACCTGATTTAGTTTTAGTAGTTGAGGTTCAGCAACGAAACAGGCCCTTCGGCCCAACGATTCCACTCCGACCATCGATCGCCCGTTCACACATGTTCTATGTTATCACATCACCACTTTGATCCGGCTCAGTGGCGCAGCGGTAGAGTTGCTGCCTCACAGCGCCAGAGACCCGGGTTCCATCCTGTCTACGGGTGCTGTCTGTACGTAGTTTATACCTTCTCCCTGTGACCTGTTTCTCCGATTGCTCCGGTTTCCTCCCAGACTCCAAAGATGTACAGTTTTGTAGGATAAGTTATAAATAGTCCCTTGTGTGTGTGTGTGTGTAGGATAGTGTTGGTATGTGGAGGATCGCTGGTCCGCACGACTCGGTGGGCTGAAGGGCCTGTTTCTGTGCTGTATCTCCAAAGTGTAAAGCGCACTGTACATCCTGATGAAGATACAAGTATGAACACACTGCTGCTTGAGGTGTCCAATCGGGTGCCAAACGTGAAATCCTCTGGCTAGCCCATCTAGGCAAGTTAAAATTAAAGCTTCAGCATTTAGGATCTAGGTATAAAGTCACAAAGCATGGAGCCAGGCCCTTATAAATCCTCGTAAATCTTCCCCGCTCTCTTCCCAGCTTAATGACATCCTCATAGCTCGTAATCCCTATCTGCTGATTTCCTGCATGTCTATGCCTCTCTCTGCCCCTCGCAGTCCCAGTTTACCAGCTCACCATGGATTTTATGTCATTAATCTTGTGGCCCTGCTGAGAAATGACACCATCTGCTTACTTTCACCCTAGGATGAAATACAGGATTCTGATCAATGAATGGAAAAGTAACGTTTTGCAGTTTCAAATAACTTTGACGTGATTGTGTTAATCTGCAGTATTTTCTGCTCATTGGATAGCATGTATAGCAATGTTTTTCACTGTATTCAGTACACGTGACAATAATGTGTAAATGTAAACCTATCTAAATGCCACTTAAACACCACTATCGTATCTGCCTCCACCACCACCCCTGGCAGCGCATTCCAGGTACTCACCACCCTCTGTGTAAAATAACTTGCCCCGCACATCACCTCTCACCTCTCGCCCTTTAGTCTTTGATATTTCATGTGGGGGAGAGGTAGAAACAAACAACTGCAGATGCTGGTTAATATACTAAAGGACACAGAGTGCTGGAGTAACGCAGCGGGTCAGGCAGCATCTGTGGAGAACATGGATAGGTGACGTTTCACAGAGTGCTGGAGTAACTCAGCGGGTCAGGCAGCATCTGTGGAGAACATGGATAGGTGACGGTTTGGGCCGGGACCATACTTCAGAAAGGTTCTGACTGTCTACCATATCTGTGCCTCTTACAATTGTCTCCCTTCAACCTCCAACGTTCCAAGAGAAAACAATCCACGATGTCCAACCTCTCCTTATAGCAAATGACCTCTAATCCAGGCAGCATTCTGGCAAACTTCTTCTGCACCTATATATAGGCATAAACGTGTTAAAACTAAAAAATCAGACAAAATGGGTTGGTGGCCATCATCCTGTTAGGAAATAAAGTACGGCTGGAAGTTTGACTTTGCGATGAAAGTGGATGTTAATGTTACTCAACATGTCCACATGTCTGAGACAGACAGATACACAGAAACCCTGAGGGCCGCTCTCTGTGACAAGTCATTTTGCTGTAAAAGTTAATGGAGCTTCTCCGACTTGAAGTAACAGGAGAGAGAGTGGAGTAGAGGTGCTGCAGTATAATAGGCTCGTCAAACGCGGTCCGAAGGGCAGCTCATGCCTTGTGAGCCTGAGAGGAGCAGAGAGTTGTGGATGCAGCCCAGATACAGAAGTGTGAAAACGTGCACCAGATTCAGGGACAGTTTCTTCCCAGCTGTTCTCTCGCAACTGAACCATCCTACCACAAACAGAGAGCGGTCCTAAACTACTGACTAACTATTTGGAGACCCTCAGACTATCTTTGATCGGACTTTAAAGGCTTTACCTTGCACTAAACATTATTCCCTTATGTATCTGTACACTGTGGGCGGCTCGACTGTAATCATGTATGGTGTTTCTGCTGGCTGGGTAGCACGCAACAAAAGCTCTTCACTGTACCTCGGTACACATGACAATAAAGTAAACTAAACTATCCAAGGCTTGGTTCGGGATTAGAAGAAAAGATCGTGTAGACGCGCAGTCCCTTGCCCAGAGTAAGTGATTTAAGGACCAGAGGACATGTGTTTAAAGTAATGGGGAAAAGATTTCATCGGAATCTCTGAGGGGTAACATTTTCACATAAAGGGTGGTGTGTGTACGGAACGAGCTGCCAGAGGAGGTAGTTGAGGCTGGGACTATCGCAACATTTAAGGAACAGTTAGACCAGTACATGGATAGGAAAGGATTAGAGGGATATGGGCCAAACACAGGTAGTTGGAACATGTTGGCCGGTGTGGGCAAGTTGGGTCGATGGGCCTGTTTCCCCACTGACTGAATGACTCTCTCTAAACCTGATGAAAGTTTCTGAAGCAATGGCAGGAGTGAGGAATATAGGTGGATTCTACATGGAGATGTTCATATAGTGTCTGCTTCAGTCCTGTCCAAGGCACAGGAAGCTTAAACAGTCTGGCGAAATTGAAGGCAAATTATTGACCTGCTTTGCAAATTGGTTTAGTGGCAGGAAACTGATGGGAGAAACAGGACAGATGCTTAGATTGTCAGACCATAAGTAATACTTTCCCACAAGGATTGGTGACTGGCATTGAACAACCAATGCATTTCTAAGTGACTTGGATGATTAGTTCAGAAGGTTTACGAGTGAGGATGGTCAGGACAAGTGGACCGGGTGACATTACAAGCTGCATGCAGCCATTATATCACAACGAGATTGAGATGGATTACACAAACAGGCTGAACTTTGACAAACAGCTTCAAACATAAGCTAATCCAATACCCTTCTCTGGAGATCGATCACTCTAAGGAGAAAATACTTTCTAAATAATGAAAATCAGAAGCAGCAAACATTTACAGAGAAATGTGAAGTATTGCAAGGGTAGGGCCTACACAGTGCATGGGTGGGCTTTCGGTAGTGTTTTAGAGCAGAGGGATCTAGTACAGGTGCATGGTTCCCTGAAGGTCGAGTCGCAGGTAGATAAGGTGGTCAAAAAGGCTTTTGGTACTTTAGCCTTCATCAGTCAGAGTATCGAGTATAGAAGTTGGGAGGTCATGTTGCAGTTGTATAAGACGTTGGTGAGACCACATTTAGAATATTGTGTTCAGTTCTGGGCACCGTGTTATAGGAAAGATTTCATTAAGATGGAATGGATGTAGAGAAGATTTATGAAGATGTTGCCAGAAATTGAGAGTCTGAGCTGCAGGGACAGGTTGGGTAGGCTGGGACTTTATTTCTTGGAGCGTAGGAGGATGAGGGGTAATCCTAAAGAGGTGTATAAAATAATGAGGGGAATACAGGGTGAATTCACTGAGTCTTTTACCCAGGATAGGAGAATGAAGAACCAGGGAACATAGTTTTAAGATGAGAGGGGAAAGATTTTAACATGAATCTGAGGGATAACATTTTAACACAGAGGGTGGAGAGTATATGCAATGGTGCTACTAGAGTAGGTGGTTGAGGCACGTACAATAACAGCATTTTAAAAAAAGACAGTGCTGGAGTAACTCAGTGGGTCAGGCAGCATCTGTGGGGAACATTGGATAGGTGACGTTTCACAGAGTGCTGGAGTAACTCAGCGGGTCAGGCAGCATCTCTGGAGAACATAGACAGGTGACGCTTTGGGTTCGGACCCTTTGATTTCTCCACACTGGAAAAAGGTTCTGACCATCTACAAGAACTAACTTTCTTTAATATAAAAGAGCAGGTTCCTATTGTCTGAGGTTTTTGAGGGAACAGAAATGTTTGTTCCTTGTTCAATCAATGCAGAAAGGAGGCTGGCACGGTGACGCAGCGGTAGAGTTGCTGCCTCACAGCACTAGAGGCTCGGGTTCCATCCTGACTGCGGGTGCTGTCTGTACGGAGTTTGTACATTCTCCCCATGAACTGCGTGGGTTTTCTCCGGGTGCTCCGGTTTCCTCCCACACGCCAAAGACTTGTGGGTTAATAGGTTAATTAGCTTCGGTAAAAATAGTGAATTGTCCTCATTGTGTTGGGTGGTGTTATGTACAGGGTGGTCGGCAGAGACTCGCTGGGCTGAAGGGCCTGTTTCCACGCTGTATCTCTTAAGTCTAAAGTTTAAAGTCTACAGAATGGGATGGCTGATTCCTTCCCTCAAGGACTTTAAGGAGTGTGATGTCCTTTACAAAATACCAGTTTCACGGTCGTTAGCCCCAGTAAGAGATGTTTTTAAATATATTCCCATTATTAAATATAATGCCTTCAATTTAAATTCTTCAGTTATTATGGGCATTGAACTCTTGTTTCTCGAATGATGGTGTTGCAGTTTAACCGTTCCACTAGTGCACTGGCAATCTCTGCCAGAGGTTACCTTTCTGGAGACAGACACGGAATGCTGGAGTAACTCAGCAGATCGGGCAGCATCTGTGGAGAACATGGATAGGTGACGTTTCACAGTGCTGGAGTAACTCGGTCTGGGAAGAAAGAACTGGACAATAGACAAGGCGGAGATTGGCAGATTCTCGATTAGTACGGCTGTCGGGTTATGGGGAGAAGGCAGAATGGGGCTGATCAGCCATGATTGAATGGTGGAGTAGACAGTCATAGAGTGATACAGTGTGGAAACAGGCCCTACTGCCCAACATGCCCACACTGGCCAACAATGTCCCAGCTACACTAGTCCCACTTGTCTGTGCTTGGTCCATATCCCTCCAAACCGGTCTTATCCATGTACCTGTCTAACTGTCTCTTAAATGATGAGGTAGTCCCATCCTCAACTACCTCCTCTGGCAGCTTGTTCCATACACGCATCACGCTAAGTGTGAAAAAGTTACACCTTGGATTCCAATTAAATCTTTTTCCGTCCACCTTGAACTTATGTTTTCTGGTCCTCGATTCCCCTACTCTGGGGGGAAAAAGGCTACTCTTTTTGCTAGAGGTGCTGCCTGACCCGCTGAGTTACTCCAGCTTTTTGTGTCTATCTTCAGTTTAAACCAGCTTCTGCAGTTCATTTTGTCTTGTCCTCACATGTTTGTCTTGAAGTCTGCTTTGGCATTGAAGTCTAACTTGGCCCTACAACTGGGACTAGTAAATGGGGCCAAACTGTTGCCATGCTGTCTCAGTACTGCTGCTGTGCACTTGTACTGTATCTGAGAGGCTTATCTGAGATGTATCTAAGTGCTTTTGTAAAGTCATTCATTCATCATCATTGAAATGGTGCTGGTTTCCGACGGGAACGGTGACGGACGCACCACACATCTCCGTCCTCCAGTTCCTGCGGACATCCGCCGCTGGAAGTGCAGGGTTTTGGTGTGTGTGGTTTATCATCAT
The DNA here is from genome assembly GCA_035221665.1 of Okamejei kenojei. NCBI lineage: Eukaryota > Metazoa > Chordata > Chondrichthyes > Rajiformes > Rajidae > Okamejei > Okamejei kenojei. Next base: position 1,638,332 of record CM069133.1, read on the forward strand.
TCCCTACAATGCTGTGTATGACAGTGATCACAACTGCTACTGAAGTGTGGATGGCCGCTGGCTCGCTACGAGCTCATCTGCCCTTTGACAGGTCTTGTTTTTGGTCCTGCTGGCGGTCCACAGCCCCCTCCTCACCTGGCAAACCAGGAGGGGGAGATGGTTTAGTCACCGACTATCCGACCATGGAGCGGGTAGCACGGGATTACATGGTACCCGTGGCAGGGGGATCTCACCCCGACCTTGCACTAAACATTATTCACGTTATTCCCATTATCATGTATCTGCACACTGTGGATCTCAATTGTAATCGTGCATCGTCTTTCCTCTGACTGGATAGCACGCAGCAAAAATACCTTTCACTATCTTGGTAGATATGTGATATGGAGCAGTACTTTGTCTCGTTTACCGAGCACAGTGAAATTAATTGTTGTATACTGTTCAGTACAATATCACTATACATAAGCACTTGGATACATGTGAGATCAGCATCTCAGATACAGTGCTGGTGTACAGCAGCAGTACACTGCGCCAGTTTGGGGACCACTTTGTGCTGGTGGGGGAGTCTCCCTCACCTGTCGCTGCGTGCTGTGTGGCTGCTGCTGGTGCTGACGATGGCTGCCACAGTGTACTGCTCCTTGCTGTTTGTTTGTTCATTTGTGTCGTCTGTGAAAACCCTACAAAGATTACTTTCACAAGAGAGATACTCATAAACATCGGACATACGGTACCTCCAAACATCATTCCGGATTTCTCTCACTCGCTGGATTATTTGAACATACTTGTCGGTGGGGCTGTGGCTGTGTTCAAGGTCTTGAGATGGAGGAGGACCCGTGGGAAGCGCTCTGAAGCACTCGCCCGACTCTGGCGACGACGATCACGCACACCACTCCCGAACATATTCCAGGCAAACGTACGTTCTCTCAAGAACAAAGTGAACGAACTGTAACCCCTGCATCGGACAAACAAGGACTTCTGTCGAGCCGCTGCCCTGTGTTTCACCGAGACCTGGCTTTGTGAGTCGACCCCGGACAGCGCACTGCAACTGGCTGGCTTCCAACTTCACACAGCGGACCGCGAAGTGGAGGCAGCGAGGAAATCAAGAGGCAGTGGAACATGCTTCTATACCAACCAGGACTGGTGTAGCGACATCACGGTACTGTCAAATTCCTGCTCTCCCAACCTAGAATCCCTCCTTATAAACTGCAAACCCTTTTACTCTCCGAGGGAATTTAACTCGTTTATTCTCACTGGAGTTTATATCGCCCCCCCCCGCCCCCCCCCCCCCCCCCCCCATGCCTGCATACGTGACCGCAAACGCAACTCACAGGCACGTGCCATGAGTAATTACTCGGGGTAGACAATCAGTCGGCTTTTAAAAATCTTAAACAGCGCATGTGCAGATTGTTCTCCTCTCTGTAAGCTGTCACTCGACTTTTATAAAGTCTTCAAAAGCCATATCTCTTAATAAAGTACCGTATTTCCCGGCAATTAAGGCGGACCTGCGTCAAAGACACACCCCCATTTTGAGTTGCTAAATTTTGAAAGAAGGCTGGAGGGACATAGAATTTTTCACGCTCAAAAAAAATAAATAAATAAAGTAACAATTCAATTTGCCAAGACTTCCAAATCTCCTTCATTGAATTACTGAATGGGTGGAGGGTGACGGCAGGTGGAAAGATGGCGGAAAAAACGGGAGCACACCGGGACAAGTTGAATCAGTTGTGATCTTATTGAATGACAATAATAGTTCAAGGGACCAATTGGGGGGAGTTCCTTTCACAACGTGTGGGGAGTCTGGCCAGGGGTAAAGTTGCGGGGAGGGTGGGAGCATTGAGAAGGGGGTTGGGGATCATGCCAGAAACTCACTCGCTCGCTGCTGCCGCGGCGGTCTGGGTGTGGAGCCACCACGTTGTTCTTGATGTTGCTGTGTTGAGGGATAGCCAAGTCTATCTTTCTTGGCGAACAACCTAACCTTCCGCCTCCAAGACGCAGGTAAATTTTTGTGCCTTAATTCTTAATAGGCATAATTCTCCCGTGCCTTTACTATTTATTTAATAATTACCATTTTATAATTTTAGTCAGTGTCTATCTTGCCTACCCTGACAGCATGTGCCTGCTGACCAGGTAATGAGGGTAGAGAGTGTCCAGGTAATGAGGGTAGAGAGGGTAGAGATACATCACTCCCTGATGAGCTCAATGCATTTTACGCACGCTTTGATAGGGAGAACACCGATGTGCCTTCCCGAGCCCCCATTCGCTGTGATGGTATTTCAGTCTCGGTCACAGAGGCCGACGTCAGGAAATCCTTCAGAGGGGTGAACCCTCGAAAAGCGTCTGGACCTGATGGCATACCTGGTCGTGTTTTTTAAAAACCTGTGCGGACCAACTGGCTGGAGTTTTTACGGACATTTTCAACCTCTCACTTCTGAGGTCTGAGGTTCCCACCTGCCTCCAAAGGGCATCAATAATACCGGTGCCCAAGAAGAGCAAGGTGACGTGCCTCAATGACTATCGACCTGTGGCACTAACGCCTGTGGTGATGAAGTGTTTCGAGAGGTTGATCATGGCGCATATCAACTCCTACCTTGACAAAAAACCTGGACCCACTGCAGTTCGCTTACCGCCACAACAGATCAACGGTGGACGCGATCTCCACTCCGCTCTGGACCACTTGGACAACAAAAACTCATATGTCAGGCTGTTATTCATTGACTACAGCTCGGCATTTAACACAATCATCCCCTCCAAGCTGGTTACCAAACTTGCAGAACTGAGTCTCTGCGCATCCCTCTGCAATTGGATCCTCGACTTCCTCATTCACAGACCACAGTCTGTTCGTATTGGTGGAAATGTGTCAGACTCGATAACAATTAGCACAGGAGCACCTCAAGGCTGCGTGCTCAGCCCCCTGCTGTACTCACTCTATACTCATGACTGCGTAGCCGGTCACAGTGCGAACTCCATCATCAAGTTCGCTGACGACACCACTGTAGTGGGACGTATCACTGATGGGGATGAGTCGGAGTACAGAAGAGAGATCGAGCGACTGTCCATATGGTGCCAGCACAATAACCTGGCCCTCAACACCAGCAAAACCAAGGAACTGATTGTGGACTTTGGAAGGGGTAGGATGGGGACCACAGTCTTGTTTATATCAACGGGTCGATGGTTGAAAGGGTCAAGAACTTCAAATTCCTGGGCGTGCACATCTGTGAAGATCTTTCCTGGTCCGAGAACACAGATGCGATTATTAAGAAAGCTCATCAGCACCTCTACTTCCTGAGAAGATTACGGAGAGTCGGTCTGTCAAGGAGGACTCTCTCTAACTTCTACAGGTACACAGTAGAGAGCTTGCTGACTGGTTGCATCGTGGCTTGGTTTGGCAACTTGAGTGCCCTGGAGAGGAAAAGACTACAAAAAGTAGTAAACACTGCCCAGTCCATCATCGGCTCTGACCTTCCTTCCATTGAGGGGATTTACCGCAGTCGCTGCCTCAAAAAGGCTGGCAGCATCATCAAGGACCCACACCACCCTGGCCACACACTCATCTCCCTGCTACCTTCGGGTAGAAGGTACAGGAGCCTGAGAACTGCAACGACCAGGTTCAGGAATAGCTACTTCCCCACAGCCATCAGGCTATTAAACCTGGCTCGGACAAAACTCTGAACATTAATACCCCTCCATCTGTTATTTGCACTTTATTAATTTATTAATTAATGTGTGTATTTAAGTATATAACTGTAGTCAATGCCTACTATGTTCTGTTGTGCTATGCAAAGAAAGAATTTCATTGTCCTGTCAGGGACACATGACAATAAACTCTTTTGACTTTGACTTTGACTCCCCGGACTCCATGGTCATTGTTTTGGGTGACTTTAACAAAGCTAATGTCAGCTGTGACCTTCCAAAGTACAGACTTTAGGTTGCCTGCCCCACCAGAGGGGAGAGAACACTTAACCACTGTTACACATCGATCAAGAACGCAAGAAATCATATAACCATAAGATTCTTTTTACATTCTTTATACTCCTCTAGCACCTCATTTAATCCATACCTCCTATAATTATTGTAGATATCTCTCTTTTTTCGAAACAAGTGTCCAATTTCCCTTGAAAACCATGGCTCTTTCCAATTCACCAACTAAAAGAGGAAACCCCCCGCTCTTTGGACAATCGTCAGCTGACCAATGACCTGAATGAGTTCTACTGCAGGTTTGGCAAGCAGAAACGTAACCCTGGTACCCCCTCCCCCCTCCCCAACCAACACAGCCATACACCAGTCTGCAAAGACTGGACCCTTCTACACTCACTCCTCCCCAATCACCACTTCACACCTACTTAAAGAAATACTCCAGTCTGAAAAGACTGGACCCTTTCCCACCCACCCCTCTCTAATCATCACTTCACACCCAATTACCCACCCCCTCCGTGCTGCACAACATCACTTCACCATCATCAACAATAAAAACAGAGGAGGTGGAGGGAGAGAAGGCAATGGAGGCCAAATAACTGGATGGATTTAAGAGAGAGTTAGAGCTCCAGGGGCTAGTAGAGTCGAGGGATATGGGGAGAAGGCAGGCACGGGTTATTGATTGGGGACGATCAGCCATGATCGCAATGAATGGCATTGCTGGCTTGAAGGGCTGAATGGCCTCCTCCTACACCTATTTTCTATGTTTCTATGAGAGGCTGTTCAGAAGACAAATCCGGAAATCTCCAGGACCGGGCAATGTTTCCCCCTCTACTGAACTGGCACTTTCAAACACTCCCTGCAAACCTGTACTGTCCCTGCCTGCTTCAAAGTCTCCACTATTGTCCCTGTACCCAAAAATACAAGGATTACTTGTCTTAATGACTACAGGCCTGTCGCACTGACCCCTGTAGTTATGAAGACCCTTGAAAGGCTTGTGCTGGCCAAGCTGAAAAATATTACAAGCCCCCTGCTGGACCCTCTGCAGTTTGCATATCAGGCCAATAAATCTGTGGATGACGCAGTCAGCCTGGGCCTGCACTTCATCCTACAGCACCTAGACTGCCAGGGAACCTATGCGAGGATTCTGTTTGTTGATTTTAGCTCTGCATTCAACACCATTGTACCAGAGCTGCTACACTCCAAGGTTTCCGAGTTGACTGTGCCTGAACCCCTTTGTCAGTGACAGACAGGAAGCAGCGTATGAGGCTGGGAAAGCAGACCCTTAGCATGGGAGCACCGCAAGGCTGCGTACTCTCTCCTCTCCTCTACTCTCTCTACACCAACGACTGCCCCTCCACGGACACCTCTGTTAAGGTTCTCAAGTTTGTGGATAACACAACCCTGTTTGGACTGACCCTGAGGAATCTGCCTACCGACAGGAAATTACACAGCTGGCGGCTTGGTGCCATCGCAACAACCTAGAGCTCAATGCTCTTAAGAAAGTGGAATTGATTGTAGACTTTAGGAGAGCTTCCCCCTCCCCTCCCCCCACTCACCATCAACAACACCACAGTCACATCTGGAGCCTTTTAAGTTCCTGGGAACCATCATCTCCACGGACCTTAAGTGGGGGGGCTACCATTGGCTCAACATTCAAAAAGGCACAACAGAGGATGTACTTCCTGTGGCAATGATGGTCCAATTCTATACGAACATCCTCACTTTCTCCATCATGGTCTGGTTTGGCTCAGCCACCAAGCACGACACCCGGAGGCTGCAGCGAATCATCCGATCAGCAGAGATTATTGGCTGCAACCTTCCCTCCATTGATGAACTGTACACTGCAGGGGCCAGGAAGCGAGTGGGCAAGATCATCTCTGACCCCTCTCACCCTGGCCACAAACTCTTTGAATCACTTCCCTCTGGAAGGCGACTCCGGACTGTCAAAGCTGCCACTGCCAGACATAAAAACTGTTTTTATCCACGAGTAGTAGCTCAAAGGTTCAAAGGTTATTTATTGGTCACATACACCATTGGTAGTGAAATGCGGAATGCCAATGCAGCTCATTGAAAAAGAATACAGACATAATAATAATAAAGAGATTTAAACATAAAAAACATCCCCCCCCCCACAATGGTTCCCACTGTGGGGGAAGGCACAAAGTCCAGTCCCCATCCCATGTCCACCCATAGTCGGGCCTATTGAGGCCTCCGCAGTCGCCTTTATGGAGGTTCGATATTCCAGGCCGTGCTTGGGTCACCTGGAACGGCCGCTTCCTTACCGGAGACCGCGGATTCCAAAGCCAACAAGGCCGCGCTGGATGGAGCTCCACCACTGGCGATCTCGGCGAGTGATCCCGATGGCTCCCGATGTAAAGTTCAGCGCAGCTGGCCGCTGCACAGACCCGCAGCTCCGTGATGTTTTTCTCGGTGGTCTCAGCTCACCAGAGTTCCAGCGCGGCGACCCGGGCAAGACATCCAGCGCTGCGCCGCCACCGAAGCTGAGGTTCTGGGCGGTCCCCTCAGGAAACGTCGCTCCAGGCCCGCTGGTAGGCCGCGAGGACGGGTCGACAGTGCAGCCCGGAGAAAAGCTGCCTCTCCAGCCAGGTAGGGACCCTGAAAAGTAGTTTCCCCCTTAACCCCCCCCCACCCCCAAAATAAAAAAAGACTAGAACTCCAAACACAAAACACACTCACTAAAAATAAAACAAGAATGAAAAAAAACGAACAGCTGCAGGCTGGGCAGCCATACCATACAGGACGGCGCCCCCTAAGGACAGTTCTACTCAATAACCAAACATCTGTAGCCTCTTTTGCTCTGGTATTTTATTTAATTCACATGCTTAATCGATAATGTTTTATTGTTAATGTTTAATATTTTATGTGTCATTCCTAACTGTCACTGTATGCCATGTTGTCACTTGCGGGCAGAGCACCAAGGCGAATTCCTTGTATGTGAATACTTGGCTAATAAACCTATTCATTCATTCATTTTCAAGTCCCAGTTGTAAGTGTAGGGATCTTGATCTGACCATGAAGGCCTGTTGTCCTGGAGACTGTACTCCCCAAATTCCACCAACATGTCTCCTTCGCCACTAGAGAAGAAAAGATACTGGACAAAGTTTACACAAATATGGCTGAAGCTTACAAAGCCGTCTCCCTCCCCCACCTTGGACAGTCTGATCACCTCTCATTGTTCCTGCTCCCAAAGTACTCCCCACTCATCAGACGTGTTAAACCCACAGTGAGGACAGTTAAAGTTTGGTCAGAGGAGGCTGACTCCACACTTCAGCGTTTTGGAAACACTGACTGGAATGTGTTTGCAGCTCAGGCCACCCTTGACCCACACGGACATTGACTCTTATACATCCTCTGTTCTGGAGTTTATCAACTCCACCATCAACAGTGTCACCACCCTCAAACGGATTACCACATTCCCGAATCAGAAGCCCTGGATGAACAGCGAGGTCAGGCTACTGCTGAAAGCACAGGACACTGCTTTCAGGTCAGGCGATGCTCGAGCCTACAGGTCATCCAGGGCTAACCTGAAGAGGGGCATCAAGATGGCCAAGCGTAGCTACAAGCTTAGGATTGAGGAGCACGTCAATAACAACTCCGACCCCCGACGCGTGTGGCAAGGCATCCAGGCCATCACAGACTATAGATCCACCAACACCACCCCCACACCCAGCGACGCATCCTTCCTTGAGGAGCTTAACCACTTTTATGGCCACTTTGACAGGGACAATCAAGAGATGGCCATCAAGGCTGTGCTCCCTGCTGATGACCGGCCCCTCACACTCGCCCCCATCGACGTGTATCTAGCACTGAGTAGGATTAATGCACATAAGGCTGCTGGCCCTGACTGCATCCCCGGGCGCGTCCTCAGGACCTGGGCTGCGCAGCTGACAGACGTCTGGACTGACATCTTCAACCTGTCACTTGCCCAAGCAGTTGTCCCCACGTGGCTTAAAACCACCTCCATCGTGCCGGTGCCAAAGCACTCCACTGCGGCGAGCCTCAACAACCTCCGCCCAGTTTTAATCACCCCTATCATCGCCAGGTGCTTCAAGAGGCTGGTCCTGGCACACCTCAAATGCTGCCTACCTCCCACCCTATCAGTTCGCCTATCGCAAGAACAGGAGCACGGAGGATGCCATCTCAATGGCACTCCACTCCGCCCTCTTCCACCTTGGCAACAGAGACACCTACGTGAGAATGCTGTTCATCGACTACAGCTCAGCATTTAGCACCATTATCCCCTCAAAACTGATCACCAAACTCAGCGACCTGGCATCGACCCCTCCCTCTGCCACTGGATACTGGACTTTCTAATTAACAGACCCCAGTCTGTTAGGTTAGACAACCATACCTTTTTAACCCACACCCTGAACTCCGGCGTTCCACAGGGCTGTGTACTGAGCCCCCTCCTCTACTCCCTCTTCACCTACGACTGCACACCTGTACATGGTTCTAACACCATCATCAAGTATGCAGATTGGCCTCACCAGCGACAACGATGAGTCTGCCTATAGGGAGGAGGTCCAGCTCCTAGCAGCATGGTGTGCTGACAACACTCTGGCTCTTAACTCCAAGAAGACCAAGGAGCTCATTGTAGACTACAGAAGGTCTAGGGGCTGCACGGACACCCCCATCCATATTAATGGGACGGAGGTTGAACGTGTTTCAGGTTTCTGGGGGTCAACATCTCTGATGACCTCTCTTGGACCCACAATACCTCTACACTGGTCAAGAAGGCTCACCAGCGTCTCTTCTTCCTGAGGAGACTAAAGAAGGTCCATCTGTCTCCTCAGATTCTGGTGAACTTCTACCGCTGCACCATCGAGAGCATCCTTACCAACTGTATCACTGTATGGTATGGCAACTGCTCTGTCTCCGACCGGAAAGCACTGCAGAGTGTGGTGAAGATTCGCCCAACGCATCACCGGTTCCTCACTCCCCTCCATTGAGTCTGTCCAAAGCAAGCGATTCTGTGAAGGGCGCGCAGCATAGTCAAGGAAATGTCTCACCCCAGCCGCAGACTGTTTACCCTCCTCCCATCCGGGAGGCGCTACGGGTCTCTCCGTTGCCGGACCAGCAGGTTCAGGAACAGCTTCTTCCCTGCGGCTGTTACAATACTTGACTCTGCATCTTGGTGACTGCCGGTCACCCCCCCCCCCCCCCCCCCCCCCCCAACCCCCGGACACTCCTTCCCCCAGAAAAATTGCTTTGTACTTTGTACTGGAGTTTAGAAGGATGAGGGGGAAATCTTATAGAAACATATAAAATTATAAAAGGACTGGATAAACTAGATGCAGGAAAAATGTTCCCAATGTTGGGCGAGTCCAGAACCAGGGGCCATAGTCTTAGAATAAAGGGGAGGCCATTTAAGACTATGTGAAAAAAACCATTTTCACCCAGAGAGTTGTGAATTTGTGGAATTCCCTGCCACAGAGGGCAGTGGAGGCCAAATCACTGGATGGATTTAAGAGAGAGTTGGATAGAGCTCTAGGGGCTAGTGGAGTCAAGGGATATGGGGAGAAGGCAGGCACGGGTTATTGATAGGGGACGATCAGCCATGATCACAATGAATGGCGGTGCTGGCTCGAAGGGCCGAATGGCCTCCTCCTGCACCTATTTTCTATGTTTCTATGTTCTACTGCTACTATATGTACATATATATATTTTGCTATTCCATTATTCTATGTTCGCTCTTCTGGGTGAGATGCTAACTGCATTTCGTTGTCTCTGTACTGTACACTGCACAATGACAATAAAGATTGAATCTGAATCTGAAACTAAACTAAACTCTGACACTTGAGAAACCACAGACTTAATGGTCCTCTACACTGGAAGAATTTGAGTAGGCTGGGTCACTAATGCATGGAGCGCAGGAGGATGAGGGGTGATCTTATAGAGGTGTACAAAATCATGAGAGGAATAGATCAGGTAGATGCACAACTCTGGACTGTCAAAGCTTTCAGGTGTTAGCTGGAGTCTTGCCCAGCGTAGGGGAATCGAGGTCCAGAGGACATGGGTTTAAGGTGAGGGTAGGAAAGATTTAATAGGAATCTGAGGGGTAACTATTCACACAAAGGGTGGTGGGTGTATGGAACAAGCTGCCAGAGGAGGTAATTGAGGCTGGGACTATCTTATTGTTTAAGAAACAGGTACATGGATAGGACAGGTTTGGGCCAAACGCGGGCAAGTTATGACCTTGTGTTGGTCAGTGTGGGCGTTGGGCTGAGGGGCCTGTTTCCACACTGTATCACTCTATGTCTCTAAGTCGCAATGGGAAAGCAATGATCCATCAGTCAAATTGATTGCAGAATTAACGGGTAAACTTATAGAATTAATTTTGTTTTGATTTTGTTGAATTGGCACTTTGTTGGAGTTATTTAATAGATTTGGCAAATGCAATGATCATCAATGTAGTTTGTGTGACATTAATGTGTTTACTGAGTGGGCTGCGGTAATGCAGCTGGCCAGATGGCTCTCTGCCTCACAAATCCACAGGCGTACTTCAGTATTACTTCAAAATCAGAGCTGGTTCAAAATATTTCTCTCTTTGAGGATCTGGCGGAGTTGTGATCTTCACTAACTATTGTTTGAGTTCTGGCAGAAATATACAGCACCCATGCCTCACTTTGTTGCTGTCAGTTGTTGTATCTATTGGGGTGGGAGATTGCAACCTTCACCTGGTTCGACGAATGCAATCAACCTGGCGTGCACAAACAGAAGATCAAACAGAACAAGTTGTCTTACAACTTTAGGCTGTGCACACCATACACAAGAAGTTGTATATATTGTTAAGCCATACAGATAAAGCAGGCAGTGAAGAAAGCGAATGACATGTTGGCCTTTATAACGAGAGGAGTTGAGTATCGGAGCAAAGAGGTCCTTCTGCAGTTGTACAGAGCCCTGGTGAGACCGCACCTGGAGTATTGTGTGCAGTTTTGGTCCCCTAATTTGAGGAAGGACATTCTTGCTATTGAGGGAGTGCAGTGTAGGTTTACAACGTTAATTCCTGGGATGGCGGGACTGTCATATGCTGAGCGAATGAAGCGGCTGGGTTTGTAAACTCTGGAGTTTAGAAGGATGAGAGGGGATCTTATTGAAACATATAAGATTGTTAAGGGTTTGGACACACTAGAGGCAGGAAACGCTAGAGGCATGTTCCCGATGTTGGGGGAGTCCAGAACCAGGGACCACTGTTTAAGAATAAGGAGTAAGCCATTTTGAATGGAGATGAGGAAACACTTTTTCTCACAGAGTGGTGAGTCTGTGGAATTCTCTGACTCGGTGGAAGCTAGTTCTCTGGGTACTTTCAAGAGAGAGCTAGATAGAGCTATTAAAGATAGCGGAGTCAGGGGATATGAGGAGAAGGCAGGAATGGGGTACTGATTGGGGATGATCAGCCATGATCACATTGAATGGTGGTGCTGGCTTGAAGGGCCGAATGGCCTACTACACTTATTGTCTATTGTCTATAATGTGGTGAGAATACCATAAAACCTTCCGCAAACACTTAATTTGGTCGTCAATATTCCTCACTGAACTAGATTGCCACTTTACATAATGTGATAGTCATATAGCATGGAAACAGGCCCAACTACAGACGTTAGTTGGTTAGAGTCTGAAGAAGGGTCTCGACCCGAAACGTTACCCTTTCCTTCTCTGTAGAGATGCTGCCTGTCCCGCGGAGTTACTCCAGCATTTCTTGTTTATCATCGGTGTAAACCTGCATCTGCAGTTCCTTCCTACACATATGTTCAGGTCACCGGCCTGTAGTTCCCAGTATTTTCCCTGCAGCCCTTCTTGAATAAAGGCACAACATTTGCCACCCTCCAATCTTCAGGCAACTGAACCATCCTACTTCTTCTTCTGTCGTTTGTCTTTTAGACCTGCAGCTCCGTGCAGGCGAGCCAGGCCAACGTGTCATCGTCCAGGTCAATCAGACCTCGTTCACCATTCGGTGGCCGGTGTTTGGGCAACTGGTGACTGTGTGCTCTACTGTCTGTGTTGGGTCCCCCGCTTGCAGGAGGCGCTGGTCCATGAGGCCCCACCTCTTCATCGCTACTCCATAGCGTCCGATGCCTGTTGAGGGTTGTCCACTGCTTTCGGGGCAGGACCTGGCCAGGGTCGTCCATGGGGTCATTGATGTAATGGTGTAGCCTAGACTGTTCCGCTGACTTCCACTGGTCTCTCCATCTCGTCTTGGCCCAGGCGGCCTTGGAAGCGCCAGCCGGTGTTGTGCAGAGCAGCTCTAGGGCTTGCGTGGCAAAGGGGTGCCGTGACTTGAGGCGCACTCGTCGTGGTGTCTCTGTGATGATCTGATGGAGGAGGTGGGATTCACTGGTCTGTGCCTTTCGAGAGAGGGCCAGCATGGCTGCTGCTTGTCTGATGTTGGCTGGGCCGATGCCAGCAAGGACGGGCAGTTAGTTTACTGGGGTGGCTCGTAGGCATCCGGAGACAGTCAGTCCGCAGGGCGCTGCTGAGGGCAGCATCCAGCTTCTTGGCGTGAGGGGACGGCACCATACTATCATGTTAAACCATCTTACCACAACCACAGAGTGGTCCTGACCTCCCATCTACTGCACTGGAGACCCTCGGACTATCTTTAATCGGGCATTACTAGACTTTACCTTGCACTAAATGTTATTCCCTTTATACAGTATCTGTACACTGTGGACAGCTCGATTGTAATCATGTATTGTCTTTCAGCTGACTGGTTAGCCCACAGTTTTTCACTGTACCTCGGTACACGTGACAATAAACTAAACTCATTCCACGTGGCTATCTTCACCCATGTGAGTATGAGCTGGATACGACCAAAGCAGTCTGGTCTCTCTACAATGCCGGACTGTTGGCTCTTCATGCTGATGTCACCAGCTGCCTGATCGTTATTACTATGGTCACCTAATTTAAAATTATTACCACAGTCTAGACTAGACAGACAACTTAGTTACCCTACCAAATCTGAGCTTATTAACTCAAGAATGATCTTCAAGTTAAAGAAAAATGATACGTTAGTCACTTTAAAACATCAAAATGTTGCAATAAAACTCATAAAACTAAAACATTAGTTATTATTTCCTGTAGTGCACATTAAAGCAATGGGAAATGAGAACTAATGTTGTACTTCATTAAATCTCACTGAATGTTCGTAATATCATAAGAACATAATGAGGCCATTCGGCCCATCAAGTCTACTCCGCCATTCAATCATGGCTGATCTATCTCTTCCTCCTAACCCCATTCTCCTGCCTTCTCCCCATAACCCCTGAAACCCGTACTAACCAAGAATCAGTCAATCTCTGACTTAAAAATATCCACTGACTTTGTGGCGATGAATTGATCACCCTCTGGTTCACATTAAAACAATGGGAAATGAGAACTACTGTTCTTATTCATCAAATCTCACTGAATCGTGAATTGGTGTTCAACTAACGCAACTAATCCAAGTCTGGACAGAACCTTTCTCCACATGAAACTTAAATTGGATCTTCCAATTGAAGATTAATTTATGCAGTTAAATTGAGCCTGAATTGAGACTCTTCATGAGCAGGGAAAGGGCTACCATTGAAGATTGTTCAGAGAATTGCATGTTTAGGATTGGGGAACCTATTCTGTTTCCAATAGTGACTTTTAGACTTTAGACTTCAGAGATAAAAGGCAGAAACAGGCCCTTCAGCCCACCGAGTCCGTGCCGACCACTGATCACCCCGTACACTAACACTACCCTACACACTAGGGAAAATTTATAATATAGCCAAGCCAATTAACCTACAAATCTGTACGTCTTTGGAGTGTGGGTGGAAACCGGAGCACCCTGAGAAAGTACAAACTCCGTACAGACAGCACCCGTAGTCAGGATCTCTGGCAGTGTGAGGCAGTAACTCTACCGCTGCGCCACCGTGCTGCCCTAGATGGAATCTTGATGGAATGGACAACCGTGAACCTCCAGGTTCAAGACCAGCTTCTGCCCAGCAATCACACGGTTCTAGAGCACTGCACAACACTAACCTCAGCAACTGGGATCTGCGGACTATGTCTTTGGCTGCTCTATGGACTTCGGCTTTGGAACCCTTATGGTCGCCTTGTGTTATAGAACATAGAATAGTACAGCACAGGAACAGGCCCTTCCTGTCCGTGCTGAAGTTGCCAAGTTAAACTGATCTCCTCTGCCTGCACGTGATCCATATCCCTCCATTCCCTGCATATCCATGTGCCTATCCAAATGTCCAACCTATCTGACAGCACGACCACCCCAGGCAGCTTGTTCCAGGCACCCACCACCCTTTGTGTAAAAACCTTACATTGCAAATCCCCTTAAAACTTTGCCCCTCTCACCTTAAAGCTACGCCCTCTACTTTTTGACATTTCCACCCTGGAGAAAAAGGATCTGACTGTCCACCCTATCTGTTGTTGTTGTTCGTCCTTCCTAGTTGACGAAGAGCGTGACTTTAGTGTTTTTTGTTTGTGGGTCCGGAGCTGATTGGTGAGACCTATCCGGGCACCGAAGGCTCGCCTGCTATGGGACACAGTTGGGTGGGTGCTGCAGTAGAAGTTGTCGTGGCTCAAGCTTTGCGTGCGGTGTGTTTTCCCTGATCTGCGGTGCGCTTCTTCTCAGCTGCACGCGCTCCTGTGGTGATCTTAGAACTATCACCTTTTCGACATTTCCACCCTTGGAAAAAGGTTTTGACTTTCTATCCTATCTCTAACTCATTAACTCTGCTTCCCTCTGCATTCCATTTCTCCTCTTCTCCCTCTTCGATTTATGTGCTGTTTCGGAAAATGGTGAGTCCATGTGCAGGAGGGAGATTAATGATCCCAGCACATTGATGCAGTCACACAGATCATTGCACTACTTCCTTAGCATACTGAAGAGATCCAGTATTTTGACAAAAATGCTCTTAAACTTCTACAGGTGTACAGTAGAGAGCATAATGACAGGTTGTATCACAGCCTGGTTCAGTAACTCGAATGCCCAGGAACGATTGCAGAAAGTGGTGGACACTGCCCCAGTCCATCACGGCTACTCACCTCCCCACCATAGAAGGGATCTACAGGAGGCGCTGCCTCAAAAAGGAAGCCAGCATCATCAGAGACCCACACCACCCTGGCCACGCTCTCATCTCACTTCTGCCATCGGGAAGAAGATACAGGAGCCTGAAAACTGTAACGTCCAGTTTCAGAAACAGCTTCTTCCCAGCAACCATCAGACTCTTGAACACCACTACAACTATGGGAATTTTTACAGACTGTGTCTTTCGTAGAACTGCGGACTTTGGTTGTGCACTGTGTCCTGTGTTCTATGTTCGCTGTTCTATGCTCTACGTTCGCTGTTCTATGTTCCATTTTCTATGATCTATGCTCTCTTTTCTATGTTCTATGTTGTTTGTTTAGTTTAGAGATACAGCACGGAAACAGGCCCTTCAGCCCACCAAGTCCGCACCAACCAGAGATCACCGCACACTAACACTATCCTACACACACTAAGGACACTTATACCAAGTATACAAACCCACGCCAATTAACGCAACAAACCATCGTCTTTGGTGCAATGTACTCCAATGTTTGGAATGTTTCCATGTTCCACGTTCTACGTTCCATGTTCAATTCCGTTCCATGATCCATGTTCTACGTTCCATGTTCTGTTCCATTTCATGTTCCACGTTCCATGTTTCACATTCTATGTTCTATGTTCCATGTTCCACGTTCTATGTTCTATGTTCCACGTTCCATCTTCCACGTTTCATGTTCTGTTCCATTCCATGTTCCATGTTCCACATTCCATGTTCTGTTCTGTTCCATGTTCTACATTTCATGTTCCATGTTCTGTTCCATTTTCCACGCTCCACGTTCTATGTTCTGTTCCATTCCATGTTCCATGCTCCACATTCCATGTTCCACGTTCCATGTTCCAGGTTCCATGTTCTACGTTCCATGTTCTAGTCTGTTCCATTTTCTATGTTCCGTTCTACATTCTATGTTCCACGTTCCGTTCCATGTTCCATGTTCTACGTTCCATGTTCTGTTCCATTCCTTGTTCCACGTTCTACATTCCATGTTCCTTGTCCTGTTCCGTTCTATGTTCCACTTTCTATGTTCCACATTCTACGTTCCATGTTCCACATTCTACATTCCATGTTCTGCATTCCATGTACCATGTCCTGTTCCTTTCCGTTCCATGTTCCACCCTCTGTGTTCCATGTTCTATTCCATTCCATTTTCCACATTTTATGTTTCACGTTCCACATTCTACATTCCATGTTCCACGTTCTACGTTCCCCATTCTGTTCCATTCCATGTTCCACGTTCCATACTCCATGTTCCATGTCCTGTTCCGTTCCACGTTCTACGTTGCATGTTCCACATTCTACATATAGAGCAATAGCTCTATTAAATACTGATCAAAAGATATTAACAAAAATACTAGCACAAAGGCTAAGTTCAGTTGTCAATGAATTAATCCATCCCGATCAAACAGGATTTATACCAAAAAGATATTCCTCATATAATCTAAGACGGTTATTTAATATTATATATTCGAAAAGAAGTGATAAAAAAGACTTAGTAGTCATTTCGCTTGACGCAGAAAAAGCTTTTGATCAAGTGGAATGGCCCTGCCTATTTTCGGTTATGGAAGCTTTCAAATTGGGAGAGAAGTTTACTACTTCGATTAGATTGTTATATACAAATCCAATAGCTAGAATAACAACAAACCGAATGTTATCAACTAAATTCAGTTTATCTCGAGGTTGTAGACAAGGTTGTCCTTTATCACCTTTATTGTTTGCACTCGCAATAGAACCTCTCGCCCAGAGGGTGAGATTACATCCGGAAATATATGGATATGATACTAGAGACACTAAAAATAAAATCTCCTTATATGCGGATGATGTATTACTTTATATCACTGAACCAGAAACAAGTATCCGAAATTTGTTAAAACTAATAACGGAATTCGGATCTTTCTCAGGATACAGTATTAATTGGAATAAAAGTGAACTCATGCCAATAACGGTGAATAACTTACATATATTACAACAATTCCCTTTTAAGATAACAAACAAAAATATTAAATATCTTGGGATTTTCGTTACAAAAAGATTTGACTCTTTATTTAAATTTAATTTCCCCCCATTATTGAATAAATTAAATAAGAATATTTTATACTGGAAAAGCTTACCTATTTCAATGTTAGGTAAAATTAATGCAATAAAAATGATTTTTCTCCCACAATTACTATATCTATTTCAACTAATTCCGATATATCTCCCTAAAATTTTTTTCAAAAAAAGTAGATTCTCTAATTACTAACTTTATCTGGGATTACAAGAGCCATAGAATAAATAAAAAACATTTATGTAAACCTAAAATAAATGGAGGATTAGCATTACCAAATCTTATGTTTTATTACTGGGCAGTCAATATTAAAAATATGAATTTTTGGCTAGAAGAAATAGATAATAAACCAAATTGGTTAAATATGGAAAAAGAAGATTGTTCTCCATTTGAAATTAGCTCTATAATATTTGCTAACACTAACGTAGCTAAGAAAATTTATAGTGAAAATCCGATAATAGAAAACGGAATCCGCATCTGGAAACAAATAAAGAAAACATTAAAACTAAAATCTATACCATTAGGTCTTACCATCGCCAATAATGTTACGTTCAAACCTTCAATGATGGATAAGGCTTTTTTACAATGGAAAAATAAAGGAATTACTAAGATGGGGGATCTTTATAAGGAAAACTCTTTCCTTTCATTTCAAGAGTTACAACAAACTTATGGACTACACAATAAAGAATATTTTTTTTTGATATTTACAAATCAGAAATTATGTTTCTGCAAATACACAAGAACTTAGAAATAGAAAGACAGAAATTTTAGATGAATGCTTGAATAAACATCCAAATACGGAAAAAATGATATCATATATATACAATATTTTATTGGAAAGTGATGTTCCATCAACAGAAATATATAGACAGTCTTGGGAAAATGAATTAGGCCAAATTATAAGACCAGAAATATGGGATGAAAGTTTACAACATATACATCATTGCTCGTTAAATGCTAAACATTCCCTTATACAGTTTTAAAATACTACATAGATTACATTATTCCAAATCTAAATTACATAACATTTTTCCAAAAGTATCCTCTATATGTGATAAATGTCAAAACTCAGAAGCAAAATTTATCACATTCATTCACTAACTGTATAAAAATTGTAAAATACTGGAATGAAATATTTAAGATAATTTCGAATGTTGTCAATATAACTTTGACTCCTGATCCAAAGTTAATAATACTTGGAATACTAGAAACTGACCAACTAATAACAATGAACCAAAGAACTTTTTATCGACTATGGTTTAATAATTGGGAAAAAATTAATATTAAAATTTTGGAAAGGCCCTACATCCCCAACAATCAAAATGTGGAACACAGAAATGTCGGAGACTCTTCATCTGGAGAGATTGAGGCTTGTCCTAATGGACAGGTTAGATCTCTTCAGAAAGATTTGGTCTCCATATATTAAATATTTACAGGGTCATAATGGTTCGGCACGAGGGCTTGACTGAGGCCTGAATATTTGAATGGATCAAGAAATATATATAATAAATCATGAAAAATATCTCCAAGGACGGATTAATGATTAATACTCCATTCTCCATCAAACTTTTCACACTCTTTTTCTCTATTTTTTTCATACTTTTATAAAAAATTAGAAAAAATGCATAGAAACACATAATCTTAAATTTTTAATATCAGTACGAATATAAATATTACTAATTTCATGAAAGTATTATTAGTATCATGTATTTTCAATTATATAAAATATATAATTTTAAATTTTAAAATCAATGATAATACAAATATTATTAACAGTATGAAAATATAATGAATATCATGAAGGTGTTACTAGAATTACGTATTTTCAATTATATAAAATATGGTCCTACATTTCAAAATCAGTGACAATACAAATATTAACAACAGTACGAGTATATTACTAATATTATGAATGTATTACTAGTACCATGTATTCTCAATTATATAAAATACATAATCTTAAAATTTATAATCAATAATAATACAAATATTATTAACAGTACGAATATATCATTAATATCATGTATTTTCATCATTGCAAAATAATGTACTTTGTTATTATTTTGTTTCTATAATAAAAATATTATTTAAAAAAAAAAAAAAACAAAAAAAAACTACTTTCGTGTTCCGCGTTCCATATTCCATGTTCCATGTTCTGTTCCATGTTCTATGTTCCACTTTTACATAGAAAATAGGTGCAGGAGGAGGCCATTCGGCCCTTCGAGCCAGCACTGCCATTCATTGTGATCATGGCTCTGTTCCATTCCATGTTCCAGGCTCTATGCTCCATGTACTACGCTCCATGTTCCACGGTCCATGTTCTGTTCCATGTTCCACGTTCTACGTTCCATGTTCTGTTCCATGTTCTAAGTTTCATGTCACATGTTCTACGTTCTATGTTCTGTTCCATGTTCTAAGTTTCATGTCACATGTTCTACGTTCCATGTTCTGTTGCGTTCCATTTTCCATGTTCCATGTTCCGTTCCATGTTCCACATTCCATGTTTCCCGTTCTATGTTCCATGTATCATGTTCCATGTCCTATTCCGTTCCACGTTCTCCATTCCATGTTCCGTTCCATGTTCTAGGTTCCATGTTCCCTGTTCTGTTCCATGTTCCACATTCTACGCTGCATGTTCCATGTTCCACATGCTGTTCCATGTTCTATGTTCCACGTTCCTCGTTCTATGTTCCATGTTCATGTTCTGTTCCGTTCCACATTCTATGTTCCATGTTCTGTTCAGTTCCATGTTCTACGTTCCATGTTTCACATTCTCTGCTCCACATTCCATGTTCTATATTCTATGTTCTATGTTCCATGTTCTACGTTCCATATTCTGTTCCATTCCATGTTCCACATTCTACACTCCACGTGTCATGTTCTGCTTTCTGTGTTCCACATTCCATGTTCTAGGTTCCATGTTCCATGTTCTGTGTTCCAGGTTCTACGTTCCAGGTTCTACATTCCATGATCCAAGTACTACGTTCCATGTTCTGTTCCATTCCTTGTTCAACGTTCCATGTTCATTGTTCCACGGTCTACGTTCCATGTTCTGTCCATTCCATGTTCCACGTTATACATTCCATGTTCTACATTCCATGTTCCATGTCCTGTTCCATTCTGTCTATATTCCATGTTCCACGTTCTATGTTCCATGCTCCATTTTCCATGTCCTGTTCTGTTCCATGTTCTACGTTCCACGTTCTATGTTCCATGTTCCACATTCTACATTCCACGTTCTATGTTCCACATTCTACATTTAATGTTCCACGTATCATGTTCTATTCCGTTTCATGTTGAACATTTTATTTTCCATGTTCTATGTTCAACGTTCCATGATCCACGTTCTACGTTCCACATTCCACGTTCCGCTCCATTCCATGTTCTACATTTCATGGTCCACATTCTACATTCCATGTTACAGGTTCTACGTTCCAATTGCCATGTTCCGTTCCATTCCATGTTCCATGTTCTACATTCCATGCTCTTTGTTCCATGTCCTGTTCCGTTCCATGTTCTGTTCGGTTCCATGTTCTATGTTCCATGTTCTATTCCATTCCATGTTCTACGTTGCATGTTCTCTGCTCCACATTCTATGTTCCACTTTCCATGTTCCATGTTCTATATTCCATGTTCAATGTTCTGTTCCGTTCCGTTCCGTGTTCCACTTTCTACATTCTGTGTTCCATGTTCCACGTTCTACATTCCGTGTTCCATGTTCCACATTCTATGATCCAAGTTCCACGTTCTACGTTCCATGTTCTATTCCATTCCATGTTCCACATTTTATGTTCAATGTTCCACATTTCATGTACTACGTTCCATGTTCCAAGTTCTTCATTCCATGTTCTGTTCCACGTTCTACGTTTAATGTTCCACGTTTAATGTTCCATGTATAATGTTCCATTCCGTTCCATGTTGAACATTTTATGTTCTATGTTCAACGTTCCATGATCCACGTTCTACGTTCCACATTCCACGTTCTGCTCCATTCCATGTTGTACATTTCATGGTCCACGTTCTACATTCCATGTAACAGGTTCTACGTTCCAATTGCCATGTTCCATTCCATGTTCTACGTTCTACATTCCATGCTCCTTGTTCCATGCAATGTTCGGTTCCATTTTCTATGTTCCATGTTCTATTCCGTTCCATGTTCTACGTTCCATGTTCTCTGCTCCACTTTCTATGTTCCATGTTCTATATTCAATGATCAATGTTCTGTTCCATTCCATGTTCCACTTTCTACATTCTGTGTTCCATGTTCCACGTTCTGTTCCTTTCCATGTTCCACGTTCTACATTCCATGTTCCATGTTCCACATTCTATGATCCAAGTTCCACGTTCTATGTTCCATGTTCTATTCCATTCCATGTTCCACATTCTATGTTCTATGTTCCACATTTCATGTACTACGTTCCAAGTTCCAAGTTCTTCATTCCATGTTCTGTTCCGTTCCATGTTCTACGTTCCATGTCCTGTTCCATTTTCCACGTTCTATGTTCCATGTTCCACATTCTATGTTCCATGCTCTGTTCCATGTTTCGTTCCGTTCCATGTTCTACATTCCGTGTTCCACGTTCTACGTTCCATGTTCCATTCTGTTCCTTGTTCTACGCTCCATGAAACATAGAAAATAGGTGCAGGAGGAGGCCATTCGGCCCTTTGAGCCAGCACCACCATTCATTGTGATCATGGTTGATCATCCCCTATCAATAACCCATGCCTGCCTTCTCCCCATATCCCTTGATTCCACCAGCCCCTAGAGCTCTGTCTAACTCTCTCTTAAATCCATCCAGTGACTTGGACTCCACTGCCCTGTGGCAGGGAATTCCATAAATTCACAACTCTCTGGGTGAAAACATTTTTTCTCACATCAATCTTAAATGACCTCCCCTTTATTCTAAGACTGTGGCCCCTGGTTCTGGACTCGCCCAACATTGGGAACATTTTTCCTGCATCTAGCTTGTCCAGACCTTTTATAATTTTATGTTTCTATAAGATCCCCCCTCATCCTTCTAAACTCCAGTGAATACAAGCCTAGTCTTTTCAATCTTTCCTCATATGACAGTCCCGCCATCCCAGGGATCAATCTCGTGAACCTACGCTGCACTGCCTCAATCACAAGGATGTCCTTCCTCAAATTAGGAGACCAAAACTGTACACAATACTCCAGATGTGGTCTCACCAGAGCCCTATACACTGCAGAAGAACTTCTTTATTCCTATACTGAAATCCACGTGTTATGAAGGCCAACATTCCATTAGCTTTCTTCACTGCCTGCTGTACCTGTAAGCCAACTTTCAGTGACCTGTGTACAAGGACACCCAGGTCTCGCTGCACCTCCCCCTTACCTAATCTAACCCCATTGAGATAATAATCTGCCCCCTTGTTTTTGCCCCCAAAGTGGATAACCTCACATTTATCTATATTATACTGCATCTGCCACGCATCTGCCCACTCACTCAACCTGTCCAGGTCACCCTGCAACCTCCTAACATCCTCTTCACAGTTCACACTGCCACCCAGCTTTGTGTCATCTGCAAACCTACTCATGTTGCTCCTAATTCCCTCTTCCAAATCATTAATATATATGGTAATTGACTCCAGCATCTTTCCCACCACCGAAGCCAGGCTAACAGGTCTGTAATTCCCCGTTTTCTCTCTCACTCCTTTCTTGAAAAGTGGGATAACATTAGCTATCCTCCAATCCACAGGAACTGATCCTGAATCTATTGAACCTTGGAAAATGATCACCAATGCGTCCACTATTTGAAGAGCCTGAGGACCCTGGGATGCAGACCATCAGGCCCAGGGGATTTATTACCCTTCAGTCCCATTAGCCTACCCAATACTATTTCTTGCCTAATGAAAATTTCTTTCAGTTCCTCTACCCCCTTAATATGTTCCATGATCCACATTCCCTGTTCTGTTCCATTCCATGTTTTACGTCCATGTTCTATTCCATTCCATGTTCCACGTTCTACGTTCCACGTTCCATATTCTGTTCTGTTCCATGTTACACATTCTATGTTCCATGTTCCGTTCTGGTGCATTCCATGTTCCATGTTCCACATTCCATGTTCTACGTTCCACGTTCCATGTTTTCTGTTCCATGTTCCCAGTTCCACGTTCTGTTTCATTCCATGTTCCACATTCGAAGCTCCATGTCATATGTTCTATTCCGTTCCATATTACATGTTCCACGTTCCATGTTCTGTTCTGTTCCATGTTGTACATTCCCTGTTCCATGTTCTGTTCCATTCCATGTTCCACGCTCTACATTCCATGTCCTGTTCCATTCCATGTTCCACATTCTACCCTCCATGTTCCATGTTCTATTCCATTCCACATTCTATGTTCAACATTCCATGATCCACGTTCCAGGAACAATGTTCCATGTTTTATTCTGTTCCATGTTCCATGTGTGTGAAAAATGTTTTCCTCATCTCGGTCCTAAAGGAATTCCCCCTTATCCTTAAACTGTGACCCCTTGTTCTGGACCCCCCAAACATTGGGAACAATCTTCCTGCATCTAGCCTGTCCAACCCCTTAAGAATTTTGTAAGTTTCTATAAGATCCCCCTCAATCTTCTAAATTCTAGCGAGTACAAGCAGAGTCTATCCAGTCTTTCCTCACATGAAAGTCCTGACATCCCAGGAATCAGTCTGGTGAACCTTCTCTGTACCCCCTCTATGGCAAGAATGTCTTTCCTCAGATTTGGAGACCAAAACTGTACGCAATACAGAGGCGAAGGAATGTGTTATAGTTGCTTCTTGAAGGAGATATTTGTCACAAATAGGAGATACATTTGGAAAGATCTTATTCAGTTTAGTCTTTGAATAGTAGAGTCTGTATAATATTTTAAATTGAATTAAAGTATGTCTAATGCCAATTGAACAATTATGTATATATAAAAGGTTTTCTTCCCATCTGTCTTTTAGAATTTTTAGGCCTAGTTCCTCTTCCCAGTCTCTTCTAATTTCTTCTGACGATGGGATTTCTATATTTAGTAGGGTGTTATACAAATATGATGTTAAGTTGTTTGACTCTGAATTTTACTTCGGAGTCACGTGAGTGACTACGTGAAGAAGCCCCGCCTGGCGCTTGATCGGCATTACGTTGATGCTGACGGCAGAGCAAGAGCTGCAGAGGCAGCTCCTCTACAGCGGTAGGTACGGGCACGCAGGTAAGTGCAGTTGAAATACTTACAGGGCATATCCAAACTCTGTGGCTGGTGTATAGAGCCACTAGAAGTTAAAAAGAAATGGAATTTGAAAGCAAAAAAAATAAAATAAAAGTTAAAATGAAAAGAAAATACTCCGGGTGGAAAAAACGGAGTTTAAAAAGCGTCCCGGGGAAAACTCAGCGATCGGGACGGCAGATTAAGTGCGGAGCCGGTTCCGATACTGGTGGCCGTTAAAATTACCGTTAGGGAGATTCCACAAACTTTTGGCTATGAGGAAAAATGGAGTTTAAAAGTTAAAAAGAAAAGGAAAAACTCCAGATGGCTTAAAATAATGGAGAAAGACTCCAAAAATAAAAAAAAATCAACCAAAGGGTTTAAAAGGCCCAGAATATTCCCAAAAACAGACCCTGAGGGGTTTCCATATATTAATATATATGGTGGAATGTATCAATGTGGGAATATCTACCTTGGATTGTTTTGGAGGTAGTCTCCTTGGGGAAAAACTCAGGAGTAACCAGGGCAGTAAAAGAATATGAAAAAAACTGACCCTAAAGGTGCATTGATAGTGGTGGCTGGTCATAAAGTACCCACCACAGCACAAATATATATATACAGGTGTACTAGGTACGATACCTGAATGAAGGAGTGAGGCCATGGAAAGTAACCATGGAAACCAAAATTAATTGGTCTCTCACCAAAGCTGTTATAGTTGAAACAGCAGAATTATTGATAAAACTTTTTATGTTTTATTAAGGTATCAATGGTGAATCCGTTTATAGTACTCATGTCTCAATTATATGGAGACATATGGAAATACGATTTCAAAGTGTTTCAAGCTGGTGCGTGGCTTCACTACTTATGTAAAACAAATGAAAATAAAAAGACAAATTGCCATCAGTTTGTGGAGCTCAATGGGATAAAAAATATATAATATAATTATATTTATATGTGTGTGTAATTGTTATTGGGACCAATTTTGCACTTTAAACCCCTGTCCCACTGTGCGAGTTGGCCCACGAGTGACCCCGAGTTTTCACTCGTGGTGATCACTTAGCGGGAACGTCGGAACTCGCACGAGCAACTTATCGACTCGTGGCGCTAACGGCAGGTACTCGGGAAACTTGTTAACTCGTGAAAAAAATCAAACATGTTTGATTTTTTCCACGAGTCAAATTAACTGTTCAAGTTAAAAATGGAAACATTTAAACTCGTTGTAATAACGTAGTGGCCGTGCGTTTATCTTAGTGACTCCTGAGTCTACCGTGGGAACTTTAATAATCTGTTCTTTCGCTCGAGTAAAGACTGAACCAAAGATAGACACTAAATGCTGGAGTAACTCAGAGGACCAGGCAGCATCTCTGGAGAGAAGGAATGGAGTCGAGACCCTTCTTCAGACTTACCCGAAATGCCACCCATTCCTTCTCTCCAGAGATGCGGCCTGTCCCGCCGAGTTACTCCAGCATTTTGTGTCTATCTTCGGCCTTTCTGCGATGATCTGCCACTTGTCCTTTATTACTGAGGCGCCTGCCCCGTGGCTTCGTATTTGTCACTCTGTCTCATGAGGACGCGGTTAAAGACCTGCTGAAGGGGCAAGTCTGGGGTGGTGGGTGGGATGTGTCCACGTGTGATGCTCCATCCACCCCCCCGGGGCCGAGAGTGTGGGATTGGGAAGGAACTGCAGATGCTGGTTCACACCGAAGATAGACACACACAATGTTGGAGTAACTCCGACGGACAGGCAGCATATCTGGAGAGATGGGATGGGTGAGATTTCGGGTCGAGACCCTACTTCAGACTTCTCCAGAGATCCCGCTGAGTTTACTCCAGTAGTTGGTGTCTATCCCGGTGGCGGGGAGCCGGGCTTGGCCGACCCGCCGCCTCTACTTGCCGGTCAGTCCAGTGATCATCGCCCTCCGCCCGGGATGCAGCGGTGGTTTGCACCCGGTGAGTTGTCCAGCGCTCCCGGTGGACGAGGGAGGACAGCAATAGGCCAGGTGAATGAATACAGCACATAAATGAGTCGACCTTTAATACTTCTTGATTTTGTGTTTTAATTTACAAGCCGCTTCACGTGAGGCAAGTTTTATTTTCAGTCCGAAGAAGGGTCTCGACCCGAAACGTCACCCATTCAACGATAGACACAAAAAAGCTGGAGTAACTCAGCGGGTCAGGCAGCAACTCTGGAGAGAAGGAATAGGTGACTTTTCGGGTCGAGATCCTTCTTCAGAAGACGAGCCCTTATCCAAAACGTCACCTTCTCCAGAGATGTTACCTGGCCCGCGTTGTTACTCCAGCTTGTTGCGTCTGCCTTCCGTCTAAAGTCTTGGGATCGTCGCCAACATGAAGACGGTGTGAAGCCCCCGCGCCCGGTGCAATGGGCGGGAGCTGGAGAGGGGAGGGAAGGGGTCACACACATGGCCGGGAAGCAGAGGGGTGGGGGTGGGGTTGGTGACAGTCAGGGCCAATAAGATGGAGAAATACAGAAACACCGACGTGCAAAGGATACCTACAATAGCGCATGATCTCTCTCGCGTTATGGCGGGTGATTGTCGCCTGTCCGCTGTTTCTGCCCCTAAAGCCTTGGGATCGTTGCCCTTTGTGTTGGCGTGGAGGGGGAGGGGGCTATTGTGCTGCTTGAATGCCCCCTGCTATCATAGGGATAGGGAGACACTGCGGCTTTTGAGACTGGTGGGCAATCACAACCAAAGTGTCTGCCTGCAGTCAGCACACCTCTCCTACACGTCTCCCACATGTCTCCCGCACTAAGACCATCCCGCAGAGAATGATCCCAGCACCCAAGAGCCTTGTCTGTCACCCCCCACCCCCAACCACCCTCCACCTCAACTTACGCCTGGGCACCAAAGTAGCTCAGGAGGCGAACCCTGAGCTCCGTCTCCCAACAATCTGATGTGCAACTGATGTGAAAGAACAGCGGTTGCAACCCCCACCCTCACACACTTACCTTCATTCACGGTTGGCTCAAGAGTAACGGGAGAGGAACTTGGTAACTCGGGAGAGGAACTTGGAACATCGCAGCAATGACATACCCGTGGGAACTCGGTTCAACACTTGATCATAAACTTGAAATCTCGTACATAACCACGAGTCTGTTTTTTTTCTTTCACTTGGGGTCACTCGTGGGATGACTCTCACCGTGAGACAGGGCCATTAGATTTGCAGGTCAAAACAGATCATGTTATGTTAAACTCCTGATTATTATGGAGTAAACCTGCTTCAGGATAAATCAAAGACATTGATTACAAAGGAAAGACTATTGGTCATTAAACTTTGGCAAAATTATGATCCAATGTAAAGATTTGATAATGGATCAAAACCAAAGGCAGGAGTATGATAAATAAATATTTATCCAACACAGCCTTATGTGAACCCATATGATTGGAAAGAGAAGGCTTCATGTACATTTGAAGAGGTGCAAAAACTTGTTACAGAAGAAGTTGATGAAATCTCCAATTGTTGGAGATCACAGGTGTGTTATGATCAATGATATGGCATAACAAAGGACTACAAAACATTTGTAGAAGGAATTGGTTCACCTGTATAGGAAAACCTAAAAATTGATTTTAGGTTTGCACCCAAAATATCTCCAATAAAGAAGAGGTATGTAAATTTGTATCATAAATTTCCCCAGGGAAAAAGAAGATGTGGTGGTAAAGCCATACAAAACATCATTTTAAATACACTTTTACAGTGTAAAAACATTTTATTAAAATGCACATCTTCAACATTGAAAAACAGTTGTTATTAACAAATTGTCAATCATCACTATAAGACTCAAAGGATTGGTATTTAGTACCAATTTATTATCATATTACAGGTGCTTGAAATTAATTAGAATGGGTCAGCTGTGCAAGTTAAGATATTGTCTAATGGATTAAACTCAGTTCTAGGCTGTTCACATAATTACTGGAACAACAATTGTACTGATAAGAAGATCAGCACTTGCACTAATGAGGACATGGTCTTGATCACATTTTAAATTGGAAGGTTGATCAAGAGTCAGCTGCAAATTAGTGCAGCAATTACAAGCCTGTTGAGAGGCAAGGGTTCTGACCCATCCAATAAAAACTATGTTTTAGGCATTCATAAACATTCCTCAATTACTATTCTGGGTTTAGGTAATTCAGCACCATATGAGGAGGAAAATGTTTTCTGAGATACAAATGTCTCATTGCTTTGTTGACAAACTTTGTCCCTCCATCAGAAAAGGAGCTTAGGTTTTCAAAAGATTAACATTGAAAGTGATAATGCTCATGACTTTAGTGTCAGCATAGGAGTGCAAACATTGCAAATGTTACGTTATATAATTGCATGTGGCTACAGATTACATTATCTTATATATTTATGAATTGACCAAACAAAGCAGACCAGGAAGAGCTGGAACCAAGGTAAAAAATTAAGCATATCCTGTCAGCCAAAAATTGTGTGTGGGTCAACATTGACTCAACATGTTAAAGTAGGTAAGAGTCTCTGTGGTGGTGAGACAGCACTACTTATTACACACAAAAACCACATTAAGTATCAGTAAAAACTGATGGTTCTAGATAATTATATTCTAGATGGTTAAAACATGTTTAACACTCAGTGGAACTAGACATTGAGATGTGGAAAATCACTCCATTAAGGAGGTAGATACATTCACAGGAATGGCACAGGATGGGCCGCTCGAGCAAAGATTCAAGGCCGCAGGAGGGTGTAAAATAAATATTAAAGTTACAAGGAACCAGTCATGGTGTCAGGTTTGGACACGGAGTGTTGGGTTCTCTGTAATTGTTGCTTTGTTTATACTATCAAATTATATTATCAATTGATATTTCGGTGATAAATTTGCCTTTCAAAGAAAATGGCATTATTTTCATTCTTTTATAATGGGAAAAAATTTATCACATAAACTGAGGCAATGTTTGGGGAAAAAATGTGTTATTTGCTCATTACTGTGTTGGTTGAGCCAGAGTGTCGTATGGAATGAGTCTACGACATTAAAATCACAGAAGCTACAAAATCTTCACGTAGTCACTCATGTGACTCCTAAGTAAAATAGTAAGATGGGGGATTACGTGCTCTCCACTCCCGACCCTCATAAAATGAATGGTCATCTGGTAGTTCTAAATCTATGTTGAGCCTTACTATCTTACTCCGGCTTTTATGTTCTGTGTGTTTCACGCCGCTGCTTTGAAGTATGCCGATCAAGAGCCAGGCGGGGCTTCTTCACGTAATCCCTCATCGTTACTCCTCATAAAATAACGATCCCGCATACGATTAATAATTATGATATAGTTGGGATCACGGAGACATGGTCCCAGGGTGACCAAGGCTAGGAGCTGAACATCCAGGGATATTCAATATTCAGGAAGAATAGACAGAGAGGAAAAGGAGGTGGGGTAGCATTGCTGGTTAGAGCGGAGATTAACGTAATAGATAGGAATGACATCAGCTTGGAGGATGTGGAATCGATATGGGTGGAGCTGTGAAACACTAAGGGGCAGAAAACGCTAGTGGGTGTTGTGTACAGGCCACCTAACAGTAGTAGTGGAGTTGGGGATGACATCAAACAGGAAATTAGAAATGCATGCAACGAAGGTAAAACCATTATAATGGGTGACTTCAATCTACATATAGATTGGGTGAATCAAAGTGGCAGGGGTGCTGAGGAAGAGGATTTCTTGGAATGTATGCGGGATAGTTTTCTAAACCAACATGTGGAGGAACCAACGGGAGAGCAGGCTATTCTAGACTGGATATTGAGTAATGAGGAAGGGTTAGTTAGCAGCCTTGTTGTACGTGGCCCCTTGGGCAAGAGTGACCATAATATGGTTGAGTTCTTCATTAGGATGGAGAGTGACATTGTTAATTCAGAAACCCGGGTCCTGAACTTAAAGAAAGGTAACTTTGAGGGTATGAGACGTGAATTGGCCAAGATCAACTGGCAATTGATTCTTGAAAGGTTGACGGTGGATATGTAATGGAAGGCATTTAAAGACTGCATGGATGAACTACAACAATTGTTCATCCCAGTATGGCAAAAGAATAAATCAGGGAAGGTGGCGCATCCGTGGATAACGAGGGAAATCAGGGATAGCAGACCAATTGAATAAGGTCTGAAGAAGGGTCTCGACCCGAAACGTCGCCTATCTCCTTCGCCTCTTAGATGCTGCTGCACCCGCTGAGTTTCTCCAGCTTTTTGTGTAACCCCCAATTGAATAACTACTTTGGTTCTGTCTTCACTAAGGAAGACATAAATAATTTGCCGGAAATAGCAGGGGATCGCGGGTCAAATGAGATGGAGGAAATGAGTGAAATCCAGGTTAGCCGGAAAGTGGTGTTAGGTAAATTGAATGGATTAAAGGCCGATAAATCCCCAGGGCCAGATAGGCTGCATCCCAGGGTACTTAAGGAAGTAGCCCCAGAAATAGCAGATGCCTTAGTGATAATTTTTCGAAACTCTTTGGATTCTGGAGTAGTTCCTGAGGATTGGAGGGTAGCTAATGTAACCCCACTTTTTAAAAAGGGAGGGAGAGAGAAGACGGGGAATTACAGACCAGTTAGTCTAACATCGGTAGTGGGGAAACTGCTAGAGTCAATTATTAAAGATGGGATAGCAGCGCATTTGGAAAGAGGTGAAATCATTGGACAAAGTCAGCATGGATTTACAAAGGGTAAATCATGTCTGACGAATCTCATTGAATTTTTTGAGGATGTAACTAGTAGAGTGGATAAGGGAGAAACAGTGGATGTGTTATATCTGGACTTTCAGAAGGCTTTCAACAAGGTCCCACACAAGAGATTGGTATACAAACTTAAAGCACACGGTATTGGTGGTTCAGTATTGATGTGGATAGAGAACTGGCTGGCAGACAGGAAGCAAAGAGTAGGAGTGAACGGGTCCTTTTCAGGATGGCAGACAGTGACTAGTGGGGTGCCGCAAGGCTCAGTGCTGGGACCCCAGCTATTTACAATATACATTAATGATTTGGACGAGGGAATTAAATGCAACATCTCGAAGTTTGTGGATGACACGAAGCTGGGGGGGCAGTGTTAGCTGTGAGGAGGATGCTAGGAGGCTGCAGGATGACTTGGATAGACTGGGTGAGTGGGCAAATGCATGGCAGATGCAGTTATAATGTGGATAAATGTGAGGTTATCCACTTTGGTGGCAAAAACAGGAAGGTAGACTATTATTTGAATGGTGACCGATTAGGAAAAGGGGAGATGCAGCAAGACCTGGGTGTCATGGTACACCAGTCATTGAAAGTAGGCATGCAGGTGCAGTAGGCTGTGAAGAAAGCGAATGGTATGTTGGCATTCATAGCAAAAGGATTTGAGTACAAGAGCAGGGAGGTTCTACTGCAGTTGTTATAGGGTCTTGGTGAGGCCACACCTGGAGTATTGCGTACAGTTTTGGTCTCCTAATCTGAGGAAAGACATTCTTGCCATAGAGGGAGTACAGAGAAGGTTCACCAGACTGATTCCTGGGATGGCACGACTTCCATATGAAGAAAGACTGGATAGACTCGGCTTGTACTCACTGGAATTTAGAAGATTGAGGGGTGATCTCATAGAGACTTACAAAATTCTTAAGGGGTTGGACAGGCTAGATGCAGGAAGATTGTTCCCGATGTTGGGGAAGTCCAGGACAAGGGGTCACAGTTTAAGGATAAGGGGGAAGTCTTTTAGGACTGAGATGAGAAAATCGTTTTTCACACAGAGAGTGGTGAATCTGTGGAATTCTCTGCCACAGAAGGTAGTTGAGGCCAGTTCATTGGCCATATTTAAGAGGGAGTTGGATGTGGTCCTTGTGGCTGAAGGGATCGGGGGTACGGAGAGAAGGCAGGTACAGGATATTGAGTTGGATGATCAGCCATGATCATACTGAATGGCGGTGCAGGCTCGAAGGGCCAAATGGCCTGCTCCTGCACCTAATTTCTATGATTCTATGTTTCTATGATCAAACTTTCTTGTTTAATCTTACTATTTCTATTCATACATTCGTCTAGTATATTTGGCAGCAGAGTTTGGTAGTCATGGGTATATGTTTTCAGATAATCTCAAATTTGAAGATATCTGAAATATTGATTACCTTTCAGGTGATATTTCAATTGTTCCACATTCTACATTACATGCTCCATGTTCCTGAAATGAAAGAAGAATTCCCATCTCATTGAAATCTCCAAGTTTTTTAATTCCTAGTCTTTCCCAATAAGTAAACATTTTATCTATCATAGATGGCTTGAACACAGGGTTATTGGCTATTGGTGAAAGAAGAGATAAATTTCTTAGTTTAAAAGTTGATTTTACTTGTCTCCAGATTCGTAGAGTGCTGTGAATAAACGGATTTTTTATCATATAGTGTGTTCTTTAAATTTGCTGGGGAGAGAAGAATCGTGCCTACATTGAAAGGTGAACAATCCTCTCTCTCCATTATTAACCAGTCTACCTGTTGGCAGGAGTTATCCAGCCAATAAATTACATTTTTATTATTCGTTGCCCAATAATAGTATAAGATATTGGGGAGAGCCAATCCGCCCATATCAGAACTCATATATGCCGTTTATGAGTTCTATGTGTTTTAGAATCCCAGATGAAGTTTGTAATCAGAGAATCAAGATTTTTGAATACATTTTTTGGGAAGGTATATCGGTATTGATTGAAATAGATACAGAATTTGTGGGAGGAAAATCATCTTTATAGCATTTATTCTGCCTATTAGAGACAACGGTTTTCCAAAATTGAATAAGAGCATTTAATTTAGTAACTAAAGGCAGGAAGTTTGCATTGAATAGAGAGGTGTATTTTCTGGTTACCTGAACATCCAGGTATTTGAATTTTTCCGAAGCAATTCTAAAAGGGAATTTTAGAAGGTGTGTCGACTATTCAGGTTTTAATGCCATAATTTCACTATTGTTCCAGTTTATTCTATATTCTGAAAACGAACTGAATTCCTCTATAAGATTTAATATATTTGGAATACTGACTTGAGAATTGGTGATGTATAATAATACATCATCTGCATATAATTATATTTTATTTTTGGAGTATTTAGAATTATAGCCGTGAATGTTCGGATGTACTCTTATACTTTACGCCAAGGGTTCAATTGCAAGGGCAAATAACAGGGGTGATAATGCACATCCCTGTCTATTGCCCCTGGATAACTGGAATTTAGGAGAAAGTATATGGTTAGTTAGTATTCTGGCAGTCGGATTATCATATAACAGTTTTATCCATGAAATAAAATTTTCTCCCATCTGAAATTTTTGCATTACTGTGAAAAGATATTTCCACAAATGCTTTTTCTGCATCTAATGAAATAATTGATAAGTCTTCTTCTTTAGTTCTGTATGAATAAAAAGGCGTCTCAAATTATTAAACAAATGTCTCTTGGGTATAAACCCCGTTTGATCAGAGTGTATTAATTTATTGACGTATTTACTAAATCTTCTTGCCAAAGTTTTCGCTAATATTTTCTGATCTGTATTTAACAAGGCAATTGCTCTGTATGATCCCGGGTCTTCTAGATCTTTATCTTTATTGGGTACAAGTGTGATAGTTGATTCAGCTAGTGTTTGTGGTAATGTCTGTTCCTTAAATGCGTATGTATAAAGGCTGTATAAACACGGGGAAATTACCTCGTAAAATCTTTTATAAAATTTGTTGCTAAACCCGTCTGGTCCCGGTGTTTTACCGTTCTTCAATGAATTGATTGTCTCTTCTATTTCTTTAATTGAAATCTGTGCTCCTAATTCCTCTTGTTCCAGCAGATTAAGTGTTGGAAGTTTATAATTATCAAGAAAGTTTGTAATTTTTCTACTTTCTGTTGATGTTTTGGATATATATAAGTCTTGATAAAATTGGGAAAATCTTTGATTAATGTCTTTTGGAAGCGTTAACAATTCACCTTTATCTGATTTGATTTTTAGGATAGTATGGTCCTTTTCCACTTTTCTCAACTGGCGTGGAAAAGGTTTGTGTGGTTTGTCGCCATATTTGAAAGAATCTGATAATTCTTGCAGATAGAATTTGATTTAGCTTAAATTTTAATATTGCTATCTTGTTGTGTTTATCTATAGTCGGATCTATCGCATTTTCAAAGTCAAGTTGTCTGATCTGTTCTTCTAATTGCAATTGTTCCGTCCTATTCTTTTTATTTTGATATGCTTGATATGAAATGATAGAACCTCTAATAAAAGCCTTCAAAGATTCCCATAATAATGAGGGTGAAATACCTGCCGTATCATTGGTCTCAAAGTACAGTTCCATCTGTTGTTTTAAGTATTTACAACAATCTGGGTTATTTAGTATTTGAGGGTTAAACCTCCAAAACGATTTTTGATTAACCATTCCTTCTAGTTTTAAGGAGAAGGTTAACGGAGAATGATCGGAGATAATACTATTATGGAACTTGGGGTTGGTTGTGAGAGGTATTAATTTAGTATCCACTAGAAAATAGTCAATATGTGTATAGGTTTTATGTACTGAAGAGTAAAAGGAATATTCTCTTCCGGATGGGTTTGCTATCCTCCATACGTTTTTATATTTGTGTTTCTTATATACGTATTTAAGAGTTCACTGGATTTTGATTTTGTATTATATCTCTTTTCTTGAACGGATTTATCGAGATATTGATCCAAAATACAATTGAAATCTCCCCCAATTATCAGGTTTTGCTGGGTGGAATCTGAAATTATATTCAAGATTTTATTAAAAAATTGTGGGTTGTCAAAGTTAGGAGCATAAATAATTACC
Source organism: Okamejei kenojei (assembly GCA_035221665.1). Taxonomy (NCBI): domain Eukaryota; kingdom Metazoa; phylum Chordata; class Chondrichthyes; order Rajiformes; family Rajidae; genus Okamejei; species Okamejei kenojei. The sequence continues at coordinate 1,673,325 of CM069133.1, forward strand.
ATGGTGAGTTGTGTAGAATATATCTCCCCAGAGACGATGACATACCTCCCATCTTTATCTGCAATGGTGTTTTTATGTTTACATTTTATGCCCTTATGGATTATATTTGCAGCACCTCTGGATTTGGAGAGATAGGAGGTGTGATATGTTTGCCTGGTCTGTGCTTGAGCTTTAAGATGCGTTTCCTGTTAAAATATTATATCGGCATTAAGTGATTTTAATTGGGCAAGAACCTTATCCCTTTTAATAGGCTCGTTAGCGCTCCTATTATTCCAGCTACAAAAAGTAATTCCTACAATTTTCTTCAGAGGGTCATCTTGCATTATAGCTTACATTGGTTCCTTTGTTTCAGATGGTGCAACAAAATAACTCAACCTTCTGGGTGTTGGGTGGAAACCCAATTTCAGAACTCTGATGGTATAGAACTGACCTGCAGAAATCGCTCCGGCAACCTGTGTGACGTCATCAGACCTCGACTGGATTCCTAATGTCGGTAAAACACTCTTTCCACCTGAAATTGCTTCAACTGGATCCCGATCCTAAATTAATAATATTGGGCATATCTGAACAATACCTAAAACTGACAATAAACCAAAGACATTTCCTGGATTATAGGTTTCTGGGAGTTTCTGTTGCATGAATCATTTATCCTGCAAATGAATTTATACATGTGTTGTCTTAGGATAGCTTCTAGAGTACTGACTCCTGCAGCCACAAACATATTACTGGCACTATACCATCTTGGTTCCCTTAGCAATGTTCTCATGGCATCGTTATATGCAACCTTTAGTCTCTGCATACTTGTCTTTAAATAGTTCGACCACAGGTGCACAGTGTAGAGGGGTGTGCAGTATGCTCTAAATAGTGACATCTTCACCACATCTGCACACGCACCAAATTTAAAATATAGAATTAACCGGAAGAAGAGTGAGATTATGCCAATAATGGAACCTAATGTATACATATTGCAACAATCACCTTTTAAAATAGTGAATGAAAAATTTAAATACTTAGGAATCTATGTGACCAAGAAATATACTTCTTTATTTAAATCAAATTTCGTACCTTTACTTAATAAATTGCATAAGAATATTCAATACTGGAAAACACTTCCTATTTCAATGCTCAATAAAATTAATGCAATTAAAATGATTTTCCTTCCTCAACTTCTATACCTCTTCCAAGCAATTCCAATATACCTCCCTAAAAATGTCTTTAAAAAAATTGACTCTATTGTAACAAGTTTTATTTGGAATTATAAGAATCACAGAATAAGTAAAAAACACTTATGTAAATCTAAGACGAATGGAGGATTAGTCTTACCAAATTTCTTATTTTATTTCTGGGCAAGTCAATGTCAAAATCTTAAATTTCTGGTTGGAAGATATGGATCAACAACCAGACTGGTTAAAGATGGAAAAGGGGGACTGTCTGCCATTTGAAATTGGTCCGATTCTCCGATCCCCTACAAAATTGAACAAAAAGATCTATAGTGAAAATCCAATAATACATAGCGGTATTCGAATTTGGAAACAAATAAAAAAGACATTAAAACTGGATAATTTATCACTTTCGCTCCCTATTGCAAATAACCCTTCATTTAAGCCTTCGGTATTGGATAAAGGCTTCACACAATGGAAAAACTATGGAATTAAAAAGATGGGACATCTTTATAGAAATGGTATGTTCCTCTCGTTTCTGGAGGTACAACAGAATTATGGATTACATTCAAATAATTTTTTTAGATATTTACAATTGAAAGATTATGTTTAAATCACATACACAAGAATACAGAATTAGAGAGCCAGAGATTCTAGATGAATGTTTGAATAAACATCCCAACACAGTCAAATTAATATCATATATTTACAATATTCTGTTAGATAGTGAGAATCCGTCGACGGAATCACATAGACAAGCATGGGAAAATGAATTAGTTCAACCCATAACAAAAGATATTTGGGATGAAAGCCTACAACATATACATCAATGTTCGTTAAACGCCAGACATTCTTTAATACAATTTAAAATATTACACAGATTGTATTATTCTAAAACAAAATTAAACAGAATATTTCCTAATATCTCTCCTATCTGCAATAAATGTCAATACTCTGAGGCTAATTTAACCCATATCTTTGTAAATTGCATAAAAATTAAAACATTTTGGGTGGATATTTTTAAAATTATTTCCATAGTAGTTAATATTCAACTGGATCCCGATCCTAAATTAATAATATTGGGCATATCTGAACAATACCTAAAACTGACAATAAACCAAAGAAATTTCCTGGATTATAGTATAATAACTGGGAAAAAACATATTAAAATTTTGGAAAACCCAGCATCGCCTACAATTGATATGTGGATTATGGAGATGTCGGAGACCTTAAATCTGGAAAAAATTAGATTTGTCTTAATTGATAAACCTGAATTATTTATTAGAATATGGTCCCCGTTCATAGATTATTTGAAGGGGTAGAATGGGCCAGCGCTGAGGCTCGACGGAAGCTGGAACCTAGGACTAGACGAATAGTTTTGTTTTCTTACCTATGGACCTATCTCCTAAGTTGTATTATAAAATTTAAAAAATAAAAAAATCTCATTTAGCTCCACCCCTTATGAACTAATATTATAGAAAAGAAAAAACAGGCCAGAACCAGATGTTATATGCTCAAAAAAAACAACAGAACATGTACTGTAAGTAGTTCATCTAATAGGTTGGACTAAATAGGTATTTACAATTTAAATGCTGTATTTAAATTAAAAGAAAACGTTTTTTGCTTATTAATAATCCTGTTTTAAACAGTCAAAGACTGTGAGATTGTGAATAAATTCCTCTGAGAGGATTGCATTTCTTAACAAGGTTTAAGTGCGTATTTATTATTTAAATACCCAATTTTAATTAACAAAATAACGTACTTATTTAGTATTCGTATCTTAACCTCATGCTCAAATGAAAACCATCTGGCTTGAAGGGGTTAACTGAAAACTGAATCACCGGCTTGGCAGCCCGCCTAGCTGATCGCCCTCTCTCTCTACTGGCTCCTCCCATCTCCAAGCTCCTGCGGTTCTTTCTCGCTTTCGCCTGGCAGTTTCTGAAAGCTCCAGCTTGCGCCCACAAGATATTAAACGTATTTTTGATATATACCGATACAGTGAACATTGACTAGAGATCATAAATCTAGGAGCTATTCAGTATTAGCTTTAAAGAGGAATGGATTGTTATTAGGTTATAACATTAGGATTTAGGTTAAAATAAATGGTTTAGTACGATTGTTAGTTTTTTATGTGTTCATGATATAATTAATTATATAATTTGTTAGTAGATTATTACGTTCCGATAGGTTTAATTTGTTTTCTATGCTGCATAATTCAAGCGTCTTGAACCTTTTCTTAGTAAACACGAGGGCCTTGAGTATTCTATCTGCTTATATTCCAATCTATCCATGATAAGAGTGTCTAGACATTAGCACGTGTGAGTTTGTCGGCCATCTTATCTGCCACTTTTATATATCTTTTTATATAAAAAAACATATTCTCTTAATCTAACCCTTATAAATTTATATAAAAGGTATACATTAAACACTTGTTTTAACCCACGGAATCAGTAAGCATTCAGTAGCCCTGCTAATCAAGCAGAACCGTAGGATTCTACTTATCCTTTAAAGTGCTTTTTTTAAAGTCGTGGGCGTATTTGAAGGCGGCTTCTGGGTCAATAAAGAAATACTCTAAGTCTTCATATGTGGCCCTCAGTTTGGCGGGATACATTATTCCATATCTCAGGTTTGGAATGTCTTTAAGAATCAGACGGGTCTTTGTAAAAAGGGCACGTTTCTTCGCCACCTCTGCTGGGTAATCTCTGAAGATTCTTATATCTTCTCCTTCAAACAACAGTTTTTTTCCGATTGTCGCTTTCTTCATGATATCTTCAAGAACTGCTATGAATTTTAGGATAATCTGTCTTGGTGGAGCTCCAATCACTGAGCGTGCTCTCTGAACTCGATGTGCTACATCAACTTTAGGTCTCTCAGACAGACTAAATGCCTGTTGAAGTAAGTTGGCAGTGAAAACCCGAAGGTCTTTTCCAGTTTCCTTCCCTTTTTTCACTCCAACAATTCTTAAGTTTTGTCATGTGGACCGGGCTTCGAGATCTAGGCATTTGTCGGTCATTCTGGCCAGTTGCCCAGAAACTCGGTCTAGGTCATCCTTCATTCTTTGCATCGTATTAGACATGTTCGTAGTTGTAGCCAAATGTCAATACTCTGACATTTAGCTTTGTTTTGTTCTTTTGAAGTAAGGAGAACAGACTCCAACTTTTTACTGAGATCTTCTTCAACCCGTTTGATTTCTTGTTGTAAATCTGTATTTACTACTTCAATACGATCTTGTAGAATTTTTTTTTTCCACAAATATCTTTGTTCCGGCATCGATTCTTGTTTCTGAGTAGATAGCTGGGAAAGCTGCATAGTCCAAATCTCACCAACGTCCTTTGCCATAGCTTGTCTTAAAGATTGTTCTTGTTTTCTTTTTTCTTCCATAGTAGTAATAAATCTTTGTCCTTCTGATTCCTCCTCAGATTCTTCAGGGGTTGTTTTCTCTGACTCTTGAGCGACCTGCAATCTGGTTCTTGATCTTGTCTGATGTTGCTCCGGTAAAGTCCATTTTAGCATTTAAAAGTACCGGTATCCCGTCACTGTGCGACGATTTCGGATGACGCCACTTACGCGACATCAGGTATCTCCCGGTGAGTGTTTTTAAATCGGTCCTGTTTTTCTTTTCAGACTTTTTAGCGCATTTCGGGAGCGGAGCTAAAGCGGGCACCTGCTTCCTACCCCATTGGCGCCACCAGAAGTCCCCGTGTTCCACATTTTACACTCCATTTTCTATGTTCCACATTCCATGATCATTCTACGTTCTACGTTCCATGATCTACGTTCCACGTTCAATGTTCCATGTTCCACAGTCTACGTTCCATGTTCTGTCCATTCCATGTTCCACGTTCCATGTTCCATATTCTACATTCCATGTTCCATGTTCTGTTCAGTAACATGTTCTACGTTCTATGCTCCATGTTCCACTTCCGACATTCCATGTTGCACGTTCTACATTCCATGTTGCATGTTCTACATTCCCTGTTCCATGTTCTCTTCCATTCCATGTTCCATGTTCTACATTCCACGTTCCATATTCTGTTCTGTTCCATGTTCCACATTCGAAGTTCCATGTTCTACGTTCCACGTTCAATGTTCTACTGTCTACATTCCATGTTCTGTTCCGTTCCATGTTTCACATTCTACGTTCCATGTTTTACATTCCATGTTCTGTCCATTCCATGTTCCACATTCTATGTTCCACGTTCTACGTTCCATGTTCTGTTCCGTTCCATGTTCCACGTTCCGTGTTCCATGTTCTACACTACATGCTCTGTGTTCTATTCCGTTCCATGTTCCACATTCTATGTTCTATGTTCCACATTCCAGGTTCCTCATTCCATGTTCCAAGTTCATCGTTCCATGTTCTGTTCCATTCCATGTTCCACGTTCTACGTTCCATTCCCTTCAATGTTCTACATTCTACGTTCAATGTTCCACTGTTTACGTTCCATGTTCCAAGTTCTAGGTTCCATGTTCTGTACCGTTCAATGTTCCATGTTCTACGTTCCACATTCCATGTTCTATTCTATGTTCCACATTCTACGTTCCATGTTCCACGTTCTACGTTCCATGTTCCACGTTCTATGCTCCATATTCCACATTCTACGTTCGAATTCTACACGGCCATCATAGAGTCTGTCCTCACCTTCTCCATCATGGTCTGGTTTGGCTCAGCAACCAAACACGACATCTGGAGGCTGCAGCGAATCGTCCGATCAGCTGAGGTTATTGGCTGCAACCTTCCCTTCACTGACGAACTGTACACTGCAAGGGCCAGGAAGCAAGTGGGCAAGATCATCTCTGACCCCTCTCACCCTGGCCACAAACTCTTTGAATCACTTCCCTCAGGAAAGCATCCGGACTGTCAAAGCCGTCACAGCCAGATGTAAAAACTGCTTTTTTTCCCACGAGTAGTAGCTCTACTCAACAGCCAAAAATACGTAGCCTCCTTTTGCTCTGGTATTTTATTTAATTCACATGCTTAATCAATAATGTTTTATTATTATTATTGTTTTATGTGCCATTCGTAACTGACAATGTATGTCACGTTGTCACTTGCGGGCGGAGCACCAAGGCACATTCCTTGTTTGTGAATACTTGGCCAATAAATGTATTAATTAATTCCATGTTCTACGCTCCCTGTTCAATGTTCCATGATCTATTATGTTCCATGTTCCACTTTCCATGTTCCGCATTCTACGTTCCATGTTCTGATCCATTCCTTATTCCACGTTCTCTGCTCCATATTCCATGTTCCACGATCTACATTCCATGTTCTACGTTCCATGTTCTCATTCCATGTTCCATGATCTATGCTCCATGTTCCATGTTCTATTCCGTTCCATGTTCTACGTTCTATGCTCCACGTTCTATGCTCCATGTTCCAATGGACAATATACAATAGGTGTAGGCATAGGCTATTCGGCCCTTCGAGCCAACACCGCCATTCTATGTGATCATGTGATCATCCCCACTCAGTACCTTGTTCCTGCCTTCTCCCCATATCCCCTGACTCCACCATCTTTAAGAGCCCTATCTAGCTCTCTCTTAAAGTATCCAGAGAACCGGCCTCCACCACCCTCTGAGGCAGAGAATTCCACAGACTTTCAACTCTCTGTGAGAATAAGTGTTTCCTCGTCTCCGTTCTAAATGGCTTACCCCTTATTCTTAAACTGTGGCCCTTGGTTCTGGACTCCCCCAACATTGGGAACATGTTTCCTGCCTCTAGCGTGTCCAAACCCTTAATAATCATAGGTAGACAAAAGTGCTGGAGAAACTCAGCGGGAGCATCTATGGAGCGAAGGAAATGGGCAACGTTTGGGGCTTAATAATCTTATGTTTCCATGAGATAGTAATCTGCCTTCCTGTTTTTGCAACCAAACTGCATCGGTCATGCATCTGCCCACTCACCCAACCTGCCCAAGTCACCCTGCATTCTCACAGCATCCTTCTCACAGTTCACACTGCCACCTAGCTTTGTGTCATCTGCAATTTTGTTAATGTTACTTTGAAAACTTTGGAAGGATGAGGGGGAATCTTATAGAAACATATAAAATTATAAAAGGACTGGACAAGCTAGATGCAGGAACATTTTTCCCAATGTTGGGAGAGTCCAGAACCAGGGGCCAGAGTCTTAGAATAAAGGGGAGGCCATTTAAGACTGAGGTGAGAAAAATCTTTTTCACCCAGTGTTGTGAATTTGTGGAATTCCCTGCCACAGAGGGTAGTGGAGGCCAAATCACTGGATGGATTTAAGAGAGAGTTAGATCGAGCTCCAGGAGCTGGTGTAACCAAAGGATATGGGGAGAAGGCAGGCACGGGTTATTGATTGGGGACAATCAGCCATGATCACATTGAATACAATGAATGGTGGTACTGGCTCGAAATGCCAAATGGCCTCCTCCTGCACCTATTTTCTATGTTTCCATGAATCCCTTCATCCAAATCATTGATGTGTATTGTAAATAGCTGCGGTCCCAGTAGCAAGCCTTGCAGTACCCCACTAGTCACTGCTTGCCATTCTGAAAGGGACCCGTTAATCCCTACTCTTTGTTTCCTGTCTGCCAACCAATTTTCTATCCATGTCAGCACTCTACCCCCAATACCATGTGCCGTAATTTTGCCCACTAATCTCCTATGTGGGTCCTTATCAAATGCTTTCTGAAAGTCCAGGTACACTACATCCACTGGCTCTCCCTTGTCCATTTTCCTAGTTACATCCTCAAAAAACTCCAGATTAGTCAAGCATGATTTCCCCTTCGTAAATCCATGCTGACTCAGACCAATCCTCTTACTGCTATCCAGACACCAGCATCTTCCCCACCACCGATGTCAGGCTAACTGGTCTATAATTCCCTGTTTTCTCTCTCTCGACTTTCTTAAAAAGTGGGATAACATTAGCTACCCTCCAATCCACAGGAACTGAATCCATAGAACATTGGAAATTATCACCAATGCGTCCATGATTTCTAGAGCCACTTCCTTAAGTACCCTGGGATACAGACCATCAGGCCCTGGGGATTTATCAGCCTTCAGTCCCATCAGTCTACCCAACACCATTTCCTGCCTAATGTGGATTTCCTTCAGTTCCTCTGTCACCCAGATCCTCTGGCCACTACTATATCAGGAAGATTATTTGTGTCCTCCTTAGTGAAGACAGATCCAAAGTACCTGTTCAATTCATCAGCCGTTTCCTTGTTCCCCATAATAAATTCACCTTTTTCAGTCTTCAAGGGTCCAACTTTGGTCTTAACTATTTTTTTCCTCTTCACATACCTAAAGAAGCTTTTACTATCCTGCTTTATATTCTTGGCTAGCTTACCTTCATACCTTATCTTTTCTCCCGTATTGTCTTTTTAGTTATCTTCTGTTGCTCTTTAAACATTACCCAATCCTCTTGCTTCCCGCTCATCTTTGCTACGTTGTACTTCTCTTTTATTTGAATACTGTCCCTGACGTCCCTTGTCAGCCACGATCGCCCCTTATTCTCCTTGGAATCTTTCTTCCTCTTTGAAATGAGCTGATCCTGCATCTTCTGTATTCCCAGAAATACCTGCCATTGTTGTTCCACTGTCATCCCTGCTAGTGTACCTTTCCAGTCCACTTTGGCCAGCTCCTCCCTCATGGCTCCATAGTCCCCTTTATTCAACTGTAACACTGACACCTCGATTTACCCTTCTCCAATTGTAGATTAAACTTAACCATATTATGGTCACTACTTCCTAATAACTCCTTAACCTCAAGTTTCTTTATCAAATCCAGTTCCTTTATCAATTCCATGTTCTATTCCGTTCCACGTTCCACATTCCACATTCCATCTTCCACGGTCCATGTTCCGTGTTGCATGTTCCACGTCCTGCACCCATGCATCATCCACCATTACCTCTCCAGCTTGCATTACTTACTGCAGCTGCTTCACATAAAGAACATCAAGTCAAAGGCTATAATCCATGTCCAGATGGACTGCGATTAAGATCTGTTACGCTGGCTGCTTGAGTGAATGCAGAGGTTAATGGAGCCTGCACAATAAATTGCAAAGGTGTTTACTGGCAAATAAAATAAAACCCATTCAATCTTCCTCCTGCCAATGTGGCACTTTCTCAGTGATAAATATATTGAATGTAGTTTAATATTCATTTATTATGTTGGTCACTAATGGACAAAAATGGCAATAAATGAATACTAAACCGCTCTCCGTACAAGTATTTACTTTCCCTGGATCCATAACTATTAACATTATTTATAACGTTATACTGTTAATAGATATGCATTCAGGGAAAGTAGATTAAACATCATCTTGCTAATGACATAAACAAAGAATAACAAAATAGACGCAAGGAACTGCAGATGCTGGTATTCTGAGGGAAAAACACAAAGTGCTGGATTAACAGCGCATCAGGCAGCATCTCTTGAGAACATGAATTATAGTTATACAGCATGGAAACAGGCCCTTCAGCCCAAGCTGCCCGCACCAACCAACATACCCAACTACACTGGTCCCAATTGCCAACATTTGGTCCATATCTCTCTAACTGCCTTTTAAGTGTTGTTATAGTACCACAGGGAGAACATTTAAACTACAGCACATTGTCTACCTCCTCTGACAGCCCGTTCTATACACCCACCACGCTCTGTGTGGAAAATGTTGCTCTCAGGTTCCTATTAATGAATAGGTGATGTTTTGAGTTGGGACCCTTCTTCAGACTGATGGAGTGGGGGGGAAAGCTGGAAGAAAGGTACGGCTGGGACAAAGCCTGGCAAGTGATAGGTGTATACAGGTGATATGGGGGGGTGGGGGGGGGGGGGGGAGAGAGAAGAGAAGCTTGATTGTCAGATGGGTGGACAAAGGCCAGAGATGCATAAGGACAGTAGAGATGAGGAGAGAAATAGGAATGGTGAGCTGGGAGAATGGGTTGTACATGATGTCGACCCAGTTAGAAAGGAGATGAGGAGGAATTCCTTTAGTCAGAGGGTGGTGAATTTGTGGAATTCATTGCCACAGATGGCTGTGGAGGCCAAGTCAGTGGAGATTTATAAAGTGGAGATTGACAGCTTCTTGATTAGTGCGGGTGTCAAACGTTAAGGAGAGAAGTCAGGAGAATGGGGTTGAGAGAGAAAGACAGATCAGTGCACAATGTAGAAATAAGGAACTGTAATTCCAGTCTACAAAGAAAAAGACAAAGTGCTGGAGTTTACATGTTCTCCCCGTGACCTGTGTGGGTTTTCTCCGGGTGCTCCAGTTCCCCCACACTCCAAAAGGCGTACAGGTTTGTAGATTAATTGGCTTTGGTAAAATTGTAAGTTGTCCCTAGTGTGTGTAGGGTGGTGCTAGTGTAGGTGGTAATAGCTGGTCAGCGTGGATTCGGTGGGCCAAAGCGCCTGTTTCTGCGCTGTATCTCAAAAATAAACAAAGTATTGGAGTAACTCAGCGGGTCAGGCAGCATCTGTGGAGAACATGGATAGGTGACGTTTCACAGAGTGCTGGAGTAACTCAGCGGGTCAGGCAGCATCTGTGGAGAACATGGATAGGTGACGTTTCACAGAGTGCTGGAGTAACTCAGCGGGTCAGGCAGCATCTGTGGAGAACATGGATAGGTGACGTTTCACAGAGTGCTGGAGTAACTCAGCGGGTCAGGCAGCATCTCTGGAGAACATGGATAAGTGATGTTTCAGGTTGGGACCCTTCTTCAAATCGAAAAGTTATCTATTCATTCTTTCCGGGGATGCTGCCTGACCTGCTGAGTTACTCCAGCACTTTGTGTCTATCTCTGGTATAAACCAGCATCTGCAGTTCCTTCCTGCATATGGATTGTAATCATGTGCGTCACACAACAAGAAGGCTTTTCACTGCAACTACTGAGGTGACACTTGACAATAGGCTAAACAAAACTGAAGTGAAGGCAATTTCTCTTCTGCCTGTCAGTGTTCTCCTGTGATCACCCGCCCCATCTCTATGCTCTGAACCTTGTATTGTTCTGAGCCTGTGTCTTGTCCGTAACTAGAGGCTGCTGCAGCTGGGGTGAAGTGTGCTGGAAGTTCTTTGTCAATGTCTCTTGCCTCAGTGGCAGAGAAAGGACGTGACTTGGCCTGACTTCACATTTGTTCCTGGTAATGATGGAGGTCATCAATTTCTGTCAGGAGGTTGCTACGTGACTTGGGTACCGTTTCCAGGGCAACAGAAACTATGAAAATGGAGTTGTCCATTTGACCTCTTGTGTCTTTCTATGTGATCAGGGCCGGTCATTGAAATTCACCGGCTTTTCCCATCTCTCTCCACATACCAGAGCAGCGAATTGTGGACGCAGCCCAGACCATCACACAAACCAACCTCCCTTCCATTGACTCCATCTACACCTCACGCTGCCTCGGCAAGGCCAGCAGCATCATCAAGGACCAGTCTCACCCCGGCCACTCCCTCTTCTCCCCTCTCCCATCGGGCAAGAGGTACAGAAGTGTGAAAACGCACACCTCCAGATTCAGGGACAGTTTCTTCCCAGCTGTTATCAGGCAACTGACCATCCTACCACAACTAGAGAGCAGTGCTGAACTACTATCTACCTCATTGATGACCCTCGGACTACCTTTCATCGTACTTTGCTGGCTTTACTTTGCACTAAACGTCATTCACGATATTCCCTTTATCATATATCTGTACACTGTGGATGGCTTGATTTTATTTATGTATTGTCTTTCCACTGACTGGTTAACATGCTTTTGACTGTACCTCGGTACACATGACAATAAACTAAACTCGAAATGTATAAACTATACTCATCTCTCCGCAGTCATACAGCACGGAAACAGGCCCTTCGGCCCAATCTGGCCATGCTGAACAAAATGCCCATCTAAGTGGTGGCAGGTTGGTGCAGCGGTAGAGTTGCTGCCTCACAGCGCCAGAGGCCAGGGTTCGATCCCGACCATGGGTGCTGCCTGTACGGAATTTGTACGTTCTCCCCATGACCTGCGTGGGCTTTCTCCAGGTGCTCCAGTTTCCTCCCACACTCCAAAGGTTTAGAGGTCTAAAAAGCTAATCCCGCTTGTCTGTGTTTGGCCGATATCTCTCTCCACTTACAGCCTTAGGTTTATTATTGTCACGTGTACCAAGATAACTTGAAAAGCTTTTGTGTGCATGCTATCCAATCTGCATGCAAGTGATCCATATATCCTTCTATTCCCTGCACTTCCATCTGCCTATCTGAATGCTTTTTAAATGCTACTATTTCAGACGATAATGGAAATATGGAACTCACTGCACCTCTTGTTATGGAGTCATAGAGTGATACAGTGTGGAAACAGGCCCTTCAGTCCAACTTGCCCACACTGGTCTACATGTCCCATCTACACTAGTCCCACCAACCTGCGTTTGGCCCATATCCCTCCAAATCTGTATCATCATCATCATCATCATCATCATCATCATCATCATCATCAAGCATCAGTGGGCAGGGTGCCTTACAATGCTGTGTACGACAGTGATCGCAACTTCTGCTGAAGTGTATATGGCCGTTGGCTCACTAGAAGCTCATCCGCCTTTGACAGGTCTTGTTTTTGGTCCTGCTGGGGGTCCACAGCCCCCTCCTCACCTGGCAAACCAGGTGGGGGAGATGGTTTAGTCACCGACTATCCGAGCATGGAGCAGGTAGCACGGGATTACATGGTACCCGTGGCGGGGGGAACTCACCCCGACCTGAACTTCATGTACCTATCCATGCACCTGTCTAAATATTTCCTAAACGTTGCGCTAATACTTGCCTCAACTACCTCCTCCGTCTGCTCGTTCCACACACCCACCACCTTTACTGTTACACCAATTAATATTTTGGAAAGATTAAAATATATGAAAATCTTGTTTGAGCCAAGAATTTAAACAATGTGTAAGAAGGAAGTGCAGATGGTAGTTTATGCCGCAGATAGACACAAACTGCTGGAGTAACTCAGTGGGGGAGCATCTCTGGAGAGAAGGATTGGGTGAGATGGTTGGAGTGTAGTTTATTGTCACGTGTACCGAGGTACGGGGAAAAGCTTTTGTTGCGTGCTAATCAGTCAACAGAAAGACAATACATAATTACAGTGGAACTGTTTACAGTGTCGAGGTTTAAGAATGGGAGCGATTGTTATATGTCATTGTAGAGCTGCTTCTGTGGATAGCATGCAGGTCGAGACCCTTCTTCAGACAATGTGTTGCTTTAAACACTTGATAGAAATGCTGTAACAAATTCTAGCAGTGTCGTTATTCTCAAATACACAACGTGGAACAAGTAGACAGATTATTCTGGTGGAGAGGTCAGTTCACCTTTGGCTGGGGCTTGAGAACCATCATCCACCATCCTCAGGAGATCATGATTATAGAATGAAATAGGATTGATTGTTCTCACGATGTTATCTTGCACGCTGCTTTGTCATTTTGTTCAATGCTTGCTTGAAAGCAAATACTGATAGTTGGAGTAAAGTGGGTCAGGCAGCATTGTGGAGAACATGATTGACGTCGTTTCACAGACTGATAAGGCAGCATCTGTGGAGAACATGATAGGTGGACTGGAGTAACAGAGTGCTGGGTAACTCAGGCAGCTTCTGTGGAGAACATGGATAGGTGGACGTTTCACGAGGCTGGAGTAACTCAGCGGGTCATGGATAGGTGACGTTTCACAGAGTGCTGGAGTAACTCAGCGGGTCAGGCAGCATCTGTGGAGAACATGGATAGGTGACGTTTCACAGAGTGCTGGAGTAACTCAGCGGGTCAGGCAGCATCTCTGGAGCACGTGGATAGGTGACGTTTTGGGTTGGGATCAATCTTCCCACTTCAAATTAAGAAAGGCTAATAAGAACAGAGGTCGAACCCTGATTAACTTTAGCTACATAGCAACAGGGCACAGTTTCTAATGCAGCATTCAGTGTATCACAACATCCTGTGTAATAAGTTCAAAATATAGAGCTACATTTTATATAACCTGCAAACGAAAAGGGAAAGCCGATGAATTTTCCCAGATATATCTGAAGCTTAAATCTTGTGCTGAGTACGAGGATGACTGGTTGTAAATGTAACGACTTACTCCACCGATATTTTGTGCTGAGAATGTGAGAGGTAGCAGTACCTGGGATTTACAACCATATTACTGGAGCCATTTGTTACGTTCAGTGTGAAGGGTTTACTTCCCTTTCCTGAGAATAAAAGATTGGACGAACGAAAGTTGCTGAGAACTTCAATATGTGCGGATAGGTTGAAGATCTTGACCCAATCATTCTATTCTCCAGAACACCGGAAGCACAAGGCTCCCTCTATCACACAGACCCTCACTAAGGGCGGCATGGCGGCAGTTGCTGCCTTAAGGGCCTGTCCCACTTGGCTGTCATCTGGTCATATGTAAAATAGGTCGACTCGTCGTTACGCGAAATTACGCGTCATCGTGCTCTCTGGTGCACGTGACGTCATTAGAATACCCTGCGGCGCGTGGCGATACATGGTTACGCACGGTGACGTAACCATGCATCACAACGCGATACACATGAGACGTTGGGACGCCAGCGTGCGACGCCAATGCGTCAGCGATACATCACGCAGGTGGCGCGCGAGGATTTTGTGCAGCACGAAATCCTGGAGTGCCGCGTGATACCGCGCGCAACTGCACTCCTCCACGCCCCGCCATGCTCCCGTCCTGCGCTACCCACACGCTACCCGTGCGTCACAATGCGACGACCACATTTCTGGATGTTGCGTAAATGGCGTGCAAATGACTGTCAAGTGGGACAGGCCCTTTACAGTGTTTACAGTGTTTACAGTGCCAGAGACCAACATGCTCCATCTACACTAGTCCCACTTGCCTGCATTTGGCCCATATCCCTCTAAACCTATCCTATCTGTGACCCTAGCCAAGTGTCTTTTAAATGACAATAGGTGCAGGAGTAGGTCATTCGGCTCTTCGGGCCAGCACTGCCATTCAATGTGATCATGGCTGATCAGCCACAATCAGTACCCCGTTCCTGCCTTCTCCACATATCCCCTGACTCCGCTATCTTTTAGAGCCCTATCTAGCTCTCTCTTGAAAGTATCCAGAGAACCGGCCTCCACCGCCCTCTGAGGCAGAGAATTCCACAGACTCACAACTCTGTGTGAAAAAGTGTTTCCTCGTCTCCGTTCTAAATGGCCTACCTGCCTCAACGACCTCCTCTGGCAGCTTGTTGTTCCTGTGCTGTTTTATGTTTCATGTTCTAGCCATTCCTAGAGCAGATCAGATAAGCACAGTTCAGTTTAGTTCAGTTTAGTTTATTGTCACGTGTACTAAGGTACAGTGAAAGCTTTTTGTTGTGTGCTAACCAGTCAGCGGAAAGACAATACGTGATTGCAATCAAGCCATTCATAGTGTACAGATATATGAAAAGGGAATAACGTTTAGTGCAAGGTAAAGGCAGTAAAATCCAATCAAGTATAGTCCGAGGGTCACCAATGAGGTAGTTAGTAGTTCAGCACTGCTCTCTGGTTGTGGTAGGATGGTTCAGGTGCCTGATAACAGCTGGGAAGAAACTGTCCCTGAATCTGGAGGTGTGCGTTTTCACACTTCTGTACCTCTTGCCCGATGGGAGAGGGGAGAAGAGGGAGTGTCCGGGGTGAGACTGGTCCTTGATGATGCTGCTGGCCTTGCCGAGGCAGCGTGAGGTGTCGATGGAGCCAATGGAAGGGAGGTTGGTTTGTGTGTGGATTTACTTTCGTGGTCAGAAACAATGAGAGAAATGCTGGTACCGGTGGTTTTCTGGTCTGCACTGATGAGATTAGTTCCAGATTATTTAATTAATTTAAATGTCACAGATATTACGATGGGATTTGTGCTGGGCTCCCTGGATTGTTCATCTAGTTCTGCGGATGACTGCAGCAATAATTCCATCACTGACTACCATCTGGTGAAGTGATTTAAAATTCCATCATGGCAACAGGAACTTGTATTTGTGTAATTAAATAAAACGGGAAGGGAAGGTTGGTGTCTCGATAATGGTGACCCATTTATTCTGAGAACTGGCTTGTCCTTCTTTAGGGAATGATATCAGACAATTCTGCTCTTGAGATTACTCCAGGCATTGTGATCGACGTTACAAAGTTACTGACCTCCCCACCATCGAATGTCCATCATGGGGACTCACCTTCAAAGGGATCTACAGGAGTCGCTGCCTCAACAAGGCAGCCAGCATCATCAGAGACCCACACCACCCTGGCCACGCTCTCATCTCGCTGCTACCATTGAGAAGAAGGTACAGGAGCCTGAAAACCGTGACCTCCAGGTTCAAGAACAGGTCTTCCCAGCAACCATCAGGCTCTTGAACACTGCACCACACTAATCTCAGCAACTGTGATCTTCTATGGATTGTGTCGTTGGACTTCAGGTTTGCACGATTATGGTCTACATACTTGATATTGCTGACTATGAATTTATTGTGTTATGGATTATTGTATATTTACCTTGTGTTATTGCATTAATGGGCCTATAATGCTGCAGTGTTCAGTTGTTAGACGTATGCTCCTGTTAGTAAACCAGCAGTTCCTTGTGCCTCTGGCAATTAAGTTCATAAGGTCATAAGTGATAATTGCATAATTAGGTCATTCGGCCCATCAAGTCTACTCCATCATTCAATCATGGCCGACCTATCTCTCCCTCCCAGCCCCATTCTCCTGCCTTCTCCCCATAACCCCTGACACTCATACTAATTATTAACCTATCTTTATCTGCCTTAAATATATCCATTGATTTGGCCACTACCTTCTGTGGCAATGAATTTCACAGATACACCACCCTCTGCCTAAACAAATTCCTCATCATCTCCTTCCTAAAGGAACGTCCTTTACTTCTGAGGTTATGACCTCTGGTTTAAACATCCTCGACACATCCACTCTATCCAGGCCTTTCACTATTCAAATCCTCTCTTGAACAAATGTTTGTTTTGTTAATGTTCTCTGAAAGATCGGGCAAGTCAGATGGATAAAGAGCAATAAATATTGTTGTTGCCGTGATGTCCACATGTGGTGAATGAATGATGAGAGGCTTGTTGTAAGTCACCGCTGTATGTCACAGCACCTTTACTAACAATGTGTTGGCTGGCCTCTGTGAATTACCCTGGTGGAATCCAGGAGGAATTAATGGGAAGATAGACACAAAAAGCCAGAGTAACTCAGCGGGTCTGGCAGCATCTCTGGAGAAAAGGAATAGGTGATGTTCCTTCTTCGGACTGAGAGTCAGGGGGAAGGGAAACAAGAGATATAGACGATGATGTAGAGAGATACATAAAACAAATGAATGAAAGATATGCAAAGAAGTAACAATGATAAAGGAAACAGGCCATTGTTAGCTGTGGGCTAGGTGAAAATGAGTTACAGACAATGAGACTCAAGCAGGTGACTTTGAAGCTGGTACGACGTGGGGGGGGGGGGGGGGGGGCAGAGAGAGATGGGAAGATGGGGAAATAAAACAGAATTAGTACTAATGTGTGCACAAGATAACACATCAATGCTTTTACTTCCTTAGTAGTCTTAGGAAGTTCGGCATGTCCCCAACAACTCTCACCTACTTCTACAGATGCGCCATAGAAAGCATTTTATCGGGATGCATGACAGCACGGTTTGGGAACAGCTCCATGCAAGACACGCAAGAAATTACAGCGAATTGTGGATGCAGCCCAGACCATCACACATACCTAAAGAAGTTTTTGCTTTCCTGCTTTATATTCTTGGCTAGCTTACCTTCGTACCTCATCTTTCCTCCCCGTATTGTCTTTTTGTTTGTCTTCTGTTGTTTGTTAAACATTACCCAATCCTCTTGCTTCCCGCTCATCTTTGCTTTGTTGACAATAAGCTAAACTCAACTAACCAAGATTGAACATAAGTGTCAAAGACAAAGCAGCCCATGTGATTGGCATTCCATTCACCACCCAAATTCTTCCTTCTCCCTGCCAGTTTGCAGTTTTAGTTTTTCAGTTTTTTAGTTTATTGTCCCGTGTACCAAGGTACAGGGAAAAGCTTTTGTTGCCGCTAACCAGTCAGCGGAAAGACAATACATGATTACAATCCAGCCGTTCACAGTGTACAGATACATGATAAGGGAATAACATTTAGTTATTTAGGTAAAGCTTGCAAAGTTCAATCAAAGATAGTCCGAGGGTCACCAATGAGGTAGATAGTAGTTCAGCGCTGCTCTCTGACTGTGGCAGAATGGTTTAGTTGCCTGATAACAGCTGGGAAGAAACTGTCCCTGAATCTGGAGGTGTGTGTTTTCACACTTCTGTATCTCTTGTCTGATGGGAGAGGGGAGACGAGGGAGTGGCCGGGGTGCGACTGGTTCATGACCTGTCCTTGAGCTACTACCAGCGGTGTGGTGTGGCTGCAGTTGCGCCAATTACATAAACACATTGATCTGTTTTCCAATGTTTTTCCGACTGGTTTAATCTTGGGTTTATTCCTGTCATGTGTACCAAGGTACAGTGAAAAGCTTTGTTTTGCATGTAATCCAAGATAATCCTACACATAAATGCAATCAAGACAAACTCTCCTATCTACCCTTCCCAACTGTAGAAGCAACATTTCCATATTCATCTGTTCCCAACCAGTTCATGGCAATATCCGTATAAATCTTCACTGCACCTTCCAGCTTGAGGTCTGTGGAGGGAATGGACAATATGGCTGGACTCTTCTTCATAAGTTCAAGTGATAGGAGCAGAATTAGGCGATTCAGCCCATGACGTCTGCTCCACCTTCAATCATGTCTGATCTAACTCTATACTCAACTCCATTCTCCTGCCTTCTCCCCATAACCCCTGACACCCGTACTAATCAGGAACCTGTCAATCTCCACCTTAAAAACATCCATTGACTTGGATTCCATAGCATTCTGTGGCAATTAATTCAACAGATTCACCGCCCTCTGGCTAAAGAAATTCCTCCCTTTCTCCTTACTAAAGGAATTTCCTTTTATTCTGAGGCTGTGGCCTCTGGTCCGAGACTCTCCCACTAGTGGAAACATCCTCTCCACATCCACTCTATTGAGACCTTTCACTCTTTGGTAAGTTTCAATGAGCTTCCCCCTCATCTTTCTAAACCCAGTGGTGTCAAACGCTCATCTTAGCTTAACCTACTCATGTTTGGGACGATTCTCTTAACCTCCTCTGGACCCTCTCCAGAGCCAGCACATTCTTCCTCAAATATGGGGCCTAAAACTGCTCAGGCATTATGATGTTCTTTGATCTTGATTAATTTGCCTGGTCCTAGTATTCTGATAGATGCAATTGTAATATTAATATTAATATTCATAATGCTGTGCACAAAATAACATTCTTTGAGGTCACTCCGGAGAGGCAGAGGGAAGTTGTGCTGATGGATAATTCTGCGTAAGGGCCAGAACAAACACAGCGGGCACTTTTAAGGTGAGAGGGGAGAGATTTAATAGGAATCTGAGGGGTAACTTTTTCACACAAATGCTGGTGGGTGAATGGAACGAATTGCCAGAGGAGGTAGTTGAGGCTAGGACTATCACAACAGTTTAAGCAACAGTTAGACAGGTGCATGGATAGGACAGGTTTGGAGGGATATGGACCAAATGTTGGCAGGTGGGACTAGTGTAGATGGTACATGTTGGCCGGTGTGGGCAAGTTGGGGCGATGGGCCTGTTTCCATGCTGTGACTTTATGACTCTATGAAATAGCCTTCTCCTCCACTGTATAATTCTACAATTGCGGGGAATAATTGGCTGGGTAACAGACTAAACCGTGAGAGCAGTTGGAGCAGGGGAGAATTCCCTTTGGGTGTGTGGTTTGTATTCAGGAAGAGGTCTGATGCCACGGCTGAGGTGAATCCATAGATATTTCCCTCTCTTGTACAAAATCGAATTCAAAACTATCCTCATTGTGTCAAGATTTATTAATGAGCTCAACAACAAAGAAGTTAAAAGACAAGTCAGTGTCCTGTAAAAACAATCTATTGCGGATCTATGTAATCCTGGAGCCATCCCCTTAGCTAATTTATTGATTGCATTTTCATACTCTTGAAGGACAGAGCATGTCTCACAATGCATCTCTACATCTTGATTTATAAGGGCGGATTTAGATTCCTAAATTATTTTGTATTTTCACCTCCAAAGGGAAATTATCAGACTGGCAATCACATGCAATTTCATCAGCTAAATATTTATATCCATCCAGTACTCTTCCTTTAAATAATCCACATCTACAGTATTTCATATTAAATGATTTTTTTTAAAGATTCTACTTGTTAGACCAGTGAGTCACCAACTACAGTAATTTTCTGCTGTGATAAAAACAATTATTATATGGAGCATTACAAGTTTGAAGCATTAGAGGAATACTTCATTTAATTTGTGGTGATTAAACTTGACCTGTCAATTATGCATTTACATTTGCTGTTGAATTTTACACACTTCTGCAAGGGTAGCGGTCTGGTAGAAACAAGGGACTGCAGGTTTACAAAAAAATACACAGAGTGCTGGAGTAACTCAGTGGGTCAGGCAGCATCTGTGGAGAACATGGATAGGTGACGTTTCACAGAGTGCTGGAGTAACTCAGCGGGTCAGGCAGCATCTGTGGAGAACATGGATCAATGACGTTTCAGAGTGTTGGAGTAACTCAGCGGGTCAGGCAGCATCTGTGGAGAACATGGATCGATGACGTTTCACAGAGTGCTGGAGTAACTCTGCGGGTCTCCACTGATGCTGCCTGACCCAGGGAGCTTTTCCAGCACTTTGTGTTTCACATTGGACAGAATTGATGCCTCTTCAGCACACTTCAATTGCAAAACAAATCTTTGATAAAGCTGCTTCTTTCCTCAGTTTCATAAATATTTAATTTATGCAGGAGGTGCAGAGAAGATTTATGCGGATGCTGCCAGGACTCGAGGGGTTGCACTAAAGGGAGAGGTTGGGCAGGATAAGACTTTATTCCTTGAAGCACAGGGGGATTAGCGGCGATCTTGTAGAGGAGTTTAAAATCATGAGAGGAATAGATCGGGTAGATGCACCCTGGGCAAGTGAATGAAGAACCAGGGGTCATAGGTTTAAGGTGAGAGGGGAAAGATTTAATAAGAACCTGAGGGTCATCTTTTCACACAGAGAATGGTGGATGTATGAACGAGCTGCCAGAGGAGGTAGTTGGGGCAGATTTTATGGATAGAATAGGTTTGGAGGGATATGGGCCAAACACAGGCAGGTGGGACGTGTAGATGGGCATGTTGGTCGGAGTGGGCTAGTTGGTCTGAAGGGCCTGTTTCTGCGCTGTACGACTCCTTGACTCTCTATAATTTCCAATTCCTCAGTTCAGAATCATTTCTTTCCCAGATGGGATTCTGAGAACTATAACAACACTTTAATTAAATGTGCTTACTGTATGTAGGAGAGAGAGCAATAAATAATCCCCGGTGAAGATCGACTACTCTGGTTGCACCAAGTAAAACAGCAATTGATTCAAATAAACTTGACAATCTGCAGGGCTCTGCAAAAGTGTATTCCACGTAAATGCATTTCGATGAAGGGGGCAAAAATAATGCTTGCTCACGGGCTGCGAGCATTGACGAGTGACTTTTAATTACATGAGTTAACCTCAGGGGGGGATTGTTGATTGCAGTAACTAGGGGGGCTGTTCACGGATGTCTATCATGTTTCCCTACTCCGTTCAGAGTTGCCCACCTGCTACACGGAGACCACCCTCTTCCTGAGGCATTTCCGGGACCACTGGGCACCACGACGGTGGAGTCCATGCTCAAGAAGGAATATTAGTTTTACTTTGTATCTTGGTGGTGGGTTCGTTTGTATTGTTTTATATTGTGCACATCATTTTTGTAAATAATTGATTAAAACCATTTTTGATTTTAAAAAAAGAGGCTGCCATCATCCCAGTGCCGAAGAAAACACATGTTCATAGGTGATTGGAGCAAAATTAGGCCATTCGGCCTATCAAGTCTACTCCGCCATTCAATCACGGCTGATCTATCTCTCCCTCCTAACCCCATTCTCCTGCCTTCTCCCCATAACCCATGACATAGAAACATAGAAAACAGGTGCAGGAGGAGGCCATTCGGCCCTTCGAGCCAGCACCGCCATTCATTGTGATCATGGCTGACTGTCCCCTATCAATAACCCGCGCCTGCCTTCTCCCCTTGACTCCACTAACCCCTAGAGCTCTTTCCACTTTAGTTTTTGCTTTTATGTATACATAAATAAAACACAAATATACCAACGAAACATACAACATTACAATGAAACGTACAACAGTGTAGCGCGGGGTTCAGTTTACAATTAATGATGCAGTATACAGAACTATTTTCATATTAAAACATTTTCCAATAACTTACATTATTGTCTATATTGATGTCTTTATTTCTATACCTAATCCATTTTTCCCATTTTCTGTTAAACTCGTCTTCTTTCACTCTTAGAGAATATGTCATTTTCTCCATGACAAATATTTCCTGTACTATGTCTAACCATTGTCTAAGTCTGGGAGTGTCCGCTGCGAGCCAGTTTCTTGTAATGGCCTTTCTGCCAGCTGTGAGTAGGATTTTAACCAAGTAATGGTCTTCCTTCAGCACCACTGTAGTTATATTACCCAGGTATGAAATGGAACACTTCTTGGAGACTATATATCCTAATACCTCCGTTAATCCTAGAGCTCTATCTAACACTCTCTTAAACTCCACTAGCCCCTAGAGCTCTATCTAACTCTCCCTTAAGAGAGCTCTCTTAAGATGGCAGCCGTACTAATCAAGGACATGTCAATCTCCGCTTTAAAAACGTATTATATGAGGAGGCGGAAGAGGAGACGCTCACGTTAATGTAGCTGGAGGAACAATTTTGCTGAAGATAGAACAGTTGCCCCCTACACCACCCGCACACGTGACAGGGAATAACTAATTGGGCGGCCCGGTGGCGCAGCGGTAGAGTTGCTGCCTCACAGCGCCAGAGACCCGGGTTCCATCCTGACGACGGATACTGTCTGTACGGAGTTTGTACGCTCTCCCCGTGACCTGCGTGGGTTTTCTACGGGTGCTCCGGTTTGCTCCCATACTCCCAAGTCGTACAGGTTTGTAGGTTAGTTAGCTTGGCATAAATGTAAATTGTCCCTAGAGTGTGTAGGATAGTGTTAATGTGAGGTGATCGCTGGTCAGTGCGGCCCCGGTGGGCCGAAGGGCCTGTGTCCGTGCTGTATCTCCAAACTAAAGTATAAAGTTGCTTCAAGAAGACCACTATGCTGATGAAAAACAAGCAGTAGATGCTTTCCTAAGGTGCCTGCCCAGAGGACCTGAAGGCTCGTCGGTCGCCGTACCCGGGAGGGAGCTGGAGACATCAGTCGTGAGGAGCAAGGTCGGTAGGAGGGTGAACTGGAGTAATGCCGCCAGCACCTTCAAGGTCGGCTGCAGGAGGTGCCCCGCAGGACACAGAGATGGCCAGGCGAGGACAGAAGAGGAGAGGGACATCAGTTCACGGGCCAAGGGTGACGGAGGCTCGTCTCGATCGGGAACTGTTCCAATAGACTGAGTGCGTGGGCCGATCAGACTTTGGATTTTGTTTTAGTTTAGTTTAGAGATACAGCATGGAAAAAAGCCCTTCGGCCCACTAGGTCTGCACCGACCAGTGATCCCCGCACACTAGCACTATCCTACACACACTAGGGACAATTTACATTTATACCAAGCCAACCCGCCTACAAACCTGTACGTCTTTGGAGTGTAGGAGGAAACCGGAGCACCCGGAGAAAACCCACGCAGGTCACGGGGAGAGCGTACAAACTGCATACAGACAGCAGCCGTAGTCAGGATTGAACACAGGTCCCTGGTGCTGTGAGGCAGCGACTCTAAAACCATTATACCAAACTTGTTAACTACTGGGCAGTGGTTTTTAAAACCATCAGTGAAGTCCTTGGGATGAGAGTGAGCCGCTTGTAGCTGTATTTGGCGTAGCAGATAAAACCTTGGGTTTAAATACAACCCCAGTCTGATATCATTACATTTACATCACTTTTGGCCCGTAGGAGAATCTTGCTGGGCTGGAAATCTAACACTCCTCCATCTGCCGCTGCTTGGCTGGAAGACATGTTTTTTTTAAGGTTAGAAAAGATTAAATTCACATTGAGGGGGTCTGTGAAAAAGTTTTATTTGAAATGGGAACCCTTTTTATCATACTTTGAGGGTCTAAAGGAACTACCTGTTGACTAGGGCACTTGACATTAAGTGGGGATCTGCCTTTATTTTGTTTTGTTACTTTATTATTGTTAAAAAGTACATTTGATTTTGTGATTATTTGGATTGTGAAAAAATAAGCTGCCAAGGGGTGTTTAGGGAGGGTGGGTTAGCATTATTTTGTTTATATTATTATT
This sequence comes from Okamejei kenojei, assembly GCA_035221665.1. Lineage (NCBI taxonomy): Eukaryota > Metazoa > Chordata > Chondrichthyes > Rajiformes > Rajidae > Okamejei > Okamejei kenojei. Next base: position 1,697,834 of record CM069133.1, read on the forward strand.
ATTATTATTATTATTTATAAAAAACAAAATGGAGGAACATGTAATGCTATACATCAGATGTACTGTGATTTTTTTTTTCTTTTTTTCCCTCCAATAAAAAACTATTAATATTAGAATATTAGCAAGACAAAGGAGATTGCGTGCAGTTTTGGTCTCCAAATTTGAGGAAGGACATTCTTGCTATTGAGGGAGTGCAGCGTAGGTTTACAAGGTTAATTCCAGGGATGGCGGGACTGTCATATGCTGAGAGAATGGAGCAGCTGGGCTTGTACACTCTGGAATTTATAACCAAATAACCAAATAACAATTACAGCACGGAAACAGGCCCTCTCGGCCCTTTCAGTCCGTGCCGACCATTTGTTTTCCCCTAGTCCCATCTACCTGCACTCAGACAATACTCCTCCATTCCCTTCCCGTCCATATACCTATCCACTTTACTTTTAAATGTTAAAATCGATCCTGCCTCCACCACTTCTGATGGAAGCTCATTCCACACAGCCACCACCCTCTGAGTAAAGAAGTTCCCCCTCACGTTACCGCTAAACTTCTGTCCCTTAATTCTCATGTCATGCCCTCTTGTTTGAATCTTCCCTACCCTCAATGGGAAAGGCTTATCCACGTCAACTCTGTCTATCCCTTTCATCATTTTAAAGACCTCAATCAAGTCCCCCCTTAACCTTCTGTGCTCCAAAGAATAAAGACCTAACTTGTTCAACCTTTCTCTGTAACATAGTTGCTGGAACCCAGGCAACTTTCTAGTAAATCTCCCCTGTACTCTCTCTATTTTGTTGACATCCTTCCTATAATTAGGTGACCAAAATTGTACACCATACTCCAGAATTGGTCTTACCAATGCCTTGTACAATTTTAACATTACTTCCCTACTCCTATATTCAATGCTCTGATTTATAAAGGCCAGCACACCAAAGGCTTTCTTTACCACCCTATCTACATGCGATTCCACCTCCAGGGAACTATGCACAGTAATTCCTAGATCTCTCTGTTCCACAGCATTCCTCAATTCCCTACCATTTACTATGTACGTCCTATTTTGATTTGTCCTGCCAAGATGTAGCACTTCACACTTATCAGCATTAAACTCCATCTGCCATCTTTCAGCCTACTTTTCCAAATGGCCCAAATCTCTCTGTAGACTTTGAAAATCTACATCAGAAGGATGAGAGGATATCGTATTGAAACATATAAGAATATTAAGGGTTTGGACATGCTAGAGGCAGGAAACATGTCCCCGATGTTGGGGGAGTCCAGAACCAGGGGCCACAGTTTAAGAATAAGGGGTAATCCATTTAGAACGGAGGTGAGGAAAAACCTTTTCAGTGTGAGTGTGTGGAATTCTCTGCCTCTGAGGGCGGTGGAGGCTGGTTCTCTGGATGTTTTCAAGAGAGAGTTAGATAGAGCTCTTATGGATAGCAGAGTTGAGGTATATGGAGAAATGGCAGGAACGGGGTACTGATTGTGGACGATCAGCCATGATTACATTGAATGGCGGTGCTGGATCGTAGAGCCAAATGGCCTACTCCTGCACCTATAGTCTATTGTCTATAAGTGTAAATTGTCGCTGGTGTGTGTAGGCTAGCGTTAATGTGCGGGGATCGCTGGTCGGCGCAGACTCGATGGGCTGAGCTGTTTCTACGTTGTATCTCTAAACTAAAACACTAAACTAAACATGCAAACTCCACACAGACAGCACCAAGGTCAGGATTGAACCTTGCTGTGCTGCCACTGTGCCTTCAACATTTTATTTACTTCTAAATTACAAGTACGCGGCTAATAACTGTGGAACTTGTCCCATTGCTGCTACAGTCTTGCCTCCATTTAATCATGGCAGAAATATCAAATCATTTTTCTGTTCTCTAATTCAAAGTTGTCACTCTCCTGCATGACTTGGCTCTTTTGACCTTTTCACTTATTCTTTAATTTTCCTCTTCACACCATTGAAGTAAATTAATTTGCTTCATCTGTCCTGCTCCCTGCTGAAGCAGTAAGAGTTTTAATCCATTCACACCTGTCAAGTGATTATACCCTGTCACTTCCCATTGCACCATCACAAACATTCATCAAGATTACCCTGTTGATTAGTGTAGTTTAATTTGGAGATACAGCATGGCAACAGGCCCTTTGGCCCAACCTGCCCATTATGACCGAGATAAATACAATCTAAAGTACCATAGGTAGAGCAAAGGAGAAGATACAGACTGCAGAATATAGTTTAATTTAGTGTAGTTTAGTTTAGAGATACATCGTGGAAAAAGGCCCTTCGGCCCACTGAGTCCGCACCGACCAGCGATCCCCGCACACTAACACTACCCTACACACACTAGGGACAATTTGCAAGTTTACCGAAGCCAATTAACCAACAAACCCGCACGTCTTTGGACTGTGGGAGGAAACCAGAGCACCCGGAGAAAACCCACGTGGTCAAAGGGAGAACGTGCAAACTCTGTACAGACAGCACCCGTAGTCAGGATGGAACCCGGGTCTCTGGCGCTGTGAGGCAGCAACTCTACCGCTGCACCACCGTGCCCTAATAAAATAATTTCATAATTTTCACAACTATGGCAGTAAACTCAGCCTCAGGCCGGCACGGTGGCGCAGCGGTAGAGTCGCTGCCTCATGGCGCCAGAGACCCGGGTTCAACCCTGACTACGAGTGCTGTCTGTACGGAGTTTGTACGTTCTTCCCATGACCTGCGTGGGTTTTCTTCGGGTGATCCGGTTTCCTCCCACACTCCAAAGACGTGCAGGCTTGAAGGTGAATTGGCTTCTGTAAATTGTAAATTCCCTCGTGTGTTGGGAGTGGATGAGAAAGAAGGATAGCATAGAACTGGTGTGAATGGGTGATCGATGATCGGCGTGGGCCGAAGGGCCTGTTTCTGTGCTATATCTTTCAATGATTCAATGGGTATGTTGCCAGGACGCTACAAGGCGGTTGCAGAGACTGATGGCCTGATCTATCAGGAGAAGTTGAGCAGGCTGGAACTCTATCTCTTGGAGCGCAGGAGGATCTTATAGAGGTGTACAAATTCATGAGAGGAATAAATCGGGTGAATGCATAGTCTTTAACACAAGACAGCTGAATCAAGAACCAGAGGATATAGGTTTAAGTTGACAGGTGATGGTGGGTGTATGGTACGAGCTACCAGAGGAAGTGGTTGAGGCAGGAACTACAACAACATTTCATACTATTATAGAGTGTAAAAACAGGCTCTTCAGCCTAACTTGCCCACATCAGTCAACATGTCCATTTACATGCTTTAAAATACATTTAGAGAGGTACATGGATAGGACAGGTTTAGAAGAGTATGTGTCACATATGGGCAAATGGGGCTAGTGTAGATGGGGCATCTTGGTCGACAGGGATGAGTTGGGCTGAATGGCCTGGTTCTGTGCTGTGTGACTCTATGTCTGCAGTCTTCCACAGCATTGAAATAATTTGTTCCACCTTTGCTTAATTGACTTTCCACACTCCGTCGACAACTTAATTTAATGTCGTAACCATATCTATATTACTAAAAGTCTGATCTTTTCACACAGAGAGTGGTGAGTCTCTGGAATTCTCTGCCACAGAAGGTAGTTGAGGCCAGTTCATTCGCTATATTTAAGAGGGTGTTAGATGTGGCCCTTATGGCGAAAGGGATCAGGGGGTATGGAGAAAAGGCAGGTACAGGATACTGAGTTGAATGATCAGCCATGATCATATTGAATGGCGGTGCAGGCTCGAAGGGCCGAATGGCCTACTCCTGCACCTATTTTCTATGTTTCTACCTTGACCGCTTTTGGCTTGTTCTGCTGTGATTTCCGAGAGAATGCCGCCAACTAAGGCCATCATTTTTGGCCAGCTCGCACAGAGCCCCCCTTCCGCCTTCCTGGACCAGAGGATTTTTCCCATAGATGAAAAATCAGAGAGATATTAATGTTTTTAACAAATTCCCCATTCTCTCTTCTGCCCCTGCTGGAGGGAGGGGGAGGGATATAAAACCAGGAAGCGGTGTGCCTCACTCAGTCTCTGCAAGATGGAGGAACCAGAGGGTCACGTCTCTCTGAGTTCTGAATAGCACTGGACACATGTCTACTCAACTGTGAGTGCCCTTAATGTGGTTTCAAAATGAAAATATGGTTGGTTTGAAGTAAAAAGGCACTGCCTGCAAATGTTTGTTTGTGTGCTTTGGGTTGAAGTGAAAAGGCACTGCTGCAAATGGTGGCTTGGGTGCTTTGCCTAACTTCCTGTTTGCACTGTATATTGATTTTAGATAAAACGCTACCACTTACGGCTGTGATTTTTGGCCCTTACTCAGCCCCCCTCCACTCAGCAGGCGCAGAGGATTTTTCCCATCAATTAAAAATAAAAGTGTTATTAGTGTTTAAAAAATGTTGAGAATCCTGTCATGAAGGCCACACCTTTTCCTGTGGGAGGGGGAGGGGTTATAAAACCCGGAAGTGTGGGTGTGGCTCAGTCTCTGCATGATGGGGGAGGGAGAGGTCACGATTCTGTCTGAGCTGTGAATAAACAGAACACACCGAATGTCTACTGAACTGTGAGTTTGGTGTTTTGTGTGGTTTTATGGTGGTTTCAACCTGCTTGAAATGGTATGAAACTGCATTCGAATGTGGTGGCCTTGTACCCTGCATGAAATGGTATGAAGCTGCATTTGAATTTGGTGGCCTTGCACCCTGCTTGAAGTGGTAGGAAACTGTGCTTGAATTTGGTGGCCTTGCACCCTGCTTGAAGTGGTAGGAAACTGCACTTGAATTTGGTGGCCTTGAACCCTGCTTGAATTGGTAGGAAAATGGATTTGAATTTGGTGGCCTTGCACCCTGCTTGAAATGGAATTTCAAGGAATAGCCATGAGGCAACTGCCAGCCCACCAGCCGTGAGTGAGCTGCCAGCACATCAGGCTTGAGGGACTGAGCTGCCACCCCAAGAACCCATACCAGCGCTCCAGAAAGCCCCCCCACTGGCCACCAATATTGGAATTGGTGGAGAGGTGGAATATTGCGTCGGGGGACCAGCCCTCCCGTGTGAACATGGGACCCAACAGATCCCACAGTCTAGTAAAATAATATGTTTCATATTCCTGGATCATCAGCGGAAATAATGGATCTGTTTAACTTCCCTGTGGTTTAAATACTTAGCTTTATAAGTTATTAAGTCATACAGTGTGGAAACAGGCCCTTCGACCCAACTTGCCCACACCGGCCAACATGTCCCATCTACACTGGTGCCACCTGCTTGCGTTTGGTCCATATCACTCTAAACCTGTCCTATCCATGTACCTGTCTAAATGTACAGTTAGTTTTAGACAGTCTAACTTTGCCTCTATTTAAGGCATTGCCTTTTCATCTATATACACTTAGATTGTAAAGTTACTTGATTTAAATCTGAAATTCACCAACTTTTAACTGCTGCTAAAATAAGCAAAAGGTGAGATTTCATCAAATTCAATCAATTTTTCATCCATATTGACGAGTTTACTTTATTTTTCCATAATGAAACTTGAACATGGGCCTGTACTCGCTGGAGTTTAGATGGATGAGGGGGGGGACCTCTTTGAAACTTACTGAATAGTGAGAGGCCCGGATAGAGTGGATGTGGAGAGGATGTTTCCACTGGTGGGAGAGTCTAGGACTGGAGGGCACAGCCTCAGAATTAAAGGGCGTACCTTTAGGAAGATGACGAGGAGGAATTTCTTTAGTCAGAGGGTGGTGAATCTGTGGAATTCATTGCCACAGACGGCTGTGCTCAAGTCAATGGATATTTTTAAGGCAGAGATCTTAAAAATAACGGATCTCTTAAAAATAGCAGTCAGGCAGGAACGGGGTACTGATTGGGGATGATCAGCCATGATCACATTGAATGGCGGTGCTGGCTTGAAGGGCCAAATGGCCTCCTCCTGCACCTATTGTCTATTGTCTATTGAGATGGATAGATTCTTGATTATTACGGGTGTCAGGGGTTATGGGGGGAGGCAGGAGAATGGGGTTAGGAAGGAGAGATAGATCAGCCATCATTGAATAGTGGAGTAGACTCAATGGGCCGAATGGCCTCATTCTGCTCCTATGATGAGGTTAGTCCCCGGGATAGCGGGACTGCCATATTAGTGTAGTCGAGTGGTGGCGCCATCGAGTGTGGCTGCCTCACCTGCAGCTGTCTGTCCTTTCATTCTTTTTGTTACTTTTAGTCTGTTTTAAAGTTTGTTTTTGGAGGTCTTTTAGTCTTTTTATGAGGGGGCGTAGGGGGGAAATGTTTTCTTAGTCGCTTCCTGGTCGAGGATGCAACTATTCTGGGAGCCGCGGTAGGAAGCAGCCGATTCGGAGGCTCCGGGCCGCTGAGAGCGTTCTTCCGTTCGAGGGCCTGAAACATCGGGCCCGTAGCTGCGACTGCAGAGGTCTCAATAGGCCCCGACCACGGGTGAACAAGAGGAAGAGGACTGAACTTTGGTGCCTTCCCTCACAGTGGGAAACTTTGATTCCGCTGTGGGGGGATGTTTTTTATGTTTAACGTTAAATTCTAAAGTGTTGTGTTTATCTTATTTGTGTGCTGCATGGTAACTCAAATTTCACTGCACCAATTGGTGTATGTGACAATAAATGTCCTTTATCCTTTGTCCTTTGAGGAAAGATCGGAGCGATTAGGCTTGTATTCACTGGAATTTAGAAGGATGAGAGGATATCTTATAGAAACATATAAAATTATAAAATGCCTGGACAAGCTAGATGCAGGAAAAACATTCCCAATGTTGGGGGTCCAGAACCAGGGGCCACAGTCGAAGAATAAAGGGGAGGCCATTTAAAGCTAAGGTGAAAAAACACTTTTTCACCCAGAGAGTTGTGAATTTGTGGAATTCTCTGCCACAGAGGGCAGTGGAGGCCAATTCACTGGATGGATTTAACAATGAGTTAGATAATCTAGGGGCTAGTGGAATCAAGGGATACGGGGAGAAGACAGGCATAGGTTATTGATTGGGGACGATCAGCCATGATCACAATGAATGGCTATGCTGGCTCGAAGAGCCAAATGGCCTCCACCTCTACCTATTTTCTATGTTTCTATGTTTATCTGACTTATGAAGAATGCAAAAAGTGAGATAACATAAAACGATCACATGGGTGATCTATGGGCGACACGGACTCGGTGGGTCGAAGGGCATGTTGTGGCGCTGATTTGTATCTTTGTATTAGAAGATTAAAAGGAGTTTCAGTTCCTTCATAGGAGAGAAATTAAATTGCTCTGAGAACTTTGATAAAACAATAACAAGAAAAACATACTCGGCATTGAGAAATTATATTTTTGGAAGAGCGATTGCGATGCGAGGCAGGCAGGAATTAACTTCACACGGACAGCGTTGGCTCAGGAAGCTTTGTCACTGTCATATTTGTTTCATTCTCTTGTTCACCGCATGCCATGGCATACCACCCTGCCATCATCACTTCATTATCTTCAAGGATATCTTCAGTGCAGCTTCTGATCCACAGCCCACATCAGCCCAAGAATAACACTTGCTTCCCTCAAACACCATCAATTCCATCAGCATTGTTTATTCGCAACTTCTACATAAAAGCTCTGTTTGAAAACAAACAGCTGAGCAAATACATTTTAGACAATAAACAATAGACAATAGGTGCAGGAGTAGGTCATTTGGCCCTTTGAGCCAGTACCGCCATTCAATGTGATCATGGCTGATCCCCAATCAGTACCCGTTCCTGCCTTCTCCCCATATCCCCTGACTCCGCTATTTTTAAGCCCTATCTAGTTCTCTCTTGAAAGCATCCAGAGAACCTGCCTCCACCGCCCTCTGAGGCAGAGAATTCCACAGACTCTTCCACATTTTGTTTTCTCTGCTCCATGAGAGGAATAGATTGGGTCAACATGTCCCACCTACACTAGACCTATCTACACAAGGTGCTCCAGTTTCCTCCCACACCCCAAAGACGTACAGATTTGGAGGCTAATTGGCTTGGTATAATTGTAAATTGTCCCTAGTGTGTGTAGGATAGTGTTAGTGTGCGGGGATCGCTGGTCGGCGCGGTCTCGGTGAGCCAAAGGACCTATTTCCATGCTGTATCTCTAAACTAAATTAAAATAAAAGTTAACATTCATTCTGTTAAGTAAACAGGAATGTCATGAACACAACAATACATTTTTAAAATCTGGTCTCAGGATAATTGATGGTTTATATTGGAGTTGCTGCCAGACCCAACAATATAAAGAGCCGAACACAAATGATCTGATCCACAATGGTCTATGTTTTCTGTTTCGGTCTTCTCCATTGGAAGATGCATTTTATTCAATCATTTGTTATCAGTCGTATCCAGCCTCAGCTGCCAGCTACAGAAAGGATGGGGAAATGGCATTCCAAAACACATCAGAAATCAATGAAGCATAACGTACTCCGCAATACTCTTGTATGTCATTGTAATTGTGTTATTGTGTTATGTTCTTGTTAACACCAGTCTAAGAGACAACGTCACAGCCTCAGAATTAAAGGAAGTTTCTTTAGGAAGGAGATGAGGAGAGATTTATTTAGCCAGAGGGTGGTGAATCCTCCTCATCTCCTTCCGAAAATAATGTCCCTCAGGTTCCTATCAAACCTTTCTCCCCTTAAACCTATGTTCCCTGGTCCTCGAGTCTCTTGCCCAGAGTAGGGTAATCAAGGACCAGAGGACATAGGTTTAAGGTGAGGGGAGAAAGATAGGAACCTGAGGGACATTCTTTTATGAAGGACATGAGGAGGGATTTCTTTAGCCAGAGGGTGGTGAATCTGTGGAATTATTTGCCTTTAAAGGCTGTGGAGGCCAAGTCAATCAATATTTATAAGGCAGAGACAGATCTTGATTAGTACGGGTGTCAGGGGTTATGGGGAGAAGGCAGGAGAATGGGGTTAGGAGGGAGAGATAGATCAGCCATGATTGAATGGTGAAGTAGACTTGATGGGCTGAATGGCCTAATTCTACTATCACCTTATGACCTTATAACCTGATGACAGGTACTTTTTCACGCCAAGGGTGCTGGGGGTATGGAACGAGCAGCCGGATGGTGGAGGTAGTTGAGGCAGGGACCATATGTTTAAGAAATATTTAGACAGGTACATGGACAGGACGGGTTTAGGATGGTTCAGTTGCCTGATAACAGCTGGGAAGAAACTGTTCCCATATCTGGAGATGTGCATTTTCACACTTCTATACCTCTTGCCCGATGGGAGAGGGGAGAAGAGGGAGTGGCCGGGGTGAGACTGGTCCTTGATGATGCTGCTGGCCTTGCTGAGGCAGCGTGAGGTGTAGATGGAGTCAATGGAAGGGAGGTTGTTTTGTGTGATGGTCTGGGCTGCGTCCACAATTCTCTGTAATTTCTACACAAGAAATTCCTCCCTGGTTATTGCAGGTGTTCATAAGTTCATTAGTAATAGGAGCAAAATTAAGCTATTCAGCCCATCAAGTCTACTCCGCTATTCAGTCATGGCTGACCTATCTCAGCCCCATTACCTTGCCGTCTCCCCATAACTTTGTCACCCGTACTAATTACGAACCTGTCAATCTCCACCTTAAAACTATCCATTGACTTGGCCTCCACAGCCGTCTGTGGCAAAGAATTCCACAGATCCACCACCCTCTGACTAAAGAAATTTCTCCTCATCTTCTTCCCAAAGGAACGTCCTTTCATTCTGAGGCTGTGACCTCTGGTGCTAACACTAACATAACACAATTACAATGACATACTAGAGTATTGCGGACTACTTTATGCTTCATTGATTTCTGATGTGTTTTGGAATACCATTTCCCCATCCTTTCTGTAGCTGGCAGCTGAGGCTGGATACGACTGATAACAAATGATTGAATAAAATGCATCTTCCAATGGAGAAGAGTGAAACAGAAAATATAGACCATTGTGGATCAGATCATTTGTGTTCGGCTCTTTATATTGTTGGGTCTGGCAGCAATTCCAATATAAACCATTAATTATCCTGAGACCAGATTCGAAAAAGATGAGTTCCATTCAAATACCTTGTTGTGCTCGTGACATTCTTATTTACTTAATGGAGTGAATGTTAACTTTTAGTTTAATTTAATTTAGAGATACAGCGCGGAAACAGGCCCTTCGGCCCACTTAGTCCGCGCTGACCAGCGATCCTTGCACATTAACACTATCCTACACATACTGGGGACAATTTACATTTATACCAAGCCAATTAACCTATAAACCTGTGCATCTTTGGAGTGTGGGATGGAACCAGAGCACCTTGTCCATGCCAGCCAACATGCCCCAACTACTGAGTGATGGGACTAGGGGAAAACAAATGGTCGGCACGGATTGGAAGGGCCGAGAGGGCCTGTTTCCGTGCTGTAATTGTTATATGGTTATATGGTTATACACTAGTCCCACCTGCCTGCGTTTGGTCCATATCCCTCTAAACCCGTCCTATCCATGTACCCGTCCAAATGTTTCTTAAACGTTGCGCTAGTCCCTGCCTCATCTCCTCCGGCAGCTCGTTCCATTCCCTTGGTTCTCAATTCACCTTCTCTAGGCAAGAGACTCTGCATCCACTGAGGAAGCGCCCAACTTCGCCGCCTCACCGGTACTGCCTCACCGCGCTCCCTCACGGCGACCGCCAACCCTCTCCGCCTCACCGCGACCGCCGACCCTCGCCGCCTCACCTCGACCGCCGACCCTCGCCGCCTCACCGCGACCTCCGACCCTCGCCGCACCTCGCCGCCTCACCACGACCGCCGACCCTCGCCGCCTCACCGCGACCCGCCGACCCTCGCCGCCTCACCACGACCGCCGACCCTCGCCGCCTCACCACGACCGCCGACCCCGCCGCCTCGGCGGTACCCGCCTCACCGCGCTCCCTCAACCGCGACCGCCGACCTTGCCGCTCACCACGACCGCCGACCCTCGCTCCCTCACCTCGACCGCCGACCCTCGCCGCCTCACCACGACCGCCGACCCTCGCCGCCTCACCACGACCGCCGACCCTCGCTCCCTCACCTCGACCGCCGACCCTCGCCGCCTCACCACGACCGCCGACCCTCGCTCCCTCACCTCGACCGCCGACCCTCGCCGCCTCACCAACTATTGACGCCAAAACGGGACAGCCGAACTTTGCCGCCAAAACGGGACCCCTCACCCTCGCCGCCTCACCGGCCATCCGCTGACCCGGACTCCACACCCCATGGGCCTCGGCCATTGACTCGACCGACCCGCGCCACTCCACCGCCCACCAGCAGGCCGCAGCCGTCGCCTTACCCGAGTCCCAGGCTCAGCACCGGGCCTGGTCTCCACACTGCAGACTCCCACGCCGCGGGGTCTGACAGCGCTGGGTCCTAGTGCCCCCCCCCCAACACCGTGGGGTCTGACTGTGCTGGGTCCTAGTGCCCCCCTCCCTCCCCCCCCCCCCCCCCCCCAACACCACAGGATCTGACTGCGCTGGGTTCTAGTGCCCTCCCCTCTAACACAGGGAACCTTAGTGGCTGTTACACTGGGTCTTCCCCTTCTCCCTTAAACCATGTGACCCCAGCTCCTCCCCACCCACACTATGCTCCTCATACTCCGCTCCTCCCTCACTGCCCACCACCCCCCCCCCCCCACCAGACATAGCCTCGGCCCCAGTCCCCAGTCACCTGCCTTACTCCGGCCCCAACCCCCATCCCTTGCTGTGTGTTCACCATCCCCCCCTGACCTCCCCCTCTCTGAGACCGAACGGTCTGTCCTCAGCAGAGATCTCACCTTTGTTCCCCGTCCCCACCTCAATGAGTTCCGCGTCCGCCACAATGTGGAGCTCTTCTTCCGTTGCCTCTGCCTCAAAGTGTTCTTCCATGGGAATGAATCCTCGCCCACCCCCATTGATGACCCCTTCTCCCGTCTCCAACGGACCCCCTCTTCTTGGACTCCCCCTCATGGCCATCTACCCACTTTAGACCTTTTTATTTTAAACTGCCGGTGGGACAACAACCGCCTCAGCCTCTCCACTCCCCTGTCCCACTCTAACCTCTCCCCCCCCTGAACGTACAGCCCTCCACTCACTCTGCAACAACCCAGACTGGGTGATCAAACCTGCCGACAAGGGAGGTGCCGTGTAAGTCTGGCGTGCTGATCTCTACAAGGCTGAGACCAGGCGCCAACTTTCAGACACTTAAATCTATCCCTACCTATGCCCAAGACACCTCACATGCTCCAGGACTTCCGTTTTCTAGGCCCCACTCCCTCATCTTCACCATGGATATCCAGTCACTCTACACCTCCATCCCCCACCAGGAGCGTCTTAAAGCCCTCCATTTCTTCCTCGACTGATCCCCGTCTAATCGATACTCTCCTCCGCTTAGCGCAGATGGTCCTTACCCTCAACAACTTTTCATTTTGACTCCTCCCATTTCCTCCAAATCCAAGGCGTAGCTATGGCCACGCGCATGGGCCCCAGCTATGCCTGCCTCTTTGTAGGGTACGTCAAACAATCCCTGTTCGAGACGTACCGTGGCCCTATCCCCAAACTCTACCTCCGCTACATCGACAACTGCATTGGTGCTAAGTCCTGCACCCACACACACTCACTGTACACTTCATCCATTTAACCACTAACTTCCATCCAACACTCAAATTCACCTGGACCCTTTTTGACATCTCCCTACCGTTTCTGGACCTCACTATGTCCATCGCAGGTAACAGACTACTGACTCCCATGGCTATCTAGACTACACTTCTTCCCACCCTGCTTCCTGTAAGGACTCCATCCCCTACCTCCAATTCCTCCGTCTACGCCGCATCTGCATCCAGGATGAGGTGTTCCAAACCAGGGCATCGGAGATGTCCTCATTCTTTAGGGAACGGGGGTTCCCCTCCGGCTATAGATGAGCCTCTCACCAGGGTCTCTTCCATACCCCGGAACTCTGCTCTCACTTCCCATCCCCTCCACTCGTAACAAGGGCAGAGTCTCCCTTGTCCTCACGTTCCACCCTACCAGCTGTCACATACAACAGATGATCCTCCGACATTTTTGCCACCTCCAAAGGGATCCCACCACTGGCCACATCTTCCCATCTCCTCCCCTTTTGGTTTTCCACAAGAGACCGCCCCCTCCGTAACTCCCTGGTCAATTCGTCCCTTCCCTCCCGCACCACCCCCTCCCCGGGCACTTTCGTTTGCAACCGCAGGAAATGCTACACTTGACCCTTTACCTCCCCCATTGACTCCATTCAAGGACCCAAGCAGTCTTTCCAGATGTGGCAGAGATTCACCTGCACCTCCTCCAACCTCATCTATTGCATCCGCTGCTCTAGGTGTCAACTGCTCTACATCAGTGAGACCAAACGTAGTCTTGGCAATCGCTTCGCCCTACACCTCCGCTCAGTTCGCAATAACCAACCTGATCTCCCGGTGGCCCAGCACTCCAACTCCCCCTCCCATTCCAAATCCAACCTTTATGTCCTGGCCCCCTCCATGGCCAGAGTGAGGCCCACCGTAAATTGGAGGAACAGCACCTCATATTTCACTTGAGTAGTCTACACCCCAGCGGTATGAACATTGACTTCTCCAATTTCAGGTAGTCCTTGCTTTCTCCCTCTTTCCCCTCCCTGTCCCAGCTCTCCCACAGCCCACTGTCTCTGCCTCTTCCTTTCTTCTCCCCCCCCCCACCCCCACATCAGTCTGAAGAAGGTTCTCGACCCAAAACATCACCTATTCCTTCGCTCCATAGATGCTGCCTCACCCGCTGAGCTTCTCCAGCATTTGTGTCTACCTTTGATTTTTCCAGCATCTGCAGTTCCTTCTTCAAAAACTGTGCATCCACCCAATTAGTTCCTTTCATGATTTAGTGAGGGGCGATTCTCTAGAGGTGTGCAAGATTATGAGGATTAGATGGGGCAGATGCACAGAGCCAATAGGGAAATTGAGAATTGGTCTAAGGTGAGGGGTAAAGATTTAGTTGGGATTGGATATATAGGCATTTGGATGAGCAAGGCTGATTAGGGATAGTCAGCATGGTTTTGTACGTGGGAGGTCATGAATAACAAATCTGAATGAGTTTTTTGAACGATGTAGCCCAAAAGGGCAATGGGGGCAGAGCTGTAGATGTTGTGTACATGGATTTCAGTACGACGTTCGACAAGGTTCTGCATGGTCGGCAGCTCTGGAAGGTTAGATCGCATGGGATCCAAGGAGAGATAGCGGAATGGATAGCACATTGGCTCCGTGGAAGGAAGCAGAGGGTGATGGTGGAAGGTTGCTTCTCAGACTGGAGGCCTGTGACTAGTGGTGTGCCTCAGGGATCGGTGCTGGGTCGTTACTGTTTGTCATCTACATCAATGATTTGGATGAGAACATACAGGGCAAGATTAGCAAGTTTGCTGATGATACAAAAGTTGGTAGTTTTGCAGATAGTGAAGATGGTTGTGAACGATTGCAGCAGGAACTGGATCGATTGGTCAGGTGGGCGGAGGAATATTTGATCGAATTTAATACAGAGAAATGTGAGGTGTTGCATTTTGGAACGACGAACAAGGGCAGGACCTACACAGTGAATGGTCGGCCTCTGGGTAGTGTTGTAGAGCAGAGGGATCTAGGAGTACAGGTGCATGGTTCCTTGAAGGTCGAGTCGTAGGTAGATAAGGTGGTCAAAAAGGCTTTTGGCACATTGGCCTTCATCAGTCAGAGTATTGAGTATAGAAGTTGGGAGGTCATGTTGCAGTTGTATAAGACGTTGGTGAGACTGCATTTAGAATATTGTGTTCAATTCTGGGCGTAATTCTCCGAGTTCGAATCAGGGGAAACTCGGGAGAACTCTTGAATTAGCTCGTACAGCGGGACAGTCCCTTTACGAGGATGTTGCCAGGACTAGAGGGTGTGAGCTACAGGGAGAGGTTGAGTAGGCTGGGTATCTATTCCATGGAGCATAGGAGGGTGAGGGGAGATCTTATAGAGGTGTACAAAATCATGAGAGGAATAGGTCAGGTAGATGCACACAATCTCTTGCCCAGAATAGGTGAATCAAGGACCAGAGGACATAGGTTTAAGGTGAAGGGGAAAATATTTAATAGGAATCTGAGGGGTAACTTTTTCACACAAAGGGTGGTGGGCGTATGGAACAAGCTGCCAGAGGATATAGTTGCGGCAGGGACTAACACAACTTTTAAGAAACTGTTAGACAGGTACACTGATAGGACGGACAGGCAAGTTGGCCGAATAGCCTGTTTCCACACTGTGTGACTTTGACTCTATGGCTCTGTGGCTGTTCCTCTATTTTGAGACTGTGATCTTCGATTCTCCTGCAAGGATAAATCTCTGAATTTCGTCCTTATTTATGCATCTTATATAAGAGTCATAAATAATTTTATTACTAATAATATCTTTTGGAGTCAGTGATAATGGGATTTTCTGTCTGATAATGGCTTTGGAAAAACCATTGAAAATCTTTTCTATTAAATGGGAGCATAAATCGTGCCTTCCTGATGGCTATTATTATATTTCATTATTATTTTATTTCTCATCGTGGCAAAGAATTGTCTTGTTTTTGATTCAGTTCTTCATGAGAAAGGGAATAAGAATCACTAAAGTTAAGTTTGTGTCACGGTGGCGCAGCGGTAGAGTTGCTGCCTCACAGCGCCAGAGACCCGGGTTCCATCCCGACTACGGGTGCTGTCTGTACGCAGTTTGTACCTTCTCCCCGTGACCTGCGTGGGTTTTCGCCGAGATCTCTGGTTTCCTCCCACACTCCAAAGACGTACAGGTTTGTAGGTTAATTGGCTTGGTATAAATGTAAATTGTCTCTAGTGTGTGTAGGGTAATGTTAGTGTGCAGGGATCGCTGGTCGGCACGGATTTGGTGGGCGGTAACGCCTTTTTCCACGCTGTAGCTCGAAATTAAACTAAACTGTAGTTGCCGCAAATATAAACTATAAGCAGAAAATATCAAAAATATTCACCAGGTCAGGTAGCAGAGTTAATGGCACAGAGGTGCAGCGGGTGGAGCTGCTGCCTCACAGCGTCAGAGACAGGGTTCGATCCTGACCTCCGGTGCTGTCTGTGTTGAGTTTCCTCCAGGTGCTCCGGTTTTCTCCCACATCCTAAAGGTGTGCGGGTTTGTAGGTTAATTGGCCCTCTGTAAATTGCCCCCAGTGTGTAGGGAGTGGATGAGAAAATGGGATAACATAGAACTAGTGTGAACGGATGGTCAGCGAGGACTCGGTGGGACAAAGGGCCCACATCCATGTGGTAAATATGAACTAGATTAAACTTAACAAGACCATCTCTGACTGAACTTTAGATGACTTTATTTATATTGAATGAATACAAAATTTGAACCTATATAAAAAATGAATTAATTAAACATTCAAGTGGGAAATAATTGCTCATTCTAAATTCCCAAATTAGCCAAGTTTAGTTTAGTCTGGAGAACATGGACAGGTGACATTTCAAAGAGTGCTGGAGTAACTCAGCGGGTCAGGCAGCATCTGTGGAGAACATGGATAGATGCCGTTTCACAGAGTGCTGGAGTAACTCAGCGGGTCAGGCAGCATCTGTGGAGAACATGGATAGGTGACGTTTCACAGAGTGCTGGAGTAACTCAGCGGGTCAGGCAGCATCTGTGGAGAACATGGATAGGTGACGTTTCACCGAGTGCTGGAGTAACTCAGCGGGTCAGGCAGCATCTGTGGAGAATATGGATAGGTGACGTTTCACAGAGTGCTGGAGTAACTCAGCGGGTCAGGCAGCATCTCTGGAGAACATGAAATGGGTGGAATCTTTTAACTAAACTAAGTATCTTTACTAATATAACGCAGTAAAGGGAGCCGGCATGTCAGAACTCAAGGGAGGGTCAAATATCAAGGTTAGGATTGTGCCATATTAATGAAGTCGAGGACTGGTGAAGTAAGGATTTGCAGCCTGGTTCGCTGATGGAGTAGAATGCACATTGGTGTCATTAATAAGAGGCACACCCCTTAAGGGCCTGTCCCACTTACGCAAGTTTCTCGGTGACTTGCCGGCACACGTCATAGTCGCAGCAGGTCGCCGAACATTTTCAAAATGTTGAAAATCCAGCAGCGACCAGAAAAAGGTACGACTCTTTGGGCATCTTCTCACCACTACTCATCATGGGGAGACGCCTGTTTGGTGGTGTGTCGTGGCCCTCAGAGTCGTAGCTTTTTCTGGTCGCCGCTGGATTTTCCACATTTTGGCAAGTCGCCAAAAAAATTGCGTAAACAGGACAGGCCCCAGGTTACCTAGTGGTACATTTATATTTGGAAGGTAGCTTGCTTGATCCAAGGTTTTAATGTTTAATGTTGGCTTAGTCCTGCAAAATTAAATTTTGTGCTAACATTATTATAGTTCTGCAAATAAAAATCATTGCTGTTCAACTCAAAGATTAAAAGATGATGGTTAGTCTTTAATTGCACACATGATATTTGATGAGTTCTCCCACCAGTGGCTCCATCTACACCTCACGCTGCCTCGGGAACGCAGTCGCAATAATCAAAGGCTCGTTCCACCCCGGTCATTCCTTATATGTTCATTGAACCATATGTTCCAGAAGCAGAATCAGGCCATTCAACCCATCGAGTCCGTTCAATCTTGGCTGATCAATCTTTCCCTCTCAATCCCATTCTCCCGCCTTCTCCCTGCAACCTTTGACACCTTTATTCCTTCTTCTCCCCGCTCCCGTCCGGCAGAAGGTACAGAAGCTTGAAAGCGCGCACCACCAGACTCAGGAACAGCTTCTTCCCCTCTGTTATCAGGCTTCTGAACGGTCCTTCCATAAGCTAGGGTACTGTCCGATTCACCTCTACCCCATTGCGGACATTGGACTTTGACTGTGGAACTGATGCGCTACAATGCTGAGAACTATATTCTGCACTCTGTATCTTCCCCTTTGCTCCACCTATTGTATGAGTTTGAAGAGATTGTATTTATGTGTGATATAGCATGTACAACAAAGCTCTTCACTGTACCTCGGTACACTTGACAATAATAAACCTGAACATAAACATAAATCTATTCTGGAAAGCGTCAGAGACCCAGGTTCGATTCTGGCTATGGGCGCTGTCTGTACAGCGTTCGTATGTTCTCCCTGTGACATGCACGGGTTTTCTCCGGGTGCTTCTGTTTCCACCCACACTCCAATGAAGTGCAGGTTTGTGGGTTAATTGGCTTAGTTAAAAATTGTAACATTGTCTCTGGTGTGTCGGATAGCATTAATGTCGGATAGCGGGGTGATCGCTGGTCGGTGTGGACTCGGTGGGCCAAAGAGCCTGTTTCCATGCTGTATCTCTAAACTAAAAACTGGTACGGTGGCGCAGCGGTAGAGTTGCTGCCTTACAGCGATTGCAGTGCCAGAGAACCGGGTTCGATCCCGACTGCGGGTACTGTCTGTACGGAGTTTGTACGTTCCCACTGTGACCGGATGCTTCAGTTTCCTCCCACACTCCAAAGACGTGCAGGTTTGTAGGTTAATCGGCTTGGTATGAATGTAAATTGTCCCTAGTGTGTGTAGGATAGTGTTAATATGTGGGGATCACTGGTGAACGTGGACTCAGTGGACCGAAGGGCCTGTTTCCGCGCTGTACCTCTAAACTAAACTAAACTAAACTAAACAAAAACTCAAACAGCAACCAGCCAACAGCTAGAGAAAGAGAATAAAATATTTTGAGGATGGGCACAGTGTCATTTTAGCTCTGTAGTTTGTGCCACTAAGATATACGTCAGGTCTCAACTTTGGATCTTACTTGATTGCATGTTATATAAATGATGATCAGAACTGTCCTGGAAACATGAGACAAATCTTTCCCAGTGAACGAGGGAATATAAGCAAGCATCTTCACTGAAAAACTCAAAGGAGTTGCAAAGACTTAAGATGAAAGGTGATGAGAAACCAAAAGAAAATTTCACAGAAGTGAGAGATAGTCAGAGTGGGAGGTCGACTGATTAATAAAAGCAGATTGAACAGCTCAGCGTTTTATGCAAGCAAGTTTCTGATCAAAGATTATAGACTGCGTATAAAACCATGAGGGGAATAGGGTGAATACACAGAGTCTTTTATCTAGGGTGGGGGGGGGGGGGCAAGAACCAGAGGACATAGGTTTAAGGTGAAGGGGAACGTTTTAATAGGAAATTGAGGGGTAAAACTTTCATACAGAGGGTGGTGGGTGTATGGAACAAGCTGCGAGAGGAGTTTAGTCGAGGCAGGTAGTATAACTACATTTAAATGTTGCTTGAGCAGGTACATGGATAGGAACATGGGTAGGAACTTCTGCAGTTGTATAGGGCTCTGGTGAGACCACATCTGGAGTATTGTGTACAGTTTTGATCTCCTAATTTGAGGAAGGACATCCTTGTGATTGAGGCAGTGCAGCGTAGGCTCACGAGATCGATCCCGGGGATGGCGGGACTGTCATATGAGGAAAGATTGAAAAGACTTGGCTTGTATTCACTGGAGTTTAGAAGGATGAGGCGGGATCATATAGAAACATGTAAAATTATATAAGGACTGGACAAGCTAGATGCAGGAAAAATGTTCCCAATGTTGGGTGAGTCCAGAACCAGGGGCCACAGTCTTAGAATAAAGGGGAGGCCATTTACGACTGAGGTGAGAAAAACCATTTTCACCCAGAGAGTTGTGAATTTGTGGAATTCCCTGCCACAGAGGGTAGTGGAGGCCAAATCACTGGATGGATTTATGAGAGAGTTAGATAGAGCTCTAGGGGCTAGTGTAATCAAGGGATATGGGGAGAAGGCAGGCACTGGTTATTGATTGGAGACGATCAGCCATGATCACAATGAATGGTGGTGCTGGCTGGCTGGAAGGGCCAAATGGCCTCCTCCTGCACCTATTTTCTATGTTTCTATGAAAGATCCAGAGAGTTAAGAGGCACACACAGACAAAGGGGCTAGATTAGATTGGGCATCTTGGTCGGCAAGAACGTGTTGGGCTGAAGGGCCTGTTTCTGCACTATATAACCATGACATGAGGTAGTCTGGGATGTGACAATCCAAGAGTGCAAGTCCACCACTGATTTTCTGGCACCCTTGGTTCCAGGGCCTTGCCGGACCACCAGAGATCACGTAATAATGATTCATAAATACGCCCTGACCCACTAATAGTGCCCAATCCTTGACTCTAAAGCACCATGGACTGCTAGAAACTGAAAGAATGAACAAATAAGTAAACAAGGACTTTCAGCACGGAGGCACATGCCCCAAAAAACCGTGCGCCACAGAGCAACGCTTTCATAATTTTGCCCAGATTAAAGGAGGTGTCAGATCATCTATGGGCGGTATGGTAGTGCAGCGGTAGAATCGCTGTCTCACAGCGCCAGAGACCCGGGTTCCATCCTGACTACAGGTGCTGTCTGTATGGAGTTTGTACGTTCTCCCTGTGACCTGCGTGGGTTTTCTCCGGGTGGCCCGCTCACACTCCAAAGACGTGCAGGTTGGTAAAATTGTAAATTGTTGCCAGTGTGTGTAGGATGGTGTTAGTGTATGGGGTGTTCTCTGGTCGGCGCGGAGCGGTGAGTTGAAAGACAATAGACAATAGACAATAGGTGCAGGAGTAGGCCATTCGGCCCTTTGAGCCAGCACCGCCATTCAATGTGATCATGGCTGCTCATCCACAATCAGTACCCCGTTCCTGCCTTCTCCCCATATCCCCTGACTCCGCTATCTTTATATGAAAGAACCTATATGAAAGAATCTGAACCTGGACATTCCGAACTTCTTAACTCATATAAGGAAGTACTAGGTCAACGTTGGAGCTGACTGGAAAATATGACAAAGAATGAATTTTTTGCTGAGGGTCAAGATGGATGCAAGGTTTTTTCCACACACTCATGAATTGGATTTGGCTGAATGTTCATGGCTGTTTGTCAGGTACCCCCTGATCAGGTATGGTGGTCGCCATCCAGCAACTATGTTACAGAGAAAGGTTGAACAAGTTAGGTCTTTATTCTTTACTTGATTGAGGTCTTTAAAATGATAGGATAAATATTTTGACATGAGAATTAAGGGACAAGATTGTGGTATGGGTCTGAGTGCATAGAACTAGGAAAACAAATTAATCATATATGTATAATGTTACTTTTATGTTCATCCGTTGACACGGCTGATACTTTAGCCCTGTCTGCCCAAAGTTGAGAATAAATGTAAACAAACCTTTTGGTCTCACACCAAATGTCTCACAGCCATTGGTTCATAATTATGGCAGAATTATGTCATTCAGCCCATCAAGTCTGGTCTGCCATTCAATCATGGCTGATGTATCAACCCCATTCTCCTGCCTTCTCCCCATAATCCCAGACACTCGTACTAATCAAGAACCTGTCAATCTGTGTCTCCACTTATTAAAAGGGGAAACAAATTGGGGGAGAGCACCAGTAAATGGGGAATTAGAGGAGGGCACAGGTCAGGGGGAGTTCCCCCCGCCACTTGACATGATACCATGTCATCCGGTGCTACCCGCTCCATAGTCAGATAGTCGGTGACTAAACCGTCTCCCCACCTGGCTTGCCAGGTGAGGAGGGGGCTGTGGACCCACAGCAGGACCAGAAACAAGACCTGTCTGATGATGATGATGATGATGATGATGACGACTGGTAAATGGGGAATTACGGGAGGGAACTGGTAAAAGCAGCCAACATAATCAAAGACGTCCCGACCCGGTCATTCCTTCTTCTTTCCTTTGTATTAATTTCAGTTTCTTGAATAATCTGCAACGGACAAGTTTCTTAAACAGTTTTTGTCTTTGTGGTAGAATCCCAGACTCATGGAGATGTACAGCATCGGCTCTTCGGCCCATCTTGTTGCCTGCCCCTGGCCCACACAGCGCTAAATCCTTCCTATCCACGTATCTGTCCAAAGGTCTTTTAGAGGTGCTAATTGTACCCATTGCTATAGCTTCACCTGGCAGCTCGTTCCAGATACGGACAACCCTCCGAGTGAAAACGTTACTCCTGAGTCCCTCTTCAATCTCTCCCCTCTCACCTTTAACAATAGACAATAGGTGCAGGAGTAGGCCATTCGGCCCTTCGAGCCAGCACCGCCATTGAATGTGATCATGGCTGATCATCCCCAATCAGTACCCCATTCCTGCCTTCTCCCCATATCCCCTGACTCCGCTATCTTTAAGAGCTCTATCGAGCTCTCTCTTGAAAGTATCCAGAGAACCTGCCTCCACTGCCTTCTGAGGCAGTCTCACAACTATCTGTGTCAAAAGGTGTTTCCTCATCTCTGTTCTAAATGGCTTACCCCTTATTCTTAAACTGTGGCCCCTGGTTCTGGAATCCCCCAACATTGGGAAACATGATTCCTGCCTCTAGCGTGTCCAACCCTTAATAATCTTGTATGTTTCAATAAGATTCCCTCTGCAATGTTGGGCGAAGGGCCTGTTTCCACTGTATCACTCTACGACTCTCTCCTCATGGCTTTCTACATCTACATTATATGATGAGCCCTTTCTTTCTGACTAGTGTCCGGGATCCAGCAATAATTAATGTGTAGGAAGGAACTGCAGATGCTGGTTTAAATTCGTGGTAGACACAAACTGCTGGAGTAACTCAGCGGGACAGGCAGCATAGACATAAGCTGCTGGAGTATCAATCCGACATCAGTCTGAAGACCGGAAACATCACCCATTCCTTCTCTCCAGAGATGCTGCCTGCCCCGCATTTTGTGTCTACCTTTAACAATGATGAGTGTTGGATTGATTCAGATGCTTTACCAGCTGTTATCATTCCCACTGACCAATCCCACCCAATGTTTGGAACACCCATACGAGGAATGTGTCATACACTTGTAACATTATGCCTTTTAAATCCTCCTCATAATTAACCATGCTTACGATTTTTTGTGCCACTAGCAAATCTTAATATTCCATCATCTGTGCTCCGAGCTAACTCACTCACAGGAACAAAACCTCCAAATAAATCATTTCACTTCAGATGTGTTGATCCATTTCTATTAATAAATAATAATAATAATAATAATTTTATTTCTTAGCACGTTTAAAAACAACTCTCGTTGACCAAAGTGCTGTACATCAGGGAAGGTACATCAGGGAATGGTACACAGACCTAACAAACATAAACTGTTTACAGTGCCCCCTCAGAGGGGCTCAAAAACGCTAGGGAGTAGAAATAGGTTTTGAGTCGTGACTTAAAGGAGTCGATGGAGGGGGCAGTTCTGATGAGGAGAGGGATGCTGTTCCACAGTCTAGGAGCTGCAACCACAAAAGCGCGGTCGCCCCTGAGCTTAAACCTGGACCGCGGGATAGTCAGTAGCCCAAGTCAGCTGACCTGAGGGACCTGGAGGTAGAGTGGTGGGTTAGCAGATTTTTGATATAGGTGGGAGCAAGCCTGTTAAGGGCTTTGTATACATATAGGAGGAGCCTGAAATTGGTTCTGTACCGCACTGGGAGCCAGTGGAGAGAGGCCAGGATCGGGGTGATGTGGTCCCTTTTTCGGGTGCCCGTCAGAAGTCTTGTTGTAGCGTTTTGGACCAGTTGCAGGCGGGACATTGATGATTGGCTGATACCAGTGTACAGGGAGTTGCAGTAATTAAGGCAGGAGGCGATAAATGCGTGGATGATCTTTTCAAGGTCGTTGAATTGGAGGAATGGTTTGATTTTAGCTATGGTGCGAAGCCGGAAGAAGCTAGCTTTTATCACTGCATTGACTTGTTTGTCAAACTTCAATGTGGAGTCAAATATCACGCCAAGGTTTTTGACATGCGGTTTGACTAATGAGGTTAGACTTCCAAGGCTGCCTGCTATCGTTTTGATGGGGTCGGAGGGGCCGGGTAGGATGACCTCAGACTTGCTCTCGTTTAGTTGGAGGAAGTTCTGAGCCATCCAGCATTTTAAATCATCGAGGCAGTGCATGAGGTTGTTTAAATTAGACCGGTTGTTGGGTTTCAGGGGGAGGTAGAGCTGTGGAAGGAAATGCCGTGCCTTTGAATGACTTGGCCTGAGGGGAGCATATACAGGGAGAAGAGAATGGGGCCAAGGATGGAGCCTTGTGGAACCCCACAGCAAAGACTAGCTGGGGAAGAGAAAAAATTGCCTATGTTTGTAGAGAAACTCCTAT
The DNA here is from genome assembly GCA_035221665.1 of Okamejei kenojei. Lineage (NCBI taxonomy): Eukaryota > Metazoa > Chordata > Chondrichthyes > Rajiformes > Rajidae > Okamejei > Okamejei kenojei. The sequence goes on from CM069133.1 coordinate 1,721,910, forward strand.
CTTTGAGGTAGGGAACGAACCAGCTCAAGGCAGTGCCATCAACACCAACCCTGTACCAGAGACGGTCAATTAGGATGGTGTGGTCCACTGTATTAAATGCTGAGCTGAGGTCGAGAAGGAGCAGGATTGCACAGTCGCCGGAGTAAACGGTGAGAAGCAGGTCGTTATGTACCTTCAACAAGGCAGACTGTGCTGTGGTGGGCCCTGAAACCTGATTGGAAACTTTCCAGGATGGTATTTTGGTGTGGGTAAGGCATTAGTTGGTTTAAATTAACTTTTCAAGGACTTTTCAGAGGAAAGGCAGTTTGGAAATGGGTCTGTTGTTGCTTGGCAAGGTGGGGTCTAGGTTAGGTTTTTTCAGGAGGGGCTGGACCACCGCGTGCTTGAAGCAGGTAGGTACAGTGCCAGTGGCCAGAGAACTGTTGATGATAGAGAGGATGCTGGGACCGGCTATTGTAATGACATCCTTCAGAAGGGCAGTGGGGACAACGTCGAGCGGGCAGGTAGTAGGTTTCATAGTGGGGACCAGCTTTACAAGGGAGGGTAGAGTAACGGGTTGGAAACAGTCTCATTTAGAAGAACAGACCAAAGAGAATGCTAGGTCACGGATGGGATGGGAAATATTTGTTCTAACGTTCTCAACTTTACTGGTGAAAAATGTAGATAAATCCTCGCACTTGGCATGGGACCCAACTAGCTGGGGGTGGGACATATGACAGAGGTAATAGTATTAAATAGGACCTTGGAATTTTGAGCGTTTTTGGAAATAAGGTCGGAGAAGTATTTTGTTCTCGCAGACTTTACTGCTTCCTGGTATTTGAGAAGATTGTTTCTCAGAAGTTCGAAGGAAAGCTTATCAGATTTATACTTCCGTTCTGATTTTCTGCACTCTCTTTTTAGGGCTCTGGTGGTGTCATTGAGCCAGGGCCAGCCTTTAGGCTTAGGCCTTTTCATTTTAAGAGGAGCAACAGAATCCAGGATGGAAGAGCAAGTGGTGTTGAATAGAGAAATGAGGTCGTCGATGCTGAGATGGAGGGGAGAAGCCTCGATGGTGCAGATGTTGGGGGCATCTGTTGGGGGCAGATGTTGGAGAGCTTCAGAGAACTTACTGGCAATCGAAGAGTTAACGTAGCGGGAGTAGCGAACAGGGAGATGGGATTTTGAGGGAGAGAAAGGCAGAGATGCATCAAATATAATTGCACTATGATCTGATAGACACGCATCAATAATTTCTATATTACAAATTGGGAGACCGGACGATAGCACCAGATTGAGTGTATGGACAAGCTTGTGCGTGGGTCCAGTGGTAAGTAGAGTCAGATTGAAGGACTCAACCAGGTTCATAAATCCACTCACAAGAAGCTTAGTAGGACAGCAGACATGAATGTTAAAGTCACCAAGAATCAGGACCTGGTCAAATTTGGGCAAAAGGCTCGAGATAAGGTCAGCAAATTGTGTGATAAAGTCCTTGTGCATTTTTGGTGGGTGATACACAAGAACAATTAAAAGGGGACAGACTGGACCCACTATAATTAGTTGATGTTCCAATAAGCTGGAGAAATGATCAGCATTCAGGAGGCGGCAGTTGAAATGTTTCTTAAACACAGTGGCTAGGCCCCCACCGCGACTGGAGAGCCTGGGCAAGCTGAAAAAGTTACAGTTATCAGGACAGAGTTCCACGAGTGGAGCAAGCTCACCAGGATTGAGCCAGGTTTCTGTGACCAGTTAAAAAGTCCAATCCAAGGGCAGTGAAGAAGTGATTTATCACTTGGAGTCTTTCCTTACCGTCTTTGGGAGGGGAATATCTATCAAGAGTAAAGTAGAGGAAGTAGCAGAGGCAGTTCATAAGTTTGTACGTCATGCCTAGGTACGTGTGACAATAAACTATCACTGACTCATTAAATGGAAGAAGGGTACCAAACGGAAACAGTGTTTGTCCATTTCCCTCCACAGACGCTGCTTGATCTGCTGAGTTCTTGCAGCACTTTGAGTTTTGCTTTCTCCGTCTTTGCCAGTTTAGTGTACTTTAGAGATACAGTGAAGAAACAGGCCGTTCGGCCCACCGAGTCTGCACCGACCTGCGATCCCGCACATTAACACTACCCTTCACACACTAGGGACAATTTACATGTATACCAAGCCAATTAACATACAAACTTCTGTGTCTTTGGGGTGTGGGAGGGAACTGAAAATCTCGGAGAAAACCCACGCAGGTCACGGGGAGAACGTACAAACTCCGTACAGACAGCGCCCGTGGTCAGGATGGAACCCGGGTCTCTGGCGCTGTGAGGCGGCAACTCTACCGCTGCGCCACCGTGCCGCCCATTAAAGGGCCCATTTGTATGCATCGACTAAATTCACTCCAGACCTGCCAAAAGATCCATAATATTCTGCCTAAAACAAAGATAGAAAGCATGCAAATACAATAATAATATTTCCCAGTTCCCTCTGAAGTCTGTGTTGATTAATATATTACCTGCCCTAGTTCTAATATTGGTTTAGCTCTGGGGATAATCACGCTGTAATCAATTATCATCAATCCCTCCAAAAAATAGCAACAGTATTTATCATTACTATGATTCATGCACATTTAGAGTGCTTTTCACATATTTATTCCTCATCAGCTCCTACAATGTACAACCTCAGATTGAACATTGTGTTGCCCTCGGGGAAAATCTACCCGACCCTTCAATCTAGCGTCTCATCAATTAAAGGATTTGTTTACACATCAATACATTGTCCGCCTGGATCTACGTGATCTCCCGCTGGCTCAATATACTTCAACTCCCCCTCCCATTCCCACACTGACCTTTCTGTCCTGGGCCTCCTCCATTGCCAGAGTGAGGCCCAGCATAAATTGGAGGAGCAGCACCTCATATTTCCCTCGGGCAGCTTACACCCCAGCGGTATGAACACTGACTTCTCTAACTTCAAGTATTCCCTGCATCCCCTGTCTCTCCGTCCCTCCCCCACCCTAGTCGTTGTACTAGTTTCACTGTCGTCTTGGTGAGTTTCACTGTCTGTATAACTCGATATCACCTTCTCCGCACCCAACAATGGACCATTGTGGGCTCCACCTTTCCTTTATCATCTTTACATTTTTGCATATCTCTCATTCATTTGTTCTACATCTCTCTAAATCACCGTCTATATCTCTCGTTTCCCTTTTCCCTGACTCTCAGTCTGAATAATGGTCTCGACCCGAAACGTCACCTATTCCTTCCCTCCAGTGATGCTGTCTGTTCCGCTGAGTTACTCCAGCACTTTGTGTCTATCTTCGGGTTAAACCAGCATCCGCAGTTCCTTCATATACATACATTTAATGGATTATTTTGCACATTTTGAAATATTTCAGAATGTCGTGCTTCATGTCCGAGCCGAGGAATTGTTATTAGATGAGCTTCCAAGTTTGCTTCTCAGTAATTTGAACTGAATTGAAAGTCATTTTTTGTAAGATCCCTCGACATTACCATTTTAATGAGACTTTATGAGCTCAGATTCCTAGTCTGACAGCAAACTGATTTGGTTCAGAAACGTTGCCAACAGGACACTGGTCGACAGAAAATATGAAACACTTCCCCAAAATTCCATGAAGCACAGTGACTCATGATGCAAACATAGCGATACCAGACCTTAGATACAAGTACAGCCCGGCGATCATAAACCAGCTGCCCAGCAAAGATATGCACCGGCAGAATTCTCCTATGAGATCGGCAGTTTAGTGACTGAGATTGGCTGCAGATCCATAGAGGGATCTGGGGATCCAATTCCACAATCCCCTGAAAATGGCAACATCAGTAAAAATGCCTGATACTGTTTACATGTTTTAAGGGGTTGTCCCACTTGGGCAACCTAATCTGTGAGTTCTGGTGTGTTTGCCCTCGACTCATACTCGCAGCATGGTCGACACAAGGTCGTGGGAGGTCTTCGTAATTCTCCTTTATGCTCGAGAGTGGTCTCCGCGTATTCGAGGCCTCAGCTAGGCCACGGCGTCTTTTTCAATATGTTAAAAAATGCCCGCCAGTAAAAAAAGGTTGCCATGGAAAAAATCTATGCTTTATTTACTCGTAGATTTAGTCACAGTCGGTCGTAGTAGGTCGGCATGTTAGTCGTAGGTAATCAAAGGTAGTCGTAGATATTCATCATAGTCGAAGGGAGGTCGACTTCACTCTGCACTATTCAGTGTCCAATTTTCCCGAAGTTAGTTGTAGCTAGTCGTATCTAGTCGAAGCTGGTCTTCAACATAGTCAAAGGAGGTCTTTAACATGTCATTTTTTAAAACTCTTCTAAACTCGCCAATTATGTGGTCCAAGTGGGACAGCCCCTTAAGAAGGAACTGCAGATGCTGGAAAATTGAAGGTAGACAAAAATGCTGGAGAAACTCAGTGGGTGAAGCAGCATCTATGGAGCGAAAGAAATAGGCAACGTTTCGGGTCAAAACCCAGAAGGGTTTCGACCCGAAACGTTGCCTATTTCCTTTGCTCCATAGATGACACTGTTTACAGTTGAGTTTATTGTCACGTGTACCGAGGTACAGTGAAAAGCTTTTGTTGCGTTCTATCCAGTCAGCAGAAAGACAATACATGATTACAATCGAGCCCTTAACAGTGTACAAACACATGACAAGGGAATAACATTTAGTGCAAGGTAAACCCAGCAAAGTCCGATCAAGGATAGCCTGAGGGTCTCCAATAAGGTAGATAGTAGTTCAGGACCACTCTCTGGTTGTGGTAGGATGGTTCAGTTGCCTGATAACAGCCAGGAAGAAACTGTCCCTGAATCTGGAGGTGTGCGTTTTCACACTTCTGTACCTCTTGCCCGATGGGAGAGGGGAGAAGAGGGAGTGGCCGGGGTGAGACTGGTCCTTGATGATGCTGCTGGCCTTGCCGAGGCAGCGTGAGGTGTCGATGGAGTCAATGGAAGGGAGGTTGGTTTGTGTGATGGTCTGGGCTGCGTCCACAATTCTCTGAATGATTCTCATAGGTCAGGGCATTGAGTATAAGGGTCTGGAATTCATGATACTGCTTCATGACTTGTATCATGACCTATAGGCAGCATTTGGAGTATTGCAGCCTATCTGGGGTTGAAGGGCCAGTTACTGTGCAGTACTCTTCTATGTTCTATGTTTATTGCCTAGTAAATCTGTATCACCTGGGGTTAGATTCACACACTGATGGGGAAAGCATGCCTTTGTTTATTGACTTTAGTTTAGTTTAGAGATAAATCACGGAAAATGGCATTCCGGTCCATTGAGTCCGCACCGACCAGCGATACCCGTTCACTAACACTGTCCTACACACACTAAGGACAATTTACAATTTTTAACAAAGCCAATTAAACTATAAACCTGTACGTCTTTGGGATGTGGGAGGAAACCTGAGCACCCGGAGAAAACCCACGCAGTCACGGGGAGAACGTACAAAGCGGTAGTCAGCTGTACCGCTGCGCCACCGTGCCACTCTATTTGAAATAAATCAGCTATGATATCGTACCGCTCCAGCACATTTCTCCCAAAGTTAGTCAGAGAGAAGGAATGGGTGACGTTTCGGGTCGAGACCTTCAGTTTGAAGAAGGGTGGCGACCCGAAATGTCGCCCATTTCTTCTGTCCAGAGATGCTGCCTGACCCGCTGAGCTACTCCGGCATTTTATGCCTATAATAATCAGAGACCTGCGGACTGATTTCTACAGAAAAAATTCCTTTGAGACATGAGTGTTGAGGCTTTGAACTGTTTCATATTTTCTAACAGGGCAGGAAATGGAGTAGTTGAGCTGAGAGGGAATGAATTCAGATTAACATCCTTGTGGTGCAGGTAAGGCTGGAGAAGCTCAGATTCATCGCCTTGGGTGATTCACGCCGCAGGGAAAATGTAATAAAAGTAACCGCATATGCAGGTTTACATCAAAGATAGACACTAAATGCCTGTAGGGCCATGATCAGAAACGTCACCTACCCATGTTCTCCACAGATGCTGCCTGACCCGCTGAGTTACTCCAGCACTCTGTGAAACGTCACCTATCCATGTTCTCCACAGATGCTGCCTGACCCGCTGAGTTACTCCAGCACTCTGTGAAACGTCACCTACCCATGTTCTCCACAGATGCTGCCTGACCTGCTGAGTTACTCCAGCACTCTGTGTGTACTGTTCCATGTTCTATGTACTCTGCATAAAAGACTCCCCTATCTATTCCACATAATTTTATACCCCTCTATAAGATCATATGGTCACAGCCTGCACATCCCCTCCCTGTAGCTCAGGTCCTCAAGGCCAGGCAAGAAGGAGAGGGGGAGTGAGAGGTTTTTATTGTCAAGTGTAGTGAAAAGCTTTGTTTTACACGCTATCCAAACACATCTGGTAATACCATACATAAAGAAAATCGTCAAACTCAGGTCCAATAGGTAGAGCAAAGGGGAAGATACAGAGTGCAGAATATAGTTCTCAGCATTGTAGCGCATCAGTTCCACAGACAAAGTCCAATGTCCGCAATGGGGTAGAGGTGAATCGGACAGTACCCTAGCTTATGGAAGGGCCGTTCAGAAGCCTGATAACAGAGGGGAAGAAGCTGTTCCTGAGTCTGGTGGTGCGCGCTTTCAAGCTTCTGTACCTTCTGCCGGACGGGAGCGGGGAGAAGAAGGAATGACCGGGGCGGGACAAGACTTTGAAAAGTGCCAGTTAAAACACAGCCTTTTTACTTTAGACTTTAGAGAAACAGCGTGGAAACAGGCCCTTTGGCCCACCAAGTTCATGCCGACCAGCGATTGCCGTACATTAGCACTATCCTACACACACTAGGGACAATTTACATTGATACCAAGCCGATTCATCTGCAAACCTGCACGTCTTTGGCATGTAAGAGGAAATCGGGAATCCCAGTGATGTCCCATGTAGGGCACGGGGAGAACGTGCAAACTCCGTACAGACAGCACCTGCAGTCAGGATTGAACCCGGGACTCTGGCGCTGTGAGGCAGCAACTCTACCGCTGCACCACCGTGGCATTCTGGTTTGATGCCAGTTTTAATGTGACGTGTTCTCTTGTAAAACACTCAATGCAAAGTGACTGAAACACACGTACAGTATCTCCATGTAATTCTCATGAAGAATACATTAAAAGAAACTTAATTTCACCGTGGAGAAACAGATGAGATGACGATGTACATTTACAAGAGGCCGATTAGGATTCAGTAAAGCCGAGATAGACCTGAGCTGTGATGTGCATTCGGTTGCAAAGAAGGCTGTTCAAAATGCCAAACCACTAATAAGCTGAGTTGCGCAACGTAAGGGCCAGCAGACAGCCTCTGGGTCAGTTTATATACGGTAATCTTATCTTCCTCCTGCCAATTATGCCTTCTGATAACTGAGGCTCCTGAAGTAAATGATGCAATTAACAGGAACGAAGGGTCACAGCAGGGTGACAGTGGAGAAAACACCAGGTAGGAATTACTTTCTACATCTCACTACTAAAGATTCAGAAGTCCAGCACGACAGCAATCCCACCATGAACAGTCTTTCATTAATCAGACTAATTTACTGAATACAAAATGATTTAATTATAACATTTCCTTTTCATTGAAATGGCTAAATTGTTACCATTTTGCAAGGGACAATTATTTACCCCCTGAATCTTTGGTAAATTATATGTTTTTTATGTATAATCAAATTTTGATTTAATGCAATATAAATAAAATCACCTAATTTTCAAACTCAGAGTTGAGCTTGTTGAGGTTTAGTATAGAAATTCTGCAAGGAAACAGGCTCTTTGGCCGACCATATAAGATATAAGATATACCAAATAACATATAACATATAAGATTGTTAAGGGTTTGGACACGCTAGAGGCAGGAAACATGTTCCCGATGTTGGGGGAGTCCAGAACCAAGGGCCACAGTTTAAGAATAATGAGGAAGCCATTTAGAACGGAGACGAGGAAACACTTTTTCTCACAGAGAGTGGTGAGTCTGTGAAATTCTCTGCCTCAGAGGGCGGTGGAGGCCGGTTCTCTGGATGCTTTCAAGAGAGATCTAGATAGGGCTCTTAAAGATAGTGGAGTCTGGGGATATGGGGAGAAGGCAGGGACGGGGTACTGATTGGGGATGATCAGCCATGATCACATTGAATAGCGGTGCTGGCTCGAAGGGCCAAATGGCCTACTCCTGCATCTGCTGTCTATTGTCTATTGTCTGTTGTCGATTGTCTATAATGAACCCCCATTCACAGTTCTATTTAGTTACTGTGGACAGAGCTCTTGGGGCTAACGGAATCAAGGAATATGGGGAGAAAGCAGGAACGGGGTACTGATTGGGGATGATCAGCCATGATCACATTGAATGGTGGTGCTGGCTCCTGCACCTATTGTCTATGTTTCTATGTTTCTATAAAAAAGACATAAAGTGCTGGAGTAACTCGTGAAACCCTTTTTCTCTTATAGAAATAGATACAACTGAATTTTTGGACAGATATTTGGATTAGAGGGGTTTAGAGGGTTAAATATGGGCACATGAGATGAACGCCCAGTATGCCAACTTGGTCAACATGGACAAGGAGGGCCGAATGTCCTGTTTTTATTCTGTGGAGCTTTGTGACTCCATAGCAAAAAACTTCTAATTCTATGCTATATATTAGGAATAAAGAACAAAAGGACATGGGTTTAAGGTGCGAGGGAAAGATTTAATAGGAATCTGAGGGGTAACTTTTCCACACAAAGGGTGGTGGGTGTATGGAATGAGCTGCCAGAGGAGGTGGTTGAGGCTGGGACTATTGCAACGTTTAGACAGGTACATGGGTAGGACAGGTTTAGAGGGATGTGGGCTAAACACAGGGAGGTGGGACTAGTGTAGCTTGGACATGTTGGCCGGTGTGGGCAAGTTGGGCCGAAGGACCTGGTTCCACGCAGTATGACTGTGACTCTATCACTCTTTTAGCTCTGACTAATATAGACAAATTTAATTAAACAATGCACAGAGGCTCCAGAATTGTTGGCATTTAGGTGAAAATAATAATAGGACATTTTACAGTTCTCATTTGACATTTGAGATGTCCTTTGCAACATGTACATGTGACAGGACTGGAACTGACAAGATAATTATAGGGCTTGCAGAAGGCACTGTTGGCAATCATTAACCTCATAATAAGGAGTCTCATCTTTAGACTTTACTTGATACATTAGAGATACAGCGCGGAAACAGGCCCTTAGGCCCACAGAGTCTGCACGTTTTTCTACACACTATCATTATGCTATACTAGCACTATCCTACACACTAGGGACAATTTTACTCCTTACACAAGCCAATTAATCTACAAACCTGCACGTCTTTGGAGTGTGGGAAGCAACCGGAGAAAACCTACGCAGGTCATGGGGAGAACGTACAAACTCCGTACAGACAGCACCCGTAGTCACGATGGAACCCGGGACTCTGGCGCTGTGAGGCAGCAACTCTACCGCTGCGCCACCGTGCCGGCCCTTGTCTCATCTGTAGCATGGCTTAACCTGGAGTGCAGACTGTGATTGAACCAGGTTAAATTCCTAATTTAGCAGAGGTGCACAGAGTAGAGAGTACAGAGTACAGAGTAGAGAGTACAGAGTACAGAGTAGAGAGAGTACAGAGGAGATTTACTAGAATGTTGCCTGGGTTCCAGCAACTATGTTACAGAGAAAGGTTGAACAAGTTAGGTCTTTATTCTTTGGAGCGCAGAAGGTTAAGGGGGGACTTGATTGAGGTCTTTAAAATGATGAAAGGGATAGACAGAGTTGACGTGGATAAGCTTTTCCCATTGAGGGTAGGGAAGATTCAAACAAGAGGGCATGACATGAGAATGAAGGGACAGAAGTTTCGGGGTAACGTGAGGGGGAACTTCTTTACTCAGAGGGTGGTGGCTGTGTGGAATGAGCTTCCAGCAGAAGTGGTGGAGGCAGGATCGATTTTAACATTTGAAAGTAAAGTGGATAGGTATATGGACGGGAAGGGAAAGGAGGGGTATGGTCTGAGTGCAGGTAGATGGGACTAGGGGAAAACAAATGGTCGGCACGGACTGGAAGGGCCGAGAGGGCCTGTTTCCGTGCTGTAATTGTTATATGGTTATATGGTTATATAATAAGGGAATCAAGAACCAGAGCATTTAGGTTTAAGGTGAGGGGGGAAAGATTTAATTTAATAAAAGATTTAAAAATAATCCAAGGGGTAACTTTTTCACGCAAAGGGTGGTGGGTGTATGGAATGAGCTGAGGCTGGGACTATAGCAGTGCATAATCCTGTGCATTCCATTCTATATTCTATTATCCTTTCTTGGTTTCTTGGTTTTCTGGTCCTCCAAAATATTCCAAATGGAATTTAAACTGGAGGTAAGGGAAGATATGGATTTCAAATGCTGCTTCCAAAACGTGTAGGAAAGAACTGCAGATGCAGTCTAAATCAAAGGTAGACACAAAACGCTGGGGTAACTCAACAGGTCAGGCAGCATCTGTGGATATCATGGATAGGTGACGTTTCACAGAGTGCTGGAGTGTGCAGGACTGCAGATGCTGGTTTAAATCAAAGGTAGACAAATTGCTGGAGTAACTGAGCACAGAGATGCTGCATGTCTCGCTGAGTTACTCCAGTATTTAGTGTCTACCGCTGCTTCCAAAATGCCATTCCACCGAGGTCAACAGGGCTAACTTCCAGCAGTGGAACGTATCGCTTACAACTTTAGTGCCAACAATAGGGGAGAGATTTCACATCAGCTGCAATATCCTTCCCAGTAAAAGAGGCCGGGCATCATTGTTCATATCAAGTGGACATTGAGGCCTGCACCAGAGTCACAGAGTCACAGAGTCACAGAGACACAGAGACACAGACAGAGACACAGAGACACAGTCACAGAGACACAGAGACACAGTCACAGACAGTCACAGAGACACAGAGACACAGAGACACAGAGACACAGAGACACAGTCACAGACAGTCACAGAGTCACACAGAGACACAGTCACAGACAGTCACAGAGACAGAGTCACAGAGTCACAGACAGAGACACAGAGTCACAGAGTCACAGAGTCACAGAGACACAGAGACACAGTCACAGAGTCACACAGAGTCACACAGAGTCACAGAGACAGAGACACAGAGACACAGAGACACAGAGACAGAGTCACAGACAGTCACAGAGACACAGAGACACAGTCACAGACAGTCACAGAGTCACAGAGACACAGAGACACAGAGACACATAGGCACAGTCACAGACAGTCACAGACAGTCACAGAGAGACACAGAGACACACAGAGACACAGTCACAGACAGACACAGAGTCACAGAGAGTCACAGAGTCACAGAGTCACAGTCCATCTTTGGCATAAACCAGCATCTGCAGTTCTTTGTTTCTACAAAGGAAAACCACAGTGGGGTTAACTGGGCAATGAGTGAGTTTCCCTGACATGGCGTGCACCTGGCTTTATCCTTCCTCCACATTAACAAGTAGAAACCACGTTCTCTCTCAGTGAGCAAAGTGAATAGTCGGCCTCTGGGGAGTGTTGTAGAGCAGAGGAATCTAGGAGTACAGGTACATGGTTCCCTGAAAGTGGCATCACACTCACAGGTGAGACTAGTGTGGCTGGGGCATGTTGGCCGGTGGGGGCAAGTTGGGCTGAATGGCCCGTTTCCACTCTAATACAACCTGCTCCATCCAATTAGCTACCTGCTGCTGAGAACGTTGGCTCTCCCAGGATGGCGCTGTCTCTGGTGGTAATTAATGTGTTTGTATTCTTCAATGCAAGCATGGCCATGACATTAATTACAAGATTCAGTTTCGGATTGCCCGTAAATCTAGATCATTCATGAGTTATTCCACGTGGATGTGAGATCATCCATATTTGCTGCAAAATAAAATATCGTGCTTGGCATTGTAGTGACATAACTGGGTTAGTTCCCTCTCCTCCTCTCTGCCTGTAATCAATTGACTATATCAGAATCAGAATCACACTTTATTCGCCCAGTATGTTTTGAAACATAGGAGGAATTTCACTGGCCAGGTCAGTCATACAATTAAAAGTAACAGATCACTTCAAAAACACATTTTAACATCAACATCCACCCCAGTGACTCCTACACATTCCTCACTGTGATGGAAGGCAAAATAAAGTTCAAGTCCATCCCTTAGTTCTTCCTCGGTCGGGGGCCTCGAGCCCCCGTTGGCGGGATGGTCTTGACTCCCGTACCCGGCGGCGTTTGGGCCCTCCGCGTTGAGGCGATCAAGCTCCTGCATCGGGGGGATGTCAGCTCCCCCGCGCTGGACGATCGAACCTCGCGTTGGGGCTGGTGAACCTTCCGCGACGTTGGAGCTCCCGACGCGGCCTCACCCGAGACTGCGAGCCCTTGATGGTGATTCCGCGGTGGCCGCAGTGGGAGCGATCCCAGGCAAGGGATCCGCTCTGATGTTAAGTCCGCGCACCGCGGTGGGGATCACGACAGTCCGAGGCGGCTCCCAGAGCCCGGAGAATGTGATCCGAAAATTGATCACATCTCCAGGAAGGTAAGAGCTTGAAAGAAATTCCTGTGCTGTTTCAATGGTTCTAATTTACCACATGTAAAGACGGTGGAATTCTCTTTTTGTGTATACAATGCAATAGACAATAGACAATAGGTGCAGGAGTAGGCCATTCGGCCCTTCGAGCCAACACCGCCATTCAATGTGATCATGGCTGATCATCCACAATCAGTACCCCGTTCCTGCCTTCTCCCCATATCCCCTGACTCCACTATTTTTAAGAGCCCTCTCCAGCTCTTTCTTGAAAGCATCCAGAGAACCTGCCTCCACCACCCTCTGAGGCAGAGAATTCCACAGACTCACCACTCTCTGTGAGAAAAAGTGTTTCCTCATCTCCGTTCTAAATGGCTTACCCCTTATTCTTAAACTGTGGCCCCTGGTTCTGGACTCCCCCAACATCGGGAACATGTTTCCTGCCTCTAGCGTGTCCAAACCCTTAACAATCTTATATGTTTCAATGAAATCTTCTCTCGTCCTTCTAAACTCCAGAGTGTACAAGCCCAGCCGCTCCATTCTCTCAGCATATGACATTCCCGCCATCCCGGGAATTAACCTTGTAAACCTACGATGCACTCCCTCAATAGCAAGTGGTCAGTGCGGACCCGATGGGATGAAGGGCCTGTGTCCGCGTTGTATCACTAAACCATTCTAAACTAAACCGCATAACAAAATGATAAACTTATAATTGTAGATCCAACTTCCACACCTTCTCTGCCTTTCACATTCAAAGATTCCATCCACGTGAAGCCACAATTTGCCCAGTCTAATTTAGTTCTTTATCTTCTATAAGGAATAAACAACACAGTTGGAATTGCATTAAGAACACATCAAACAATAAATATGACTTAAAAATTATAGATTATAAAGACCGAGCGCAGAAATATTACTTCAAACCATTAATGCTCGACATTAGTGAAGTAGCAACCAGCATGCTTTCTTACAACAAATAGTTATTCATTATCTTTAATATTGAGGAGCTGTTACAGGCTGTATTCCAGCTTGCCGCTGCAGCCTGAATGTTTTTAGTTACTGAGAAGAATTCAGCAATTCCTCAGCTGCACCTTGTATGTTATTTGTTAAACAACTTTATTTTTATATTCCTGCTGATTAAATGCGCTTCATGAATATTAAATCTTGCAAATAAGTGACTGGAAAATATGTTGTGCGCATTTCCATTTGACAGTGAAAGAGAAGCAGTTAGTTTTTCTAATGGGAATGAAAGTAGTTTTTGCTTCAGATATATTATTCTGATCTTTAAGCTCTGAATTATTTGACGACTGTTCTATGCACCCTCATTAAAATTTGACCAGCTGCCTCTCTTTGCCTGGTAATGCGTCCATGAAATAATGCTGGCAACTGATTAGTTTGTTGTGTATTTACACTCAGATGAAGTTGGGGTAATAACTTCAGTAACTTGCAAAAGAGAAGGAAAAACCCTGTTTTTAACTAATGCAAACTAATGAAGAAATGGATGCTGAAGGAAGGAGGATGATGAGCAATCAAGAAAATTGTCTAAGAAAGAACTGCAGATGCTGGAAAAATCAAAGGTAGACAAAAATGCTGGAGAAACTCAGCAGGTGAGGCCGTCTGAAGAAGGGTCTTGACCCCGAAACGTCGCCTATTCCTTTGCTCCATGGATGCTTCTGTCTGAAGAAGGGTCTTGACCCGAAACGTCGCCTATTCCTTCGATCCATAGATGCTGCCTCACCCACCAAGTTTCTCCAGCATTTTTGTCTTCCTAAGAAAATTGTCCAAGAGTGTGGTGGCCGATGGCGCAGCGGGTAGAGCTGCTGCCTCACAGCTCCAGAGACCTGGGTTCCATCTTGACCAGACATTGATCCTGACTACGGGTGCTGTCCGTACGGAGTTTGCACGTTCTCCCCGTGACCTGCGTGGCTTTTCTCTGGGTGTTACAAGTCACAATTTTATCAGGTTTATCAGTGGTCGGGGATCAAAGGGAAGGCAGGAAGGACCATTTAGAGTTTATACAGACACAGAAATTGGAGGAACCGCACCTCATATTTGGGCAGCTTACAACCCAGCAGTATGAATATTGTTTTATCTAATTTCAAGTAACTCCTGCATAACCCCTTGCTGGGCTGAATGACCTGTTTCTGTGACGAGTTGTATAGTTGGAATTGAGAAATAGGAAGGGGGGGGGGGGGTCGATGGGAATGTACGATGTGGCCCCCAATATTCATGGGACATTGACTTTGTAGATGATACTAAAGTGCAGGTATCGTTGATAGCAAATATTGTTAGCAAAATAATTACTGCAGTATCTTGATCAGCTGGGCAAATGGGTTGAGTAATTGTTAAAGCATATAAGTACAAGGTGTTGTATTTTGGGAAGTGTAATATGGGCAGGACCAACACAGTGAATGTCAGGGCCTCTGGGGAGTGTTGTAGAGCAGAGGGATCTAGGAGTACAGGTGTTTAAGAAGGAACTGCAGATGCTGGAAAATCGAAGGCACACAAAAATGCTGGAGAAACTCAGCGGGTGCGGCAGCATCTATGGAGCAAAGGAAATAGGCAACGTTTCTGGCCAAAACCCTTCTTCAGACTGTTCTTTAGAATACAGGTGCATGCTTCCTTGAAAGTGGCGTCACAGGTAGATAAGGTGGTCAAAAGGGCTTCTGGCACTTTGGCCTTCATCAGCCAGAATATTGAGTATAGAAGTTGGGCGGTGATGTTGCAGTTGTACAAGACGTTGGTGAGGCCACATTTAGAGTATTGTGTTCAGTTCTGGGCACCCTGGCATAGGAAAGATGTTGTCAAGCTGGAGAGGAGATTTACAATTGCTTGGATTTGAGGGTCTGAGCTGAAGGGAGAGGTTGGGAAGACTAGGACTTTATTCCCTGAAGCAGAGTCGTCTAGGGGATGATCTTATAGAGGTGTTTAAAATCATTGAGACCTCTTACCAAAATGCCTGACACCTCACACTCCCCACGGAACACTCTCTCCGCCAGAGCTTCTCACTATCAGTGTGGGGGTGGTGGGTGCATGGGACCAGCTGTCGGAGGAGGTAGTTGAGGCAGGTACTATGGCACCATTTGGGCAGGTATAAGGACAGGAAAGGGGCAAAGGAATAAAGGTGGGGCTAGTATTGATGGAGCATCTTGGTGGGAATGGGTCAGTTGGGCTGTAGGGTCTGTTTCCATGCTGTATGAATCTATGATTCTAAACTCTGTGACTATGATTCTTATAATGAGCAGCACAGCGACACAGCGGTAGAGTTGCTGCCTGAGCGCCAGAGACCCGGGTTCCATCCTGACTACGGGTGCTGAATGGGCGCAGTTTGTACGTTCTCCCCACGTGGGTTTTCTCCAGGCGCTCCGGTTTCCTCCCACACTCCAAAGACAAACAGGTTTGTAGGTTAATTAACTGGCTTCAGTAAGTTATTAAATTGTCCCCACTGTGTGTACGTTAGTGTATGGGGATCGCTGGTCGGCGTGGGCTCGGTGGGCCGAAGGGCTTTTTCTGCGCTGCATCTCTTAAACTTAAAGGCTAAAAACTAAAACCTTCAGATAGAAATTATAATTATCAGAAGATACGACAGGTGCAAGGTTATACAGAGGAAAAGTAAGTAAAGGACGTTTAATACCTGAGATAAATAGTAAATGTAACCCGACAGAGTTCAGGAGCCATACCATGGTGTGGGTTGTAAATGAAGGTGAAATAATGAGTGAAGTGTTTCTACACTTAGTTTAGTTTAGAGATACAGCGCGGAAACAGGCTCTTCGGACGACTGTTTCTGCACCGACCAGCGATCCCCGCACACTAACACTAATCTACACACACACCTGCATGTATTTGGAGTGTGGGAGAAAACCCACACAGGTCTCGGTGAGAACGTACAAACTCCATAATGACAGCACCCGCAGCCAGGATCGAACCTGGGTCTCTGGCGCTGTAAGCGTAGTAAGTCAGCAACTCTACCACCGTGCCACTGTGCCACCCCTATTAGCTAAACACTTAGATAAACAAGAGGACCCCCCCCCCCCCCGCCCCCCCCCCCCCCCCGCTACCCCATCCCAGTGAACCAGAGTTGATCCAATTCCTGCTTAAAATTAGATCACTTGACTGCCCATAACTTTTTCAAAGGAAGTCCGGCCAAAATGTACAAGAGTTTAATTTAAGAAGATAGACACAGAGTGCTGGAGTAACTCAGTGGGTCAGGCAGCATCTGTGGAGAACATGGATAGGTGACGTTTCACAGAGTGCTGGAGTAACTCAGCGGGTCAGGCAGCATCTGTGGAGAACATGGATAGGTGACGTTTCACAGAGTGCTGGAGTAACTCAGCGGGTCAGGCAGCATCTGTGGAGAACATGGATAGGTGACGTTTCACAGAGTGCTGGAGTAACTCAGCGGGTCAGGCAGCATCTGTGGAGAACATGGATAGGTGACGTTTCACAGAGTGCTGGAGTAACTCAGCGGGTCAGGCAGCATCTCTGGAGAGAAGGAATAGGTGATGTTTCGGGTCGATTTCTTTCTTAAGAATGAGAGTCGGGGAGAGGGAACCAAGAGATATGAAAAGGTACATAAAACAAATGAAGGAAAGATATGCAAAAAGACAGATCAAAACCCAGCAACGATGATCAAGGGAAGGTAGAGCCCACAATGGTCCATTGTTGGCTGTGTGGAAGGTGGTAACGAGATATACAAACACTCAAACTCACCAAGGCGACAATGACTAGGGTGGAGGAGGGACGTGTAAAGTGGGGATGCAAGGGTTACTTGAAGTTAGAGAAATCTATCATCGCCATGGGTTGTAAGCTGCACAAGCGAAATATGACATTAGTTTACTGTAGTTTATTGTCACGTGTACCGAGGTACAGCTTTTGTTG
The DNA here is from genome assembly GCA_035221665.1 of Okamejei kenojei. Taxonomy (NCBI): domain Eukaryota; kingdom Metazoa; phylum Chordata; class Chondrichthyes; order Rajiformes; family Rajidae; genus Okamejei; species Okamejei kenojei. Next base: position 1,739,278 of record CM069133.1, read on the forward strand.
CGTGCTAACCAGTCAGTGGAAAGACAATACATGATTACAATCGAGCCGTCCAGAGTGTACAGATACATGATAAAGGGAATAATATTTAAGTGCAAGATAAGGTCCTGATTAAGGAGTCTGAGTGTCTCCAAGGAGGTAGATGGGATGTCAGCGCTGCTCTCTGGTTGTGGTAGGATGGTTCAGTTGCCTGATGACAGCTGGGAAGAAACTGTTCCTGAATCTGGAGGCGTGTGTTTTCACACTTCTGTACCTCTTGCCTGATGGGAGAGGGGAGAAGAGGGAATGGCTGGGGTGAGACTGGTCCTTGATGATGCTGCTGGCCTTGCCGAGGCAGCGTGAGGTGTAGATGGAGTCAATGGAAGGGAGAGGGGAGAAGAGGGAGTGGCCAGGGTGAGTGGTCCTTGATTATGCCATGAACTATAAAGTGGGGAAAGGAGGAGGGCGAGGGGTGAAGCGGATGTCATCGTTCGGAGAGATGGCGGCATGTGGGTGTGGGCAAGGCCAAAGCTCCTGCACCAGTGTCTCAACAGGTTTGAGCAGATGATTCCTCATAGGGCATCAATGGTGGGGCACTAAGGAAGGTTAGAGTCATAGAAACAGGTCCTTCAGCCCAACTCGCCCACACCGGCCAACAAATGTCCCAGCTACCCTAGTCCTCCTATACTCCATGGAATAGAGACCCAGCTTACTCAACCTCTCCCTATAGCTCATGTAAATCCTGGCCAAAATGGCCAAAATAAAGCAGAGGATTCATGCATTCACAAGGCCTTGCCTGCGCTTGGTCCATAATCCTCCAAACCTGTCCTATCCATGGACCTGTCCAACTGTTTCTTAAACCATGGGATAGTCCCAGCCTCAACTACCTCCTCTGGCAGCTAGTTCCATACACCCACCTCCCTTTGCGTGAAAAAGTTACCCCTCGGATTCCTATTAAATCTTTTCCTCTTCACCTTGAACACATGTCCTCTAGTCCTCGATTGCCCTACTCTGGATAAATTACTCCACCTAGTGCATCTACCCAATCTATTCCTCTCATGATTTTGTACACCTCTGTAAGATCTCCCCTCATCCTCCTGTGCTCCAAGGAATAGAGACCCAGCGTACACAACCTTTCCCTGTAAATCCTCATGTAAATCCTGGCCAAAATAGACCCAAAATAAGCAGAAGATTCATGCATTCACAAGGCCTTTTAGCCATTTCTGTATTTCTGTATAAGAAGCCAGAGGCTGCTAGCTGGTGCCAGGAAGTCTAGGTCCCAGCAGATTAGGAAGGTCCAAGTATCTTTGTAATTGTTAGTATGTATCAAAGATCCTATAGCAGAGCAAGATAGATCACTCCTGCTAAATGCAATGGGCTGACGTGTAGTACGCAACGGAGCGGAACGTGGGCCATTTCTTCGTCCATTTCAGTAACCCGACCAGACCCGACTGATTGGATTGTTTGCGGAACCACCCCTATGTAGTTCGGCCCCTCAAGCTTCGTGGACCTATAAAAGTTAGCCCCCATTTAGATTGGTCGATCTTCTGGCAGGGCGCTTGGGACTGCGTGACCTTTTGGGCAGTGTCTGCTTGCATGAGGCTGAAGGGCTTGGCCAGGCAGAGACAAGGATCGAACCCGCGGTGGTTTAGGTATCTTATAGGGGAATTTGTGTGCATTCTAAAAATGAAGATTGGTTGGTCCAGTGCTTGAGTCAGTGTTTTTACTGAAATAGACTAGGGGGGTAAGCTTTAGGAGTGTATTTACACCCACACCCTCTAGTCCTGGCAACATCCTCGCAAATCTTTTCTGAACCCTTTCAAGCTTGACAATATCTTTCCTATAACATAGAACTGAACATGATATTCTAAATGCGGTCTCACCGACGTCTTATACAACTGCAACAACCTTCAAACTTCTATACTCAATACTTTGAGTGATGAAGGCCAAAGTGCCAAAATCCTTTTTGACCACCTTATCAACCTGCGACTAAATCTTTAAGGAACCATGCACCTGTACTCCTAGATCCCTCTGCTCTACAACACTCCCCAGAGGCCGACCATTCACTGTGTAGGTCCTGCCCTTGTTCGACGTCCCAAAATGCAACACCTCACACTTCTCTGTATTAAATTCCATCAACCATTCCTCCACCAACCTGGCCAATCGATCCAGATCCTGCTGCAATTATTCACAACCATCTCCACTATCTGTAAAACCATTAACTTTTGTATCATCAGCGAACTTGCTAATGTTCTCATCCAAATCATTGATGTAGATGACAAACAGTAACGGGCCCAGCACCGAACCCTGAGGCACACCACTAGTCACAGGCCTCCAGTCTGAGAAGCAACCTTCCGCCTTCACCCTCTGCTTCCTTCAATGGAGCCAATGTGCTATCCAGTCTGCTATCTCTCCTTGGATCCCATGCGATCTAACCTTCCAGAGCAGCCTCCCATGCGGAACCTTGTCGAATGCTAAACCATGTCACTCTAAACCTGTCCTAGCCATCTACCTCTCTAACTGTTTCTTAAACGTTTCCAAATATTATTATTATTTCATTCTATAAAAGATTTTAATGAAACAGATGTGTGCGTTAACAGTCTATAGTGATTTCAGGGTCAGTATTGTTGATACTAAGTTTTTAATTCCTCTCTGATTAAAATTAATGTTCCTCGTAACCTGCTTTACATTGATAATTAATTCCTCTTGTCATTGTGATTTTTCTTATCCCTTTTAACTACCTTATTATTCATCTAGTTTCACCAATTATAGCTAACAAAAGACCTGTCACACTGACCCACTTTCCATTGGATGGCAGCAGTTCAGGTTGTACAAGGATATCATTTTTAATTGGTGCACAAGAGGAACAGTAACGGATTTGGTCAAAGTTGATGCTGGGTATTAATAGGAAATACATTGTCAACTAGAATGGCAGGGGATAGCTGATGGATGTGGTGGAAATTTCATTAAAAAATTTTAATTCACAGTGGCAAAGCAGGTAGAGTCACTGCCTCACAGCGCCAGAGATCCAGGTTCGATCCTGACTACGGGTGCTGCCTGTACTGAGTTTGTACCTTCTCCCCGTGACCTGCGTGGGTTTCCTCCGGGTGCTTCGGTTTATAGATAACGCTCATAGTCAGTATCGAACCCTGGTCTCTGGAGCTGTGAGGCAGCAACTCTCCCGCTGCGCCACCGTGCCGCCCTGGATAAAATACTGTGCATTCACGCTATCTATACCAGATACATGGATAGGACAGGTTTAAAGGGATTATGGTCCAAACGCTGGCAGGTGGGACTAGTGTAGATGGGACATGTTGGCCGCTGTGGGCAAGTTGGGCCAAAGGGCCCGTTGCCATGCTGTAAGACTATGTGTCTATGACTATTAGATCACCCTTCATCCTCCTGTGCTCCAAGGATTAAAGGATAAAATGTCAGAAGTTCATCAAATAAACAATTATAATTTCAGTTATCTATAGAAGAATGAAGTTACATCACAGAAAAATGCCTTGATTTTGTTTCACCGGGAGACGTATAGAATCGCAGCTTATCAGAATTTTACTTCGGAGTCACGTGAGTGACTACGTGAATAGAAGCCCGTACAGCCGTTGGTGCGTCTTGACGTCAGACGCTGGTGCAGTCGCGGTTGGAGCAGCAGCGCTCCTCCGAGCGGTAAGTTTAAAAACGGAGGTAAGATTGTTGAAGTTTTTACCTTAGGTCATTTCTGCGACGGTTTGAAGGAGATATGTTGCAGAAAGTAAAGAAGGTGTCGGCGAGGCGCTCCGCAGGTAGAAAGGAGAGTGACCAGGAGAGTGTTGGGGAAGGAGGCCCGTCTGGTACACCTGGTCCGGTGCTGGCTACACAGCCAGTGGTTGCGGACCCACTGCCGGGGGGCAGTGCAGGCTTGCCAGTAGGGCGGAAGGCCACTGGCAAGTCTCTGTGGCCCGTAGATGAGTCGGGCCAGGAGGTTATACCCTCCATTGGAGAGTCCGTTTGCTCACGGCTCTCCCAAGTCGAGATTTTATTACAGAGAATGCTCGACAGGGACCAGCTCCGTGAGGAGGAGTGGTGCCCAAGCCAGGCTGATGGAGAGCTTGTGCTAGCAGCGCCTGTTTCAGGGCTGCAGAACTATCCTGCCTGTGAGGAGGATGTTCCATCAGTGCAGTTTGATGACACTGAGTCTATGCTGGGGGAGAGCAGTAAAGAAGTTCGGGGGGAGGTAATTCCGAACATTGCTGGGAAGTTTGCTCAGCCTAGAGAGGCAGGAGAGGCGATTGATGGGGAATTGGCTGAAGCCATTCAGTATATGCTCTCCCACCAGTTACAGGAGCTAGCTCTGGATGAAGCAGCAAAAAATTATAAGGCTCCTATTAATTGTGATCTCCTGAAGGTACCGGTGGTTCATCACCAAATTTGGTCACAGATGGGCATGCCTGCTCGGGCCCAGGAGATGGTTCCAAAAAGTGCTGAAAGCTGTTGGCAGCAGGTATTACAGCTGTGGTGAAAGTGATTGACCCAAGCAATGTGGTTGACGCACACCAGGATGGACTGGGATTTCTTTGCAGTGCGTTTTTTGAAATCAACAACATCAGGAGGGCTACTATTAGGCCAGTGCTTAATCCAAGTTTGGCAAGTTTGTGCAAACCACCAGTGTACCACCACAAAATCTGTTGTTTGGCGGTAACCTAGCGAAAAGAGTCAAAGATTGTCATGAAGATGTTAAAACTATGGCCCTCATTAAGCCGGCTGGTAAGCAGGGCAAAAGGTTTTCTCCATATTGGAAAGGAACTAATGTGGATGCAGGAGAAGGAACGAGCCGTTCAGGTTTCCATTTCGGAACTGGCAGGCTGCCAGCATGAAGGGGAAGGTGCCTTTCTCCACAAGAGGTCGAGGACAACAAGGTCCGCAAGGAAAGATGCAGGTAAGAAAAACATCAACAGACGATAAATTAATTGATGTTCCTGTTCAAAGTGGGGGAAGGTTAAAATTGTTTCTCAAACAATGGCAGCAGTTGACATCTGATTTGCTCATACTTAATAGTATTGAAGGGGTGAAAATTGAATTTTACTCTAAGGACAGTCTACCTAATCAACATTTTCCTAGTCGTAAACTTGTTTTTCCAGATGAAGAAAATGTGCTTATTCAAGCAGAGATTCAGTCGTTGCATAAGAAAGGGGTAATTGAGCCTTCTGTCTATCAAAGTCGACAATTTGTGTCAAATATATTTCCCAGATCTAAAAAGACTGGGGGGTGTAGAATTATTTTGGATTTATCAAGTTTGAACAAGTTTGTTTGTTATAGGCATTTCAAAATGGAAACCTTTATCACGGCCAAACATCTAGTGTCCAAAGGGTGTTATATGGCAACTATTGATTTGAAGGATGCGTATTACTCAGTGTCTATTCATGAGGATGATAGAAGGTATTTGAAATTTAATTGGATGACGCAGCTGTGGCAATTCAGGGCATTGCCGAATGGACTAACTTCAGCTCCTAGGTTATTTACTAAATTGGTAAAACCTGTGTTAGCGTTACTTAGAGCTAAGGGGCATGTGGTAATGGCCTACTTGGATGATATTCTGTTTGTTGGAAAGACTCATGCTGAAACTCAATCATCAGTTTCAGTTGTTAAAATCACTTTTGAGCAATTGGGATTTGTGATTCATCCAGATAAATCTAAATTATCACCAGTCCAAATTATTGATTATCTGGGATTCACCATTAATTCAAATCACATGTTGGTGACTTTGCCCAGGGATAAATTGAATCAGTTAATTGAGGACTGTGTTAATCTCATTAGAGAACAAAGGCCTTCAATTAGACAAGTAGCCAGGTTAATTGGGAAGTTGTTGCAGCCTTTCCAGCTGTGCAGTATGGTCCTCTGCATCATCAACAATTACAACGATCAAAGGAACAGGCACTGAGAATACAAAGGGGCCATTTTGATAGGCCTATGCAGTTGTCAGCTGGGGCGATTGCTGACATACAATGGTGGATAGCAAATGTTTCAACAAGTTTTTGGAAGGTTTTGGTGGAACCACCGTCATTGATATTACAGACTGATGTAAGTGCACTGGGTTGGGGTGCAACAGACATGTCTTCTAGTTGTGGAGGCAGATGGAATGTGGATGAGACATCGCTTCTTCAACTAAGAGGGATTAATTATTTAGAGTTGTTGGGCACCTGGTATGGGCTCAAAGCTTATTGTTCTACAAGGAGGGATCTGCATGTGCAGGTTCAGATTGACAACACCACAGCAGTGGCATATGTAAACCACATGGGTGGAGTTAAGTCACAGTCTTGTGATAGACTGGCTAACCAGATTTGGAGCTGGTGTATTGACCAAAATATCTGGCTTTCAGCACTTTATTTGCCAGGAAGGTTCAACACAGTAGCTGACACTAGGTCACGTCAGTTTAATGACAACATTGAATGGATGTTAAATCAGGATGTATTTAACCAAATGATTGTTCAGTATGGATTGCCAGATATTGACTTGTTTGCATCTCGATTAAATCATCAGTTACCTCGATATGTTTCATGGGAACCAGATCTTGGGGCAGTAGCAGTGGATGCGTTTTCACTGCATTGGGGAGGAATGTTTGTGTATGTATTTCCTCCATTCTGTCTCATCAGCAGATGTTTGCAAAAGATCAAGAAGGAAGACTCCGCTTCAGGGGTATTGGTAGTGCCAGATTGGCCTACACAAGCATGGTTTCCCATTGTATTACAAATGGCTAGGGAACCTTACATGCTTATTCCCAAGAATAAAAATCTACTGGTAAATCCAGTCACTGGGGATCAACATCCTTTACATGATCGTATTGATCTGTTAATTTGCAGATTTTAAGGAGGCCATACCTGGGGAGAGGACTGTCTCATCGGACTGTGGATGTTCTCACGTCGGCCTGCAGGGATAGTACACAGCAGCAATATGTCACCTACATAAAGAAGTGGGAGCAATTTTTGCCTACAGCAGAATATTGTATATCACACTGCAGGGATCACGGACGTATTGGAGTTTTTGTCAACTCTTTATTTCGACCAAAAATTAAGTTATAGTGCGATCAATTCAGCCAGAAGTGCTCTGTCTTCTTATTTACCTATGAATGCAGAATTACATACAGTAGGGACACATCCGTTAGTTTCACGATTCATGAAGGGAGTTTTCAATTCTAATCCTCCTAAACCCAGGTATGCCGGGATTTGGAATGTGAGTGAGGTTCTTATGGTTCTTCGCCAGTGGGCTCCGGTTACAAGCCTATCTATAGCCAAATTAACTATTAAGGTGGTCATGCTTATGGCATTGGTTTCAGCTCAACGTGTACAAATGTTGCAAAAGCTACGGCTGGATAGAATGCATGTGTCGGCTGATGCCATTATATTTTATGTCTATGATTTGCTTAAACATAATAGAAGAGGCAAGACAGGATGTAAGATTGTGTTTTCAGCATGTCCCGCAGATGATCGCTTCTGTGTAGTCTCACATTTATCTCGTTACATTGAGATTACTAAACCTCTGAGAGGAACAGAGTCGGCTTTGTTTATTAGTCACAAAAAACCACACAGTAAGGTGTCGGTGCAAACAATTTCAAGGTGGCTAAAGCAGGTCCTGGCAAGTGCTGGAATTGATACTGATAAATTCAAATCTCATTCCACCAGGGCGGCATCAACTTCCGCGGCAAGGGCGATGGACGTGCCAATAGACCATGTCCTCGCGGCCGCAGGATGGTCCAGTGAGCTAACTTTTCAGAGGTTTTATCACAAGCCGATTTCAAGGCTCGGGATGTTTGCTGATTCTGTTTTGAGTACTGTTACACTTTCCCCCTGAGTTAGAGGGGTTTGTTATGATTTGTTTGTAAATAAACTGTTATTCATTTAACAAATGTGCTAATGATGCATGATTGATTGTTAACGACTTTTGAGTCAATCCAGGCAGTGTGAACATCGGATTTCGATCTGCGGCGTGAATTCACAGTGCTTTGAAGTCTTCACGTAGTCACTCACGTGATTCCGAAGTAAAATAGTAAGATTAAACGAGAACTTACCAGTTTGAAGTTTGATCTTTATTTTATGAGGAGTCGAGTTGAGGGACTACGTGCCCTCCGCTCCCACCCTCATAGATCTCATCTGGTAGTTCTAGTTTTATCATCTTACCATTGTACTTCAGTCATTGTTAGCTGTGAATTCATTCCGCTGCTTTGAAGATTGACGCACCAACGGCTGTACGGGCTTCTATTCACGTAGTCCCTCGACTCGACTCCTCATAAAATAAAGGTCAAACTTCAAACTGGTAAGTTCTCGTTTAATCTTACTAGTCTGCGTTATTGTGGAGGCCAGAACTGGTGTCATGGTAATGATAGACACAAAATGGTGGAGTAACTCAACGGGACAGGCAGCATCTCTGGAGAGAAGGAATGGGTGATGTTTCTCTTCAAGAGCCTTCTTCAGACTGAGACTTCTTTAGACTTGGCTCTGAAGAAGGGTCTCAACCCAAAACGTCACCCATTCCTTTTATCCAGAGATGCTGCCTGTCTCAAGTTACTCCAGCATTTTTTGTCTATCTTCGATGTTAACCAGCATCTGCAGTTCCTTCCGACAAGTAATGGTTTTCTATAGTCACATGTTCCAGTCTTTTTTACATACAAATCAGCAAGGCAATCCCAGTACATGAGTACAGTCGCCCCAGTCAGTACAGAACGTACAGAACTGACCACCATGTTCATATATAAGAGGCCTGGATAGAGTGCATGTGGAGAGGATGTATCGACTAGAGGCAGAGTCTCGGACCAAAGGTCACAGCCTCAGAATTAAAATTAGAATTAGAATCAGGTTCCTGTATGGATGCCAGGATTTTATGGGGAGAAGGCAGGAGAAAGGGGTTGAGAGCAAAAGATAGATTAGCCATGAGTAAATGGCGGAATAGACCTGAGGGGCCGATTGGCATTATTCTGCTTCTAGAACTTATGAACTTCAAGATTCAAGATTCAAGAGAGTTTATTGTCTTGTGTCCCAGATAGGACAATGAACTTCTTGCTTTGCTTCAACACAACAGAATATAGTAGGCATAAATAAATACAGAACAGATCAGTGTGACCATATACTATTGAATATATATATATATATACACTCATAAATAAACAGATAAAGTGCAATGGGCTATTAATGATCAGAGTTTTGTTCGAGTTGAGTTTAATAGCCTTATGGCTGTGGGGAAGCAACTTTCCTGAACCTGGATGTTACAGATTTCAGGCTCCTGTACCTTCTACCTGAAGGAAGCGGGGAGATGAGTGTGTGGCCAGGATGGTGTGGGCCCTTGATGATGCTGCCAGCCTTTTTGAGGCAGCGACTGCGATAGATCCCCTCGATGGCGGGGAGGTCAGAGCCGGTGATGGACTGGGCCGTGTTGACCAAAGAGCCTATCCGCTATCCAACAACGTTTTGCAGTCTTTTCCGCTCCTGGGCACTCAAGTTGCCAAACCAACTTATGTGTTTTTGTAAGCTCTCCCCGTGAACTGCGTGGGTTTTTTTCCGTGTACTTCGGTTTCCTAACACTTCAAAGACGTATATGTTTGTAAGCTAATTGGCTTGGTGCAATTGGAACTTGTTTATAGTGCAAGTAGTGTGTGGCGATCGCTGGTCAGCATGGACTCAGTGGGCCGAAGGGCCTGTTTCTGCGCTGTATCTCTAAACTAAGTAGCATGGCAGAATTCGTGCTGCTCTACACCTGGAGATGGTTTTAAATTTGTTCTGACAGAATATTTCAGACATCTTGTATTTGAATATTTCTCTTTGCTTTGGCAGCTGCTTTGTTCATTCCACACAAAAAAAAAATATTCCTGAAAGTTGCAAGGAGAATTAAAGATTATTGCCAATCCTGGGACAGGTACAAACTCAATGTGGTGCTCTAGATTCAAGTTGTCTCATCCTTGTCTCCACAGGCGGTCACCTTGTTTGGTGGAGATAGGTGGAGGTAGACACAGAATGCTGGAGTACCTCAGCGGGATAGGCAGCATCTCCAGAAAGAAAGAACGGGTGACGTTGTGGCTCAAGACCCGTCTTGAGACTGAGAGTCAAGGGAGAGGGAGACACAGAAATAAGGAAGTGTAAAGTGTGGATACGAGGCATCCAACTGGATGAAGTGCAAAGAAAATGTAGAATAGATCATTGTTTGTGGGAGAAGGTGCCAACGAGGCAGACAGAGGTAATCAAGGGACAAGTAAGACTAGTCGGAGAACTGGGAAGGGTGATGGAGGGGATGGAGAGAGAGGGAAAGCAAGGGCTATTTGAAGTTAGGGAAGTCAATGTTATGTTAAGAAAGATAATGGCAAGTTGGCCTTCATAACAAGAGGAGTTGAGTATAGAGGTCCTTCTGCAGTTGTACAGGGTCCTAGTGAGACCACACCTGGGGTATTGTGTGCAGTTTTGGTCTCAAAATTTGAGGAAGGACATTCTTGCTATTGAGGAAGTGCAGTGTAGGTTTACAAGGTTAATTCCCGGGATGGCGGGACTGTCATATGTTGAAAGAATGGATCGACTGGGCTTGTATACACTGGATGAAAAATTTAGACGGATGAGAGGGGATCTTATTGAAACATTTAAGATTATTAAGGAATTGGACATGCTAGAGGCAGGAAACATGTTCCCGATGTTGGGGGAGTCCAGAACCAGGGGCCACAGTTTAAAAATAAGGGGTAGGTCATTTAAAATGGAGATGAGGCAAAACATTTTTACCGAGAGTTGTGAATCTGTGGAATTCTCTACCTCAGAAAGCAGTGCAGGCCAATTCTCTGGATGCTTTCAAGAGAGAGTTAGATAGAGCTCTTGGAGATATCGGAGTCAAGGGATATGGGGAGAAGGCAGTTACTGAGTACTGATTGTGGATGATCAACCATGATCACATTGAATGGCGGTGCTGGCCCGAAGGGCCATATGGCCTACTCCTGCACCTATTGTCTATTGTCTATAATGCTGGGGTGTAAGCTACCCAAATGAAATATGAGTTGCTGTTCCTCCAATTTGTGCTGGGTCTCACTCTGACAATGGAGGAGGCCCAGGACAGAAAGGCCAGATTGGGAATGGGAAGGGGGGGGTTAAAGAGCTGAGCAGCCGGGAGATCAGGTAGGTTAAGACGGACTGAGCGCAGGTGTTCAGCGAAACGATCGCCGGGCCTGCGCTTGGTCTCACCGATATACAGGAGTTGACACCTGGAACAGCGGATACAGTAGATGAGGTTGGAGGAGGTGCAAGTGAACCTCTGCCTCACCTGAAAGAACAGTCGGGGTCCTTGGACAGAGTTGAGGGGGAGGTAAAGGAGCAGGTGTTGCATCTCCTGTGGTTGCAGGGGTAAGTACCTAGGTGGGAATGGTTTGGGTGGGAAGGGACGAGTTGACCAGGGAGTTGCAGAGGGAACGGTCTCTGCGGAAAGCGAAAAGGGGTGGAGATGGGAGGATGTGGCCAGTGGTGGGATCCCGTTGGAGGTGGTGAAAATGTCAGTGGGTTATGTGCTGTATGCGATGGCTGATGGGGTGGAAGGTGAGGACAAGGGGGAGATGGAATATAGTGCAGCAAAGTGCGGAGCATTGCATTTTGGTAGTAGAAATAAAGGCGTAGACTATTATCCAGATATCGGAGGTGCAAAGGGACTTGGGAGTGCTGATTGAATGGCAGAGTAGATTTGATGTGCTGAATGACCAAATTCTGCTCTGCTGGAGGCACTTATGACCTGATGAACCCTTAGTTAGCATGCATGACCTCAATGGGCCAAAGGGCCTGTTTCCATGCTGTATCACTCCATGACTTTAAGCAACTGCACAATGGAACTAATTTTACATATATTACACATGCGGACGATTACGTTATTGGTTCCATTATTCAAAGTCCAAAGTCTGGTCAGCCCGTGCGCTCGATGTCCTGGAGCAGTTCCCGTGAACCAGCGTCCCTCTCCTCTCCTCTGCTCTCCTCTCCTCGCCCGGCCATCCCGGGGGCTCCTCCTGCAGCCGACCTTGAGGCATTACCCCAGGTCACCTTCCTACCGGCCCTTGCACCTCGCGCCCCACGCCTCCAGCTCCCTCCCAGTCCCACTGACCCTGAGTCTTCAGGCAGGTTCCCACTGTTGTGCGTGGGCCAAAGGGCCTGTTTCCATGCTGTATGACTCATGACTGTATGGCTATGTTTCTCATCTCCCAGTCTGCAGGTACCATTAGAACAATTAAGACAGAGAATGGACAGAAAGGTGCCACGGTGGTGCAGCGGTAGAGTCGAGGCCTTTCAGCGCCAGAGACCCGGGTTCAATCCTGACTACGGGTGCTGTCTGTACAGAGTTTGTACGTTCTCCCCTTGATCGCGTGGGTTTTCTCCGGGTGCTCCGGTTTCCTCCCACACTCCAAAGACATACAGGTTTGTACGTTAGTTGACTTTGTTAACATTATAAATTGTCCCAGGTGTGTGTAGGACAGTGTGCGTGGATTGCAGGTCTGCGCGCACTCGGTCGGCTGAAGGGCCTGTTTCCGTGCTGTATCTCTAAACTAAAGTAAACTTAAAAAACGAAACTTCACCGCGATGTGTTTTTCATCTTTGTTCCCGTTCGCTCCCCAAAAGCCGTAATTCACGTTCTTTATTCATTATCAGAAATTACTTTCAGAAACTTTGAAATGTAGATCTTAATCCACAAATATGAAACAATCAGCCTGTGAATATTTTATGTATTTGTTAATAACATACCTTAGCCACTGGAGTAATAAGCTTGAAGTGAGCGACATGGTTTAAATCATTGATTTATGTCATTGTTCCCATTCTGGGTAAAGCATCAATCTACAGTCAATGGCTGCTATTTATAATTATAATATTATACCATGACTTATACTCTCAGTTTTTGACTTCATTAACTACTGCTAATATTGAGATCGTCAGAGTCACACAGCACAGAAACAGGCCCTTCAGCCTAACTCATCCATGCTGACCAACATGCCCCATCTAAGGTAGGCCCATACCCAGCAACTGGTCCATATCCCCCTAAACCTTTCATCTCCATGTCTTAGAAACATAGAAAGATAGAAAATAGGTGCAGCAGTTGGCCATTCGGCCCTTCAAGCCAGCACCGTCATTCAATATGATCATGGTTGATCATCTAAAATCAGTACCCCGTTCCGGCTTTTTCCCCATATCCATAGATTCCCCTTGCCCCAAGAGCTAAATCCAATGGGTGGTGCCATCAGCGGTCTGTCTGTCTTTTAGTCTTTTAGTTATTTTTTGTGTGTTTTAAAAGTAAGTGTGAATGTTCTCCGGTTTGTTTTATGTGGGGGGGTGGGGGAGGGGGTCGGGGGAAACTTTTTTTCAATCTCTAACCTTGCCGGAGATGCGATTGTTTTCCGGATCGTGTCTCCGGTCGCTCTGCGGTCTAACATCATGGAGCTGGCGGCCTTGCTCGAGACTGACTTTGAGCCCCACCGTGGGGCCGTGGACTTACCATCGGAGCCTGCGATCCCTTGCCTGGGATCGACGCTCCAACCGCGGCCTGCGGATTCCACCATCGAGGAGCTCACAGTCTCGGGGAGAGACTGATGTCGGGAAGATCCAACGATGTAGAAGGTTTCGTCCAGCCCCGACCCGGGGTCCAATCGCCCGGCGCGGGGAGCTGAGTATAGGAGCAAAGAGGTCCTTCTGCAGTTGTAGAGGGCCCTGGTGAGACCACACCTGGAGTATTGTGTGCAGTTTTGGTCTCCAAATTTGAGGAAGGACATTCTTGCTATTGAGGGAGTGCAGCGTAGGTTCACCAGGTTAATTCCCGGGATGGCGGGACTGTCATACGCTGAGAGAATGGAGCGGCTGGGCTTGTACACTCTGGAATTTAGAAGGATGAGAGGAGATCTCATTGAAACATATAAGATTGTTAAGGGTTTGGACACGCCAGAGGCAGGAAACATGTTCCCGATGTTGGGGGAGTCCAGACCCAGGGGCCTTAGATTAAGAATAAGGGGAAAGCCATTTAGGACTAAGATGAGGAAAAACTTTTCCACCCAGAGAATTGTGAATCTGTGGAATTCTCTGCCTCAGAGGGCAGTGGAGGCCGATGCTCTGATACTTTCAAGAGAGAGTTAGATAGTGCTCTTAAAGATAGCGGAGTCAGGGGATATGGGGAGAAGGCAGGAACGGGGTACTGATTGTGGATGATCAGCCATGATCACATTGAATGGCGGTGCTGGCTCGAAGGGCCAAATAGCCTACTCCTGCACCTGTTGTCTATTGTCTATTGTTATTGTCCCTGCCTCAACAACGTCCTCTGGCAGCTCTTTCCACATAACCACCATCCTCTTAGTGAAAAGGTTACCCCTCAGTCTTGTATGAAATCTTTTCCCTCTCACCTTAAGCTTTATAGTTATGTATCTGGTGCTTTTTTTTAATATGACTACATGGTAAATCGAACTTCACTGTACCTCGGTACACAGGACAATAAAGGACCATTCAACCATTGAAGTCATGTCATAGGAGCAGAAATAGGCCATCCGGAGTCTATCAAGTCTACTCTGCCATTCAATCACAGCTAATCTATCTTTCCCTCTCATCCCCATTCTCCTGCCTTCTACCCATTATCCATGACACCCGTACTAATGAAGAATCCATCAATCTCCACTTTAAAAATACCCATTGATTGGCCTCCACAGCCATCTGTGGCAATGAAGTCAGGGTCACCACCTTCCAGCTAAAGTGATTCCTGCTCATCTCCATCCATACACCTATGTACCCTGGTTCTTGATTCCCTTACTCTGGATAAAAGACAGTGCATTCACTCTATCTATTCCCCTCATGATTTTATCCACCTCTATAAGATCACCCCTCATCCAGCTGCGCTCTAAGGAATAGAGGCCCAACCTTGCCCTACAGCTCAGCCCATTGTGCTCTGGCAATTCCCTCGTAAATCCTGCACTCATTACAGCATATTCATTGTCCGGTTTAAACCAGCATCTGCAGTTCCTTCCTACACGAGGATGAATGAAAGTTGGCATTGAGAACTAAATCTTCCCCCCCCCCCCCCCCCTCACCTTAAACCTATGTCCTCTGGTTCTCGATTCCTCTACTCTGTGTGAAAATCTCTCTGCGTCGACCCGATCTATTCCTCTCATGATTTTGTACACCTCTATAAGATCTCCCCTCATCCTCCTGCGCCTCACGGAACAGAATCCGAGCCTACTCAACCTCTCCCTATAGCTCAGACCACGGAGTCCTTACAATTTCCTCGTAAATCCTACGCCTTTTACAGTGTATTGATATCCTTGCTATCGTGGGGTGACCAAACCTAAACACTATAACTCTAAATACGGCCTCACCAACATCTTCAACAACTGTAACAGGATGTCCCAACTTCTGTACTCAATAGATAGTTACAAAGTGGTGGCCTATCCTCAATATACTTACTCTATACTCACTCATACACTCACAAGTAAAGGAGTAGAGAGGTTCTTCTGCAGTTGTATAGGGCTCTGGTGAGACCACATCTGGAGGATTGTGAACAGTTTTGGTCTCCTAATTTGAGGAAAGACATCCTTGTGATTGAGGAAGTGCAGCATAGATTCACGAGATTGATCCCTGGGATGGTGGGACTGTCATATGACGAAAGATTGAAAAGACTAGGCTGGAGTTTAGAAAGATGAGGGGGATCTTATAGAAACATATAAAATTATAAAAGGACTGGACAAGCTAGATGCAGGAAAAATGTTCCCAATGTTGGGCGAGTCCAGACCAGGGGCCACAGTCTTAGAATTAACGGGAGGACATTTAAGGAGGTGAGAAAAAACATTTTCACCAGAGAGTTGTGAATTTGTGCAATTCCCTGCCACAGAGGGCAGTGGAGGCCAAATCACTGGATGGATTTAAGAGAGAGTTAAATAGAGCTCTAGGGGCTAGTGGAATCAAGGGATATGGGGAGAAGGCAGGCACGGGTTATTGATTGGGGACGATCAGCCATGATCCCAATGAATGGTGGTGCTGGCTCGAAGGGCCGAATGGCCTCCTCCTGCATCTATTTTCTATTAATCTATGTGTCTATGTACCGTCTCAGATGAAGACCAATGTACCAATGGTCCTCCCTTTCACCAGGAAGCTCTGACTGTCCACACAGTAGCACCTCACACTTAGCTAAGTATCCTTGGCCCTCTGGCCCAGCTAATCATCACCCTGCTGTAATGTTTGATAACCATCTTCACTGTCCACGATACCGCCTACTTTACAGTCACCTGCAAACTTAATAACCCTGCCTTCTACTTTCTTTGGTAAATCATTAATATACAGCACAAACAGTAACGGGCCCAACACCGGACCCCGAGGCACACCACCAGTCACAGGTCTCCAGTCCAAAATTCTGACACACATTTTTCCCCCGACCCTCAGTCTGAAGAAAGGTCTTGACCCAAAACGTCACCCATTCCTCTGCACAGATGCTGCCTGACCCGCTGAGTTACTCCAGCACTCTGTGAAACGTCACCTATCCATGCTCTCCACAGATGCTGCCTGACCCGCTGAGTTACTCCAGCACTCTGTGAAACGTCACCATCCAGTTCTCCACTGATGCTGCCTGACCCGCTGAGTTACTCCAGCACTCTGTGAAACGTCACCTATCCATGTTCTCCACAGATGCTGCCTGACCCGCTGAGTTACTCCAGCACTCTGTGAAACGTCACCTATCCATGCTCTCCACAGATGCTGCCTGACCCGCTGAGTTACTCCAGCACTCTGTGAAACGTCACCTATCCATGTTCTCCACAGATGCTGCCTGACCCGCTGTGTTACTCCAGCACTCTGTGAAACGTCACCTATCCATGTTCTCCACAGATGCTGCCTGACCTGCTGAGTTTACCAGCACTCTGTGAAACGTCACCTATCCATGTTCTCCACAGATGCTGCCTGACCCGCTGAGTTAATCCAACATTTTGGTGTCTATCCTCGGTTTAAACTAGCATCTGCAGTTCATCCTATACCTTCCACCAGCACCCTCTGCTTCCTTTGGTGAAGCCAGTTCTGTCTTCCATGAAGCCAATTTCTGTTGAATGCTGACTATTTTGTCCGAATGTAACTGAAAGTTTAGTTTTCAACTTTTATGTTGGACGAAGCTTGATCTCCTCACACTTGACCCCATCTAATTTGTTCGACCCCCCTGTTGAAATTCAAAAAGTAAAATCAGAAACCCAGTGAACAAAAATCAAAAGCCAGTGAACAAAAATGTAATGTTTCCTTTCAGAGTTGAAAGCCGTTGCATATGATATCTTGCCGATGTTTAACCCAAGCAGTTAGATCACACCTACGCCCTGATTCATCCTCATTCAGCTCAGGAATGAAAGAACTGTCAGCTGTCAGCCTTCAGCCGAGTTTCAAACACACTATAAAGAAGCCTGGTTTGCCCACCTGCCGCGCGGAAGAGGAAACATAATCATTCTGATGGATTTGCCCTTGAGTGTTCGAGGAACCTTTGTGAACTTTAGTTCATGGAGATGGGGGAACAAATCTTCCCCAGATAACACTGACTGCAGCTAATCTTGTGTAGGAAGGAACTGCAGATGTTGGTTTAAACTGAAGATAGACACAAAATACTGGAGTAAATCAGCGGGACTGACAACATTTCAGAATTAAAGCGTTTTGCAACCGGGAGATCAGGTCGGCCCAGGCGGACTGAGCGAAGGTGTTCAGTGAAACGATCGCCCAGTCTATGTTTGGTCTCACCGATGTATAAGTCCACGCCTTGAACAACGGGTACAGTAGATCCGTTGTAGATAGTAAGTTGGGGTGTAAGATTGCAACCTTCACGTGGTCCGCCCTGTTTCGACTAATGCAATCAACTCGACGTGCTCAAACAGAAGATCAAATAGAACAAGTTGTCCGACAACGTTAGGCTGTGCACGCCACACGAAAGAAGAAAAAGTAAGTCCTAGCCTGCGCAACCTCTCTGTGTAGCTCAGGCCCTCGTGTCCTGGCGACAATGAAGCAACCATCAGCAGGTTGGTTTGTTGGCATTGTACTGTACTGAACTGTCCTGTTGCGATCCGCACTGCTCTTTACTAGGATTAGAAATTGCTGCAAGATTCAGGCTCTGTGAAGTTCTCATGCTGCAGTTACATTAGCATTTCAGAGAGCATCATGTTATCGATGTACTGTGAACTGAAAAAGCAAATAGAACTCTAGGCTTCTCGGCAATTTCAATATATAAACGCTTAAAAAGTCCATTTAGATCCAGAAAATATATTTCTTAACATTCAAACCAAGGATTAAGATGTCATATATCTCCTGGCATCAAATTCTTTTCAAATCTATGTTCCATGAAAAGATAGTTTCAGAGACAAATTACTTATTTCAGTCCCATCAACTTAAAAGGTGCCCTGAATTCATATGAAACATCTTTTTTTTCGTTTGAGGTTTCCTTGGAGTCAGAAGATTTCAAAGGAAATCATAAATAAACCGGTTCAAAAAGTGGGGCAGGTAATATGGATTGTATTTGCAGAAGGAAAATTGATGGAATAACACCAGATACAACTGCTTCTGAGATAATGAGAATTAGTTATTGCAACAATACACTTGCTCAAACTGTTCATCCTAAGAACAAGGAGATCTTCAATCTATTTTCTCGTCTACACTAAAAATGTTATTACCGTCTATATCTCTCGTTTCCCTTCCCCCTGACTCTCAGTCTGAAGAAGTGTCTCGACCCAAAATGTCACCTATTCCTTTTCTCCAGAGATGCTGCCTGACCCCTTGAGTTACTCCAGCTTTTTGTGCATATTCCTCAAATCCCATGCTTGGCAACACAAATTATGTATGGTAGGAGGCATAGTTGGCAACATCCAACTAAATAAATCTATTTTGCAAGTTTTTTCTCTTTTCGAACTTTAGTGAAACCTTTGACGATGTTCGGCATTATACATTTTTTTGAAGACGTGACCAAAAAGGTCGATGAGGATAGAGCTGTAGATGTTGTGTACATGGACTTCAGCAACGCATTCAACATGCTTCCTCAAGGTAGGCTGCTCTGGAAGGTTAGATTGCTTGGGATCCAAGGAGAGATAGCTGAATGGATAGCACATTGGCTCCATGGAAGGAAGCAGAGGGTGAAGGTGGAAGGTTGCTTCTCAGACTGGAGGCCTGTGACTAGTGGTGTGCCTCAGGGTTCGGTGCTGGGCCCGTTACTGTTTGTCCTCTATATCAATGATTTGGATGAGAACATTCAGGGCAAGATTAGCAAGTTTGCTGATGATACAAAAGTGAGTGGTTTTGCAGATAGTGAAGATGGTTGTGAACGATTGCAGCAGGATCTGGATCGATTGGCCAGGTGGGTGGAGGAATGGTTGATGGAATTTAATACAGAGAAGTGTGAGATGTTGCATTGTGGGACGTTGAACAAGGGCAGGACCTACACGGTGAATGGTCGGCCTCTGGGTAGTGTTGTAGAGCAGAGGGATCTAGGAGTACAGGTGCATGGTTCCTTGAAGGTCGAGTCACAGGTAGATAAGGTGATCAAAAAGGCTTTTGGCACTTTGGCCTTCATCAATCAGGGTATTGAGTATAGAAGTTGGTAGGTCATGTTGCAGTTGTATAAGACGTTGGTGAGACCGCATTTAAAGTATTGTGTTCAGTTCTGGACACCGTGTAATAGGAAAGATGTTGACAATCTGGAAAGGGCGCAGAGAGTCTTATGAGGATGTTGCCAGGACTAGAGGGTGTGAGCTACAGGGAGACGCTGGGTCTCTATTCCTTGAAGCGTAGGGGGATGAGGGGTGATTATATAGAGGTTTACAAAATCATGAGAGGAATAGATCGGGTAGATGCACTCTTCTTCAAGAGCATCTCTGCCTAGAGTAGGGGAATCGAGGACCAGAGGACATAGGTTCAAGGTGAAGGGGAAAAGATTTAATAGGAATCCAAGGGGTAACTTTTTCACACAAAGAGTGGTCGGTGTATGGAACAAGCTGCCAGATGAGATAGTTGAGGCTAGGACTATTACAACGTTTAAGAAACAGTTATACAGGTACAGTGCCCTCCATAATGTTTGGGACAAAGACCCATCATTTATTTATTTGCCTCTGTACTCCACAATTTGAGATTTATAATAGAAAAAAATCACATGGGGATAAAGTGCACATTGTCAGATTTTATCAAAGGCCATTTTTATACATTTTGGTTTCACCATGTAGAAATTACAGCTGTGTTTATACATAGTCCCCCCATTTCAGGGCACCATAATGTTTGGGACACATGGCTTCACAGGTGTTTGCAATTGCTCAGGTGTGTTTAATTGCCTCCTTAATGCAGTATAAGAGAGCTCTCAGCACCGAGTCTTTCCATCACCTTTGGAAACTTTTATTGCTGTTTATCACCAAAGTTGTGCCAATTAAAGTCAAAGAAGCCATTATGAGACTGAGAAACAAGAATAAAATTGTTAGAGACATCAGATAAACTTAGGCTTACCAAAATCAACTGTTTGGAACATCATTAAGAAGAAATAGAGCGCTGGTGAGCTTACTAAACACAAAGGGACTGGCAGGCCAAGGAAGACCTCCACAGCTGATGACAAAATAATTATCTCTATAATAAAGAAAAATCTCCAAATACCTGTCCGACAGATCATAAACACTCTTCACGAGTCAGGTGTGGATTTGTCAATGACCACTGTCCGCAGAAGACTTCATGAACAGAAATACAGAGGCTACGCTGCAAGATGCAAACCACTGGTTAGCCGCAGAAATAGGATGGCCAGGTTACAGTTTGCCAAGAAGTACTTAAAAGAGCAAGCACAGTTCTGGATAGAGGTCTTATGGACAGATGAGACGAAGATTAATTTATATCACAGGGATGGCAAGAGCAAACTATGGAGGAGAGAAGGAACTGCCCAAGATCCAAAGCATACCACCTCAACTGTGAAAGACAGTGGTGGGGGTGTTATGGCCTGGGTATGTATGGCTGCTGAAGGTACTGGCTCACTTATCTTCATTGATGATACAACTGCTGATGGTAGTAGCCTAATGAATTCTTAACTGTATAGACACATCCTATCTGCTCAAGTTCAAACAAATGCCTCAAAACTGCTGAGAGAATGGAGCAGCTGGGCTTGTACACTCTGGAGTTTAGAAGGATGAGAGGGGATCTTATTGAAAAATAAGATTATTAAGGGTTTGGACACGTTAGAGGCAGGAAACATGTTCACAATGTTGGGGGAGTCCAGAACCAGGGGCCGCAGTTTAAGAATAAGGGGTAAGAACAGAGATGAGGAAACACTTTTTCTCACAGAGTGGTGAGTCTATGGAATTCTCTGCCTCAGAGGGCAGTGGAGAAAGGTTCTCTAGATGCTTTCAAGCAAGAGCTAGACAGGGCTCTTAAAAATAGCGGAGTCAGGGGATCTGGGGAGAAGGCAGGAACGGGGTACTGATTGTGGATGATCAGCCATGATCACATTGAATGGCAGTGCTGGCTTGAAAGGCCGAATGGCCTCCACCTGCACCTATTGTCTATTGTCATTGGCCGGTGGTTCATTTTACAGCAAGACAATGATCCCAAACATACTGCTAAAACAACAAAGGAGTTTTTCAAAGCTAAAAAATAGTCAATTCGCCAAGTCAATCACCCGACAATGTGAACTTTAACCATATGTGATTTTTTTTTTTTTTACAAATCTCAAATTGTGGAGTACAGAGGCAAATAAATAAATGATGGGTCTTTGTCCCAAACATTATGGAGGGCACTGTACATGGATAGGACAGGTTTGGAGGGATATGGACCAAACGCTGGCAGGTGGGGCTAGTGTAGATGGGACATTGTTGGCCAGTGTGGGCAAGTTGGGCTGAAGGGCCTGATTCCACACTGTATCACTCTATGACTCTATGAAAAGTGTTTCATAATTACATCAACTAGAAGTTGCAGTCAGGGCCATAGTCATCTTTTCGTCCAAGTTTGTCCCTTATTTCTCACGGTCCTTTGAATAAAACACCCTTTGCTCCCAATGCTGACAATTTGTCCAAGCCACGCGATGTAGTTAAATGCTCTTTTGAACCCTAATTGCTCTTCATTTTCACAAATCCTTTTGCTAAAATATCACGTCATTGTTGCTGGAAGTGCCACATGTGCCCGCGCAGTTTGCCAGATAGTTGTCCTTTATCACTGCCTGTGGTTACAGCGTCTGACTCATTACTGGAGGTTAAGGTGCCCTGTTCCTGCGGTGAGGCAGTTTAATATGCCTGGCTGTGTCTGAACCTTTACAGGTAGGATTAACTCAGCCCGGCCTGTAGACTGGCAAATCTCACACACGCAGTTGGAAGGTAATTGCCAGTAATTACTCAGCTTTTACAGATCTCAACCTTAACAGCCACATAAAGGAGCCTCAGAGAAAGACACACATCTTTCTTTCCTTCTATCCCGAGATGCTGTCTGTCCCGCTGAGTTACTCCAGCACTTTGTGTCTATCTTTGGTTTAAACCAGCACCTGCGGTTCCTTCCTACACATCTTATTTTACCAGGCGCTGCCTAGATTGGAGGATTTCAGCTACAGGAAGAGGTTGGACAGATTTAGAGTCACAGTCATAGTGTCTAACTGTGTGGTAACAGACCACTTAGCCCAACGTGCCCACACCAGCCATTATCACCCATCTACACTAGTCCCACCTGTCTGCTCTTGGCCCATATTCCTGTAAACCTGTCATATCCATGTACCTGGCTATAGGCTTCTTAAACATTGCGATAGTCCCTGGCTTAACTACCTCCTCTAGCAGCTCATTGAGAGGGAAACATAGATCAGCCATGATTGAATGGAGGAGTAGACTCGATGGGCTGAATGGCCTAATTCATTATAGTACATTGGGATAGTCCCTGCCTCAACTGCCTCCTCTGGTAGCTCGTTCCGTATGCCCGCCACCCTTCACATCTTTCCCCGCTCACCTTCATGTATGTCCTCTGATTCTTGTTTCCCCTATTCTGGGCAAGAGACTCTGTACATCTACCCAATCTACTCCATTCTCCTGCCGTCTCCCCATAAACGCTGACATCCGTACTAACCTAGAACCTATCAGTCATAGTCACAGAATCATAGAGTGATACAGTGTGGAAACAGGCCCTTCGGCCCAACTCGCCCACACCGGCCAACAAGGTCCCATCTGCACTAGTCCCACCTGCCTGTGCTTGGTCCATATCCAAACTTCTCCTATCCATGTACCTGCCTGACTGTTTCTCAAATGTTGGGATGATCTCCACCTCATAAATACCCGATGACTTGGCCTCCCCAGTAAGATTCATACTTTTAGTCCAAAACAGAGAGAAAGATGGCAAGAAAAGCTCCAAACGTGAAAACAAGATCAACAAAGTTTTACTTTGATATTTTGTTTAAAATCCAAAATATTAAAATCTTTATTGGAAATTTGTAATTCAAAGGATTATAAGTTTTATCATCACTGAAGGTCACATTCTCGGCGAGAGGATTAGATTGTGAATTATTCTGCTTCCTTTGTTCTGACCCTTGAGGAAGAAATGCAAGAGAACAATATATTCCTGCTTTACACTTCAGAGTGTGCAGAGTGTTTAATAATGAAACTGGCAAATGATAAGTCACTGTTCTTGAACCCCAGCAGGTGACAAACTTTTAATTTTATGGATGAATTAGTAAAAAAACATATTAATATCTATATTATAATTACAGTAAATCTCTTTTGATTAGCAGAGCTAAACGTGCAACTTTGAAGCGTGAAGCAATACATTAGGAAACTAAAATCTATATATCTAAGATTTAAATGCGAAGAGTCAAAAAGCTACGATAATTGGAAATATGTTGGAATGTTTTATTGAAGAGTATCTCTTTGGGGTTAACTGGAGCTGCCTCACAGCGCCAGAGACCCGGTTTGTTCCTGACTATGGGTGCTGTCTGTATGGAGTTTGTACTTTCTCCCCGTGATCCCATGGGTTTTCTCCGGGTGCTCCGGTTTTCTCCCACACTCCAAAGACGTACAGGTTTGCAGCTTAATTGGCTGGGTATAATTGTAAATTTCCCAAGTGTGTGTAGGGTAGTGTTAGTGTGCAGGGATCGCTGGTTGGTGCGGACTCGGAGGGCTGAAGGGCCTGAAACCACGCTGAATCTCTAAGCTAAAATGCATTGTTTTTCTTCCTTGAAATCTCTGCCTTAAATATGAGAAGGGAAAATCAGTCTTCAGCTTTTGATTGCGTGCGATTTGATTGTGAGAACACCCTTGTTCAGTTTAGTTTATTGTCATGTATACCGAGGTACAGTGAAAAGCTTTTGTTGCGTGCTAACCAGTCAGTGGAAAGACAATACATGATTACAATCGAGCCGTTAACAGTGTACAGATACATGATAAGGTAATAACTTTTAGTGCAAGGTAAAGCCAGTAAAGACCGATCAAAGATAGACCGGTTGCCTGATAACAGCTGGGAAAAAACTGTCCCTGAATCTGGAGGTGTGTGTTTTCACACTTCTCTACCTCTTGCCCGATGGGAGAGGGGAGAAGAGGGAGTGGCCGGGGTGCGACTGGTCCTTGATGCTGCTGGCCTTGCCGAGTCAGCGTGAGGTGTAGATGGAGTCAATGGAAGGGAGGTTGGTTTGTTGCTAGTAGGTATTAGCAATTAAAATGACGTGTGTGTCCAGTCACACAATCTCCATCCCTCGGTTGCTGCATTGGCAGCTGTAATGATGCTGTATGAGGCAGGGAAGTAATTCTATAATGTGTTGGAAATGGCTTCTCCTGATGTCCCAACGAATGTGGAATTTACTCAACTGCTCACAGCCCAACTGCCATTACAGTCTTTAGATTAATTTAGTGATTACTTCAGAGACTTTAGAAATACAGCACGGAAACAGGAGCGACCAGCGATCACCCTGTACACCAGCACTATCCTACACACTAGCGACAAGTTACAATTTCTTATCAAGCCGATTAACCTACAAACCTGCACGTCTTTGGAGTGTGGGAGGAAACCGGAGCACCCGGAGAAACCCACACAGGTCACGGGGTGAACGTACAAACTGTGTACAAACAGCACCCGATGTCAGGATCGAACCCGGGTCTCTGGCGCTGTGAGGCAGCAACTCTACCGCTGCACCACCGTGCCGCACATCTATATCCATCTTTACTTAGGCCCTTCGGTCGTGGCTGACCATGGGTGTCTCCAGAGTTCTATTCCCTATATGGAGGACGCCTGTGCGTGACTTTGTTTAACGTGGGGAGACTGGTGCACAGACAGCCACCCCACGGTCCTTGACAGATCTGGGTCAGGATCCAGTGGCATGGAGTCCAAGACGACCGGAGACCCTTTTCTGCTGCAGCCTTCATCCGCCTTCCCAGCCGTTGTGACGCTCCACTAAGGTCAGCCATCGTCCTCCGCCTGTTCCACCGTTGAGGTCTTGGTTGGATTGCTCTTTGTCAGAGACCTCCCCCTCGACCTTACCGCCATGGGTGGCCCTACCAGGAGCATCGCTCCAGACGGCATCGCTCTCAGGATCTCAGGTCCACACAAGCTTCTCCACCACGACAAGGTGACAATCCATGGAGAAGATCTATACATACGCACAAACAATAATAGTGTCGTAAGACAAAGCCAATGCCTCTAAGCCTATGTAGTTCAGAGCTTATTTTGAGGTTGCAGTTTTTAATAGCCTAATGGTTGCTGGGAAGAAGCTGTTCCTGAACCTGAAGGCCAGTTTTCAGGCTCCTGTACCTTCTTCCCGATGGTAGCAGTGAGATGAGAGCGTGGCCAGGGTGGTGTGGCTCTGATGGTGCTGGCTGCCTTTTTGAGACAGCGACTCCTGTAGATCCCTTCGATGGTGGGGAGGTCAGTACCCGTGATGGATGACTTTTTTAACTTCAGGTAACCCTTGCTTTCCCTCTGTCTCCATCCCTCCCCATCCTAGTTCTCTGACCAGTCTGACTGTCCTCCTGATTAATCTCTGTATGCCTCGTTGTCACCTTCCCCTCGCTAACCATGATCTATTCTACATTTTCCTTGAACTTTGTCCCCTTTGATGTCTCGTTTTCACACCTTACCCTTCCATATAGAAACATAGAAACATAGAAATTAGGTGCAGGAGTAGGCCATTCAGCCCTTCGAGCCTGCACCGCCATTCAATATGATCATGGCTGATCATCCAACTCAGTATCCCGTACCTGCCTTCTCTCCATACCCTCTGATCCCCTTAGCCACAAGGGCCACATCCAACTCACTCTTAAATATAGCCAATGAACTGGCCTCAACTACCCTCTGTGGCAGAGAGTTCCAGAGACTCACCACTCTCTGTGTGAAGAAAGTCTTTCTCATCTCGGTCTTAAAGGATTTCCCCCTTATCCTTAAGCTGTGACCCCTTGTCCTGGACTTCCCCAACATCGGGAACAATCTCTGTGTCTCCCTCCAAATGTTCCCAATGTCGGGAAAGAACCAAGGGCCACAGTCTTAGAATAAAGGGGAGACCATTTGAGACTGGGGTGAGAAAAAAGTTTTTCACCCAGAGAGTTGTGAATTTGTGGAATTCCCTGCCACAGAGGGCAGTGGAGGCCAAATCACTGGATGGATTTAAGAGAGAGTTAGATTGAGCTCTAGGGGCTGGTGGAATCAAGGGATATGGGGAGAAGGCAGGCACGGGTTATTGATTGGGGACGATCAGCCATGATCACAATGAATGGTGGTGCTGGCTCGAAGGGCCGAATGGCCTCCTCCTGCTATCTTCTATGTTTCTATGTTTCTAACTCTCTCTTGAGTACATCCAGTGAATTGCCCTCCACTGCCTTCTGCAGATTCACAACTTTCTGGGTGAAAACGTTTTTTGTTCTCGGACATAAATGGTGTATCCCTTATTCTTAAACTGTGACCCCTGGCTCTGGACTCCCCCAATATTGGGGACATTTTTCCTGCATCTAGCCTGTCCAATCCCTTAAGAATTTTATGTTTCTATAAGATCTCCTCTCATCCTTCTAAATTCCAGTGAATATAAGCCCAGTCGATCCATTATTTTATCATGTCAGTCCTGTCATCCCGGGAATAATATATATGAATATATTAGGGGCATAAGATTAACTAGGGTGGGAATCATGCCCCCTTGAAGATGAAAGGGTTTGGCTGCTTGTGGAGGGACAAGCTATGTGGGAACCAGCTCTGTGATAACAAGCCTGTGATATTTATGTTTGTTACTACATGTACATCATCACATGCACATCGTGTGATTTACTCTCAGCCAGAGACTTGACTCTAGGATGAGAATGATCGAAGTGGGAAATATACAGTAACCAAGTACATTCTGATAGATGTTAGAGGCGGCGCGGAGATTGAGTACTGCTGGCGATTCAGTGTTGAGGCCATTGTGATTCTGCAGTGGGATGTGGTTAGCTTTAGACTTTAGAGATACAGCGCAGAAACAGGCCCACCGATTCCACGCAGACCGGCGATCATCCCGTACACTAACGTACACACAATGAAGACAGTTATATAACTATACCAAAGCCAGTTAATTAACCTACAAACCTGTAGTTCTTGGAGTGTGGGAGGAAAACAGAGCATCCGGAGAAAACCCACGCAGGTCACGGGGAGAACGTGAGCAAACTGCGTACAGACAGCACCCGTAGTCAGGATGGAACCCGGGTCTCTGGCGCTGTGAGGCAGCAATAAGCATCATAGAGTCACAGAGGTGTGGGAATCATAGATTCATACAGCATGGAAACAGACCCTTGTTAGGTACTCCCCCCCCCCCCCCCCCCCCCTCTGGTGAATGCTATGTACTTAACTCTTTTGTTTCTCTCCTGAGCGCAGGCCCCGTGGCTGGGAATCAGGAATCAAGGGGTTAAGGGCTCCTGTACCCGATTGGCCAAGCTGCGTCAGGTGACGGGTGACTCATCAGAAGCTTAAATACCGGAATCTCCCAGAACTCTCTCTCTTCGTCGACCCTGACTCATGAACAGGTTGCTGGTCTGAGCTACAGGAGGCCTGGCCACATGGCATAGAACTTTGTGTATTATTACCTACATTTGTCAAATAGTATTGAATTGGGATGGATAAGGGCTGACCTGAGGGTTTTCGTGTATTTTGTTTCAGGGTTATTTCCATTTAGGCAGGTTAGAGACTCTAGTTCGACGGCCCATTGCGAGGCTGGCTGGAGCACTGTTATCTTTGTTTATTAGTGTATTCTTGTCCTTGACTGGGTTGTTTGGATCAGGTTTGGGTTTTAACTAAATAAAATACTATTTTCTTGAACTTGAGCCTGGTTTTTGACTATGTTACGCGGCTCTGAAGCACCTGCATTCGGGAGTCGTAACAAAATGGGGTCTCGTCCTAAGCTTTGAGGACCCTAGACAGTTTTAGGGTTTTTTTTGGTCGGCTTCTGGTGACTGAGGAAGTCTGTGTTGTGAGATGACTGAGGAAGTCTGTGTTGTGAGGAGATTTTTTTTCCTCTTCCGTTTGGGTATCATTTGTGACCAAGGTTGGCTGGTGGTTTGGTCCTACATTTGATATGGAGTTTAAAGTACAGGAATTTACTGAGGCTCCTAGTCGGGAGTTGTTTGATAAATGTACCAAGGAGCATTTGTGTATGCTGGCAGAGACCTATAAGGTGCCTATTGATAAGCATTTGAAGAAAGGGGCTATAAAGTCGGAGTTATGATCTGCGTTGGTGAGGAGTGGGGTATTGTCAGGAAATGGGGGACCCCATTCGATTGAAGGAGTTAGAGCTTGAAATGAAAAAGGAGAGGGCCTTAAGAGAGAAAGAGCTCCAATCAGAGCTTGAAATGAAACGCCTTGAGCTGCGGGAGAAGGAGTTGAATGCCTCCCGAGTTTCTTCTAGGGAACAGGAGTTTGATATGAGCAACAACATCTGCCTGGTTTCCCCGTGTAATGAGAAGGATGTGGACAAGTATTTCGCTGTTTGAACGGACGGCTTCGTCCTTGAAGTGGCCTAGGGACATGTGGTCCTTGCTGTTGCAGAATGTCCTTGTGGGTAAAGCACAGGAGGTGTACTCGTCTTTATCTGTTGACAACATTCGGGACTATGAGTGTGTGAAGTCTACGGTATTAGGGGCTTATGAATTAGTTCCAGAGGCGTACCGGCAGAAGTTCCGGCGCTTTAGGAAGTTTGATAGTCAGACTTATGTGGAGTTTGCTTGGGAGAAGGAGGCACTTTTTGACAGGTGGTGCGCTTCTCAAGGAGTGAAGGATTTTGAGCTGCTGCGGGCCTTGATGATTATGGAAGACTTTAAGAACTGTCTCCCTGAGAGGGTTACTACTTACCTTAATGAGCACAAAGTGACGGAGGTGTCTAAGGCCGCGATGTTAGCAGATGAGTATGTATTGACTCATAAAACGGAGTTTGTTGGGCGATCCTATAGTTTTGGTGCACGGCCGTTTAATCGTGGTGGTGTCGCCGGTGGCAGTGCCAAAGCTGTTTCTGTGCCTGCAAGTGTCAGCTCATTAATACAGGGGGAGGTCCGAGCTGATAAGGTTGACGGAGATTTCAGGACTAAGGAAGGGCCTGTGTGCTACTATTGTAAAGGGAGCGGGCACATCTTAAAGTCGTGTCCCGTCCTGCAAAGGAAAAATGCAAAGCCTGTGGCTTTGGTGGGTCCACAAAGAGCACCTGTGGTTCCTGGGATGCCTGCGTCTGATGAGTGTAGGAATTATTCTGTGTTCATCACGAAAGGTTTTATTTCTCTAGAGAATGGGGGTCATAGAGTTCCAGTATCCAGCTTGCGTGATACTGGTGCTACTCAGTCCTTTATATTGGATAGTGTACTGCCGTTTTCTGGGGAGTCCATCGGCTTGGGTCCAGTGTCCCCGTGGTAGGATTCGGGTTGGAGGACATGGTAGTGCCTTTGCATACCGTAGAGTCTCGAGTCCGAGTTGGATTCAGGCCGGGTAATTATTGGGTTACGGCCGTGTTTTCCCGTTGCAGGAGTTTCTGTGATTTTGGGGAATGACTTGGCAGGAGGTAGAGTTTTCATTACTCCTGAGGTGACGGCTGTTCCGATGGTGCAGAGTCCTGATATATTGGCTATGCAGCATCCGACGGTCTTCACAGCTTGTGCTGTCACAAGGGCTATGGCTAAGAGCCAGGCAAAGTTTGAAGATGTAGTGGACCTGAGTGAGAGCATTTTTGGGGATCAGGATGATGGATCCTGTGTTGTGGAGGGTGTTTCTACATCTCAAGATGGGGTCTTGTCTGAAAATGTGCCAGTGTCGCTGTTGAGGAGCAAAAGAGTGATCAAGGTTTATCGGATCTGTTCGACTGCGCGGTGCCTGAGGGGGATATGGATTCCACAGCAAAGGGGTATTTTCTGAGGAATGGCTTGTTGATGCGAAAGTGGTCTCCCTTGGATATGTCAGGGCATGATGATTGGAGCGTGGTTGATCAGATTGTGATACCTCGTCGGTATAGGGACGAGATACTCTGTTTGGCTCATGATGGACCTCTGGGTGGACATTTGGGGGTCAATAAGATGTATGACCGTATCTTACGGAATTTTTTTTGGCCAGGGTTGAAAAAGGACGTGAAGCAGCACTGCAGGTGTTGTCACATTTGCCAGGTGGCAGGAAAGCCGAACCAATCGATTGTTCCTGCGCCTTTATATCCAATCCCTGTGGTCGGGGAGCCGTTTGAACGGATTCTAGTTGATTGTGTGGGTCCTCTACCTCGGACAAGGGTGGCCAACAAGTTTTTATTGACAATTATGTGTGCGTCTACCCGCTTTCCGGAGGTGGTCCCTTTGCGTAACATTACTGCCCCTGCCATTGTGAAGTCTCTCACTAAGTTTTTTTCGTTGTTCGGTTTGCCCAAGGTTGTGCAGAGCGACCAAGGTTCCAACTTCATGTCAAAGGTTTTTGGTCAGGTAATGAAGTTGTTGGATATTGAGCATTGTTACTCCAGTGCATATCATCCAGAGAGCCAGGGAGCTCTCGAGCGGTTTCACCAGACTTTGAAACCCAAGTTGAGGACTTACTGCCTGGAGTTTGAAAAAGACTGGGATGAGGGGGTTCATCTCGTTATGTTTGCAGTGCGTGAGGTCTTGCAGGAGTCTTTAGGGTTCAGTCCTGCTGACCTGGTGTTCGCCCATACTGTTCATCGTCCGTTGAGGGTCCTGATGGAGAAATGGTTGCAGGAGAATTCAAAACGTAGTATTTTAGACCACGTCTGTACTTTTAGGTCTAGACTGCGGAGGGCATGCAAACTGGCAATGGGTAATCTTGCTTCTGCTCAGTCTAGGATGAAGGGTTGGTTCGACAGGAAGGCTTCTAGTAGGAATTTTTCTCCAGGTGACAAAGTCCTGGTGGTGTTGCCTATTCCTGGTTTCCAGTTTGCAGGCTCGGTATAGTGGTCCCTATCAGGTGGTTAAGAAGGTTGGTGCAAGGGATTACGTTATTGGTACCCCTGATCGGAGGCGTAAGACTCAGCTCTGTCATATCAACATGCTGAAGCAGTACCATGAGCAGGAGCATGTACAGGTTGATGGGGAGGAGCTGTGTCCTTCGGTTTGGTCTAAGCCGGTTTTGGCTGTAGTAGTGCTGCCCCCTGACACGGGTGGTGATGTGGGTGAGGCACGGTTGTCGGTGGCAGTGACGCAGGGAAAGCTGTGCAACTCTGAAGCTTTGGAGTCGCTTCCCTTGCGGTTGTCTCATTTGTCTGGAAGCCAGCGGGATGATCTGCTTTGCTTTGGTGGGTCAAACGGGTCACTGTTCTCGGATGTGCCTTCTCAAATGTCCTGTGCTAGCAGCGTGACATTGACGTGGCCGGTGCTGCGCCAATTAAACAGCATCCGTATCGGGTCAACCCTGACAAGCGTCAACGTCTAAGAGGTCAGGTTGACTATATGCTGCAGCATGCATTGCTGAACCTAGTTGTAGTCCGTGGAGTTCTCCGTGTCTACTGGCTACGAAGGCTAATGGGGAGGACAGGTTTTGCACGGACTTTCGGAAGGTGAATGGTGTAACTAAGCCGGATTGCTATCCTCTTCCACAGATGGAGGATTGTGTGGATCATGTGGGTAGTGCATCTTTTGTGTCTAAGTTGGACTTGCTAAAAGGGTATTGGCAAGTTCCTTTGACTAGGCGGGCGAGGGAGGGAGATCTCAGTCGTTCGTTACGCCTGATAACTTTCTTCAGTACACGGTAATGGCATTTGGGATGCGCAATGTGCCGGCAACCTTCCAACGGCTAGTGAACAAGGTATTGTCTGGTTTGTCCTTCTGTGAAGCATACCTTGATGATTTAGTTGTGTGCTCCAGGTCTTGGATCGAGCACATCGCTCATCTGAAGGAGGTATTTTGTCGACTAGCGGAGGCAAACCTAACGATCAATCTGGGGAAGTGTGAGTTTGGCCAGGCCACGGTGACGTATCTGGGTAAGATGGTGGGCCGGTGTCAGGTTCGCGCTTCTGGTGCGCGCACCTGTGCTTGCGGCATCTGATTTTGAGCGTCCATTTAAGCCGGCAGTGGATGCTAGTGATCGTGGGGTTGGTGGGGTTCTTATACAGGATGATTCAGATGGGGTGGGGCATCCAATTTCGTACTTCTCTAAGAAGTTTAATCCCCATCAGAGGTGGTACTCCACCATTGAGAAAGAGACCCTTGCTGTGTTAATGTCTCTGAGTCATTTCGAGATTTATGTGGGCTCCTCGACTGTCCTTGTCGTCTTGTTCACGGATCATTACCCTTTGGTTTTTTTGCAGAACATGAAGAATAAGAACAGGCGGTTGATGAGCTGGAGTTGGCAGCTGCAGGAATACAACCTGGAGTTCAGGCACATCAGGGGCAAGGATAATATCTTGGCTGACGCCTTGTCACGCCAGTAGTGTTTTAGTACTGAATAGTTTCTTCCGAAGCTTATTCAGTATCTTTGGGTGGGGGTGTTAGGTACTTCCCCCCCCCCCTCTGGTGAATGCTATGTACTTAACTCTTTTGTTTCTCTCCTGAGTGCAGGCCCCGTGGCTGGGAGTCAGGAATCAAGGGGTTAAGGGCTCCTGTACCCGATTGGCCAAGCTACGTCAGGTGACGGGTGACTCATCGGAAGCTTAAATACCAGAAGTCTCCAGATTTCTCTCTCTCTTCGTCGACCCTGATTCGTGAGCAGGTTGCTGGTGTTAGCTGCAGGAGGCTGGCCACATGGCATAGGACGTTGTGTATTATTACCTACATTTGTCAATTAATATAGAATTGGGACGGCTAAGGGCTAACCTGAGTGTTTTCGTGTATTTTGTTTCAGGGTTATTTCCATTTAGGCAGGTTAGAGACTCTAGTTCGACGGCCCATTGCGAGGCTGGCTGGAGCACTGTTATCTTTGTTTATTAGTTTATTCTTGTCCTTGTCTGGGTTGTTTGGATCAGGATTGGGTTTTAACTAAATAAAATACTATTTTCTTGAACTTGAGCCTGGTTTTTGACTAGGTTACGCGACTCTGAAGCACCTGCATTTGGGTGTCGTAACACCCTACAGCCCAATTGTCCCATTCCCACCAAGATGCTCCATCTATACTAGCCCCACCTTTATTCCTTTGCCCCTTTCCTGCCCAAATGTTGCCATAGTACCTGCCTCAACTACCTTCTTCGACAGCCGGTCCCATGCACCCACCACCCCCACACTGATAGTGAGAAGCTCTGGCAGAGAGAGTGTTCCATGGGGAGTGTGAGGTGTCAGGCATTTTGTTAAAAGATCTCAATGATTTTAAACACCTCTATAAGATCATCCCCTAGACGACTCTGCTTCAGCGAATTAAGTCCTAGTCTTCCCAACCTCTCCCTTCAGCTCAGGCTCTCAAATCCAAGCAATTGTAAATCTCCTCTCCAGCTTGACAACATCTTTCCTATGCCAGGATGCTCAGAACTGAACACAATACTCTAAATGTGGCCTCACCAACGTCTTGTACAACTATAAGAAAACATCCCAACTTCTACACTCAATCCAACTCTATAAGATCACCCCTCATCCTCCTGCGCTCCAAGGAATAGAGACCCAGCCTACTCAACCTCTCCCTGCAGCTCATACCCTTTAGTCCCGGCAACATCCTTGTAAATCTTCTCTGCACCCTTTCCAGCTTGACAACATCTTTCCTATTACATGATGCCCAGAACTGAACACAATACTCCAAATGCGGCCTCATCAACGTCTAATACAATTATAATTTCTGTCTGAAGATTTTTAGTTTTTTGTCTTTAAGTTTTAGAGGAACAGCGTGGAAACAGGCCCTTCGGCCCACTGAGTCCGCGCCGACCAGCGATTCCCGCACACGACACACACACACACACACACACACACACACACACACACACACACACACACACACACACACACACACACACCACCACACACACACACACCACACACACCACACACACCACACACACCACACACACCCCACACACACCCCACACACCCCACACACACGCGTATGTCTTTGGAGTGTGGGAGGAAACCCACGCAGGTCACGGGAGAATGTACAAACTCCGTACAGACAGCACCCGTAGTCAGGATGGAACCCGGGTCTCTGGCGCTGTGAGGCAGCAACTCTACCGCTGTGGCGCCAGTAATATAAATGTCAGATAAATGACTCTCCTTTCTGGACAATTAAAGATTAAATTGAAAGGAATGATATTGAAATACCTCTTCTGTGCCTGACTAAAGCCATGATACTTATCATAGTTACAGCCATGTCTGGAGTGGTTGTGAAACACATACATCACAGTCACAGGTGGGAAGCAAAGTCGCGAGTGTAGATGTTCATCAACGTCGAAGACAGACACAGAGTGCCGGAGTAACTCAGCGGGTCAGGCAGCATCTGTGGAGAACATGGATAGTTGGCGTTTCACAGAGTGCTGGAGTAACTCAGCGGGTCAGGCAGCATCTGTGGAGAACATGGATAGGTGACGTTTCACAGAGTGCTGGAGTAACTCAGCGGGTCAGGCAGCATCTGTGGAGAACATGGATAGGTGACGTTTCACAGAGTGCTGGAGTAACTCAGCGGGTCAGGCAGCATCTGTGGAGAACACGGATAGGTGACGTCTCGGGTCGGAACCCTTTGATTTCTCCACACTGGGAAAAAGTTCCAACCATCTACCCGCTAATGACCCTGGAAAGGTGGAGCCCACAATGGTCCCTTGTTGGCTGTGTTCGAGTGAGAATAGACAATAGGTGCAGGAGTAGGCCATTCGGCCCTTCGAGCCAGCACCGAGTGAATATAAAGAGTGAAACTACTCTGACGACTAGGATGGGGGAGGGATTGAGAGAGGATTAAACGATTATTTGAAGTTAGAAAAATCATAATTGATGCTGCTGGGTTGTAAGCTGCCCAAGTGAAGTGTGAGGTGTGGATTAGATGAATCAATTAGCTGATGATTAACCTCATTTTCTTTCCTCTTTCCATAGAGGCGACCTGATGGAAGTATATTGAATATGAGGGTCGCAGAGCCCCACGGCCCACCTCATCCAAACCAACCAAGATGTCCCACTAGTCCCCTTTACCCACGTTGGCCCATATCTTTCTAAACCTATCCTATCCTTGTACCAGTCCCAGTGTCTTGTAAATGATGTTACTGTACCTGCCGCAACTGATGTACCTGGCAGCTCGTTCCATACACCCACGCTGTCTGTGTGAATAATGAGAGGCATTGATTGGGTAAGCAGAGTTATAGAGTCATACAGCACGGAAACAGGCGTGTCGACTTACCGGAAGGATGTGGAGGCTTTGGAGAGGGTGCAGAGGAGTTTCACCAAAATGATGCCGGGATTAGAGGGTTTCAGCTACAGGGAGAGGTTGGACAGACTTGGATTGTTTTCTCTGGAACGTCAGAGGCTGAGGAGGGATTTGACAAAAGTATGTAGCAATTATGAGTGCCATTGATAGGTAGACAGTCAGAACCTTTTCCCCAGGGTGGGAATGTCCAACACTAGAGGGCAGAGTCATAAGGTGAGAGGGGCAAAGTTTAAGGGGATTTGTAAACCGAGGGTGGTGGGGCCTGCCACGGATGGTGGTGGAGGCATATATGAAGTAGTATTTTTCGACAGGAACATGGAAGCGCAGGGAATACTGCGATATTTGTTTTAATTTAGACCTTAGTTTAGAGATACAGTGTGGAAACAGGCCCTTCAGCCCACTGAGTCTGTGCTGCAGGCTGTGCCACTGTGCTGCCCACAGTCATAGGTCATGTACAGGCAGACAAGACCAATTTAACGAAACTAAACTAAAATTATAACGGCATAATAATATACGACCTAATTGTGTTCCATCATTGGTAAAGTGTAGGTAAAATGTGCAAAGCGCCACGATATTATAGGACCCGGGTTCCATCCTGGCCACAGGTGCCGTCTGTATGGAGTTTGTACTTTTGAAGGATGAGAATAAGGGGTAAGCCATTTAGAACGGAGATGAGGAAACACTTTTTCACACAGAGAGTGGTGAGTCTGTGAGGGCGGTGGAGGCCGGTTCTCTGGATACTTTCAAGAGAGAGCTAGATAGGGCTCTTAAAGATAGCGGAGTCAGGGAATATGGGGAGAAGGCAGGAACGGGGTACTGATTATGAATGATCAGCCATAATCACATTGAATGGCGGTGCTGGCTCGAAGGGTCGAATGGTCTCCTGCACCTATTGTCTATTGTCTATTTCTCTCCGTGACCCTGTGGGTTTGTTCCGAGATTTTCGGTTTCCTCCCACACTCCAAAGATGTGCAGATTTGTAGGGTAATTGTCTTGGTATAAGTGTAAATTGCTCCTTGTTTGTGCAGTATAGGGTTAATGTGCGGGGATCTCTGGTCAGCGCAGACCCGGTGGGCCGAAGGGCCTGTTTCTGTGCCGTATCTCTAAACTAAACTGAATTAAAATTATAATGGCATAAAATTCCTATCCCAAAGCATACAGAATAAATTTCATACATCAATAGATCACAGGTGGTTCGAGCTTCATCAGCATCATGTCAGAGCACGGACACTGTGTCGGTTTTGTGATAAACATTTGGTGTTTCAAACCTTGCCCATCAAAATTCCTTTCCATCCATCAACTTACCTTTTCTTCTTCTGAGACTTGGCCAAGGTCAAACTCATTCAAAAAACCTCCCAGTTATTCAGAGATGCTCTCTGCAATCTGCAGAGGGGAAGATTTTTTATGTCAATCTTCCTTACAGTCAGGTTTTGTGCGATTTATTTCTCCTGCCTGTCACACCATTAAACCAGAATTTGGTGGCCTATTTATCTTATAGAGGTGTATAAAATCATGAGAGGAATAGATCGGGAAGACGCACAGAGTCTCTTGCTCAGAGCAAATGAATCGAGGACCAGAGGACATATAACCATATAACATATAACCATATAACAATTACAGCACGGAGACAGGCCCTCTCGGCCCTTCCAGTCCGTGCCGACATAGGTTTAAGATGAAGGGGAAAAGATTTAATAGGAATTTGACAGGTAACCTTTTCACACAAAGGGTGGTGGGTGTATGGAACGAGCTGCCAGAGGAGTTAGTTGAGGCAGGGACTATCACAACTTTGAAGAAACAGTTAGACTGGTGCATGGATAGGACAGGTTTGAGGGGTTCATATTATGGGCCAAACGCAGGCAGATGGGACATGTTGGCCGTTGTGGGCAAGTTGGTACTGTATGGCTATTACTCTGTGTCTCTGTGTCTCTCAAGCACCCAATACCAAGTGGATTTCATCGCTTTAAAGACCGTAGCTGGACTGCAAGTGTAAGATTCTGAGACTCTTATCTTTAGAACTCGAAAGAGCGTCGAGAAGATTTATGAGGATGTTGCCAGGGCTTGTGAGTCTGAGCTATGGGGTCTGATGCAGAGTCCCGACTCAAAAAGTCACCCATTCCTTCTCTCCAGAGATGCTGCCTGTCCCGCTGAGTTACTCCAGTGTTTAGTGTCTATCTATGGGGAGAGGCTGGACAGGCTAGGTCGTGATTCACACAATCAGAAATGTTCTCCTCGGGTGGATAAATCATAGATTAGATTAGTTTAGTTTATTGTCACGTGTACCGAGGTACAGTGAAAAGCATTCTTGCGGCTCGAGGGCGTAGCCTTAATGTGAGCAGTTTTACAGCAAAGGTTCATAGTGATATGTGGGGCAAATGGGTTTATACAGAGGGTGTGTGTACCTGGAACGCGCTGCCAGGGGTGGGGGTGGAGGCAGATACGATAGTGGTGTTTAAGAGGCTTTTAGATGGGCACATGGATATGCAGGGAATGGAGGAATACGGATCACGTGCAGGCAGATACAAGTTGGTCTTGGCATCATGCTGGGCACGGACATTGTGGCCGAAGGGCCTGTCCAAGAGCTGATCCATCTTCTACGTTGCATTTATACGGTAAAATAACCTGAGATTTACACCCTACTCAAGTG
Organism: Okamejei kenojei; assembly: GCA_035221665.1. Classification (NCBI taxonomy): domain Eukaryota; kingdom Metazoa; phylum Chordata; class Chondrichthyes; order Rajiformes; family Rajidae; genus Okamejei; species Okamejei kenojei. The sequence goes on from CM069133.1 coordinate 1,777,582, forward strand.
GTCAATCGAGGACAAAGAAGTGTGTCACGGTGGCGCAGCGGTAGAGACCCGGGTTCCATCCTGACCAGGGATGCTGTCTGTACGGAGTTTGTACGTTCTCCCCATGACCTCGTGGGCTTTCTCCCACACTCCAAAGACGTGCAGGTTTGTAGGTTAATTGGCTTGGTGTAAATGTAAATAGTCCCAGGTGAGTGTAGGATCGTGTTAGTGGGAGGGGTGATCACTGGTCGGCACGGGCTCGGTGGGCCGAAGGGCCTGTTTCCACATTGCATGTCTTAAGTCTACAGTTATTCTTCAGCTGTGAAGCTTTGAAATATTCAAAAAATGTGAAATGTCCCAAATAAGTGGAGACCTGACAGAAACCCGCTTCTTCTTCGTCTTGCGTGTGGCGTGCACAGCCTAACGTTGTAGACAACTTGTTCTATTTGATGTTAAAGAAGGAACTGCAGGTGCTGGAGAATCGAGGGTTTACACACAAAAGGCTGGAGAAACTCAGCGGGTGCAGCAGCATCTAAGGAGCGAAGGAGATAGGCGACGTTTCGGGTCAAGACCCTTCTTCAGACTCGTCAGGGATCAGGGAAACGAGAGATATTGACGGTGATGTGGAGAGATAAAGAACAATGAATGAAAGATATGCAAAAAAGTATCGATGATAAAGGGAACAAGCCATTGTAAGCTGTTTGTTGGTGTGAAAATGAGAAGCTAGTGCGACTAGGGTGGGGGAGGGAGATAGAGATTAGAGAGAATGCCAGGGCCCGAGGGCTGAGGGAGAGGTGGGAAGGGGAGGAGACAGCAAGGGTTAATAGAATTGAAGATAAAATTTCAATGTTCAAGCCCAAAGGATGCAGACTCCCCAAGCGGAATATGATGGTGCTGTTCCTCCAACTTGGGGTGTTGCTCACTCTGGCCGTGGAGGAGGCCCAGGACCGAGAGGTCGGATTACGGAATGGGAGGGGAGTTGAAGTGCTGAGCCACCGGGAGGTCGGGTTGGTTAATGCGGACCGAGCGGAGGTATTCGGCCGAAAACGATCGCCAAGCCTCCGCTTGGTCTCCACCGATATAGATCATCTGGCATCTGGAGCAGCGGATGCAGTAGATGAGGTTGGAGGAGGTGCAGGTGAACCTTTGTCGGACCTGGAAGGACTGCTTGGTCCCTGAAAGAGGAGTGGAGGGGGGAGGTGAAGGAACAAGTGTAGCAACTCTTGTGGTTGCAAGGGAAAGTGCCCGGGGTTAAAGGGGTTAGAGCGGGAGGGAAGGGAAGAATTGACAAACAAGGGAGTTGTGGAGGGAGCGGTCTTTGCGGAAGGCAGACGGGGGGGAGATGGAAGATGTGGCGAGTGGAGGGGTCACGTTGGAGGTGGCGAAACTGGCGGAGGACTATATGTTGTATTTGCCGGCTGGTGGGGTGAAAGGTGAGGACCAGGGGGACTCTGCCCTGTTTGCGAGTGGGGGAATTGGGAGAGTGGACAGTGTTGCAGGGTATGGAGGAGACCCTGGTGCGAGCCTCAACTATAGTGGGGGAGGGGAATCCCCGTTTTCTGAAGAATTAGGCCATTTGTGATGACCTGGTGTGGAACACCTCATAACCATATAACCATGTAACAATTACAGCACGAAAACAGGCCCTCTCTACCCTTCCAGTCCGTGCCGACCATTTGTTTTCCCCTAGTCCCATCTACCTGCACTCAGACCATACCCCTCCATTCCCTTCCCGTCCATATACCTATCCACTTTACTTTTAAATGTTAAAATCGATCCTGCCTCCACCACTTCTGCTGGAAGCTCATTCCACACAGCCACCACTCTCTGAGTAAAGAAGTTCCCCCTCACGTTACCCCTAAACTTCTGTCCCTTAATTATCATGTCATGCCCTCTTGTTTGAATCTTCCCTACCCTCAATGGGAAAAGCTTATCCACGTCAACTCTGTCTATCCCTTTCATCATTTTAAAGACCTCAATCAAGTCCCCCCTTAACCTTCTGCGCTCCAAAGAATAAAAACCTAACTTGTTCAACCTTTCTCTGTAACATAGTTGCTGGAACCCAGGCAACATTCTAGTAAATCTCCTCTGTACTCTCTCTATTTTGTTGACATCCTTCCTATAATTAGGCGACCAAAATTGTACACCATACTCCAGGGAGCAGATGCGGCGTAGACGGAGGAATTGGGAATAGGGGATGGAGTCCTTACAGGAAGCAGGGTGGGAGGAATGAGTAGTCCAAGTAGCTGTGGGAGTCAGTAGGTTTGTAGTGGATGTCGGTCAGGAGTGTATCACCTGCAATAGAGATGGTGAGGTCAAGGAATGGTAGGGAAATGTCGGAAATGGTCCAAGTGTATTTGAGTGTCGGATGGAAGTTGGTGTGAAATGGATGAAGTCAGTCAGTTTGTGTGTGGGTGCAGGAGGTGACACCAAAGCAGTCGTCGATGTAACGGAGGTAGAGGCCGGGGATGGGGCCCTGGTACGCCGAGAACAAGGATTGTTCGACGTACCCGACAAAGAGGCAAGCGTAGCTGGGGCCCATGCGTGTGCCCATAGCTACGCCTTGTGTTTGGAGGAAATGGGAGGAGTCAAAAGAGAAGTTATTGAGGGTGAGGACCAACTCCGCTAGGCGGAGGAGGGTGTCAGTGGACGGGTATGGGTTGCTCCTCTGGTCGAGGAAGAACTTACAAAATTCTTAAGGGGTTGGACAGGCTAGATGCAGAAAGATTGTTCCCGATGTTGGGGAAGTCCAGGACAAGGGGTCACAGCTTAAGGATAAGGGGGAAATCCTTTAAGACCGAGATGAGAAAGACTTTTTTCACACAGAGAGTGGTGAGTCTCTGGAACTCTCTGCCACAGAGGGTAGTTGAGGCCAGTTCATTGGCTATATTTAAGAGTGAGTTGGATGTGGCCCTTGTGGCTAAGGGGATCAGAGGGTATGGAGAGAAGGCAGGTACGGGATACTGAGTTGGATGATCAGCCATGATCATATTGAATGGCGGTGCAGGCTCGAAGGGCTGAATGGCCTACTCCTGCACCTAATTTCTATGTTTTCTATGTTTCTATGTTAACCGGAGGGCTTTGAGACCGTCCTGGTGGGGGATGGAGGTGTAGAGTGACTGGACGTCCATGGTAAAGATGAGAGGATGGGGGCCTGGAGAATGAAATGCGCAGAGCCGACGGAGAGTGTCTGAGGTGTCTTGAACATAGGTGGGGAGGGATTTAACAAAGGGGGATAGGATGGCGTCAAGGTATGTGGAAATGTGTTCGGTGGGGCACGAACAGGCAGAGACAATGGGTCTGCCAGGGCAGTCGGGTTTGTGGATTTTGGGGAGAAGGTAAAATCGGGCCGTGCAGGGCTGGGGAAACGATGAGGTCGGAGGCTCGGGGGGGGTGGGGGGGTAGGGAGCCGGAGCTGATGAAGTTGGTTATGGATGCTTGAGATGGTGGCCTGGTGTTCGTCAGTGGGGTCATGGTCCAGGGGTAAGTAGGAGGAGGTGTCCGAGAGTTGGCGCACGGCCTGCTCCGCTTTGCGCGCGGCCTCCGCGATCGACGCGCCAGACTACCACGGCACCTCCCTTGTCGGGCGGGTTTGATAACCCAGTCTGGGTTGTTACGGAGTGAGTCGATGGCAGTACGTTCGGGGGGGGGGAGAGATTGGAGTGAGACAGGGGGGTGGAGAAGTCGAGGCGGTTGATGGTCCCGACGGCAGTTCTGGATAAATAGTTCTAGAGCCGGAAGGCTACGAGGGGGGGGTCCAAGTGGAGGGGGTACGTGGGAGACAGGAAAAAGGATCATCAGTGGGGGGGCGAGGACTTCTTCCCGTGGAAGAACGCTGTGAGGTGGAGGCGACGGTAGAAGAGCTCCAAGTCGTGGTGGGCGCGGAACTCATTGAGGTGGGGACGGAGGGGGACAAAGGTAAGACCTCTGCTGAGGGACAGACCATTCGGTGTCGGAGAGGGGGAGGTCCGGGGGGGATGGTGAACACGCGGCAAGGATGGGGGTTGTGGCCGGAGGAAGGCCGGTGAGTGAACTGAGGACGAGCGTTGTGTGGTGGAGGTTGGTCAGGCGGTAGGGGGGTATGGGGGCTGTGGTGTGGGTGGGGAAGAGCAGGGGTTACATGGAAGGGGGGGGATGGGGAAGACCCAGTGGAATAGCCACTAAGGTTGCTGTGGCTGGGGAGACGGGCACTAGGACCCAGTGCCGTTAAAGACAGAGTGGTGGGGGAGTACGCAACGTGGAGGCTTCAGGCCCAGAGTCCGGTCTGCAGGTGAGGCGACGGCTGCGGGCTGCTGGAGGGCGGTGGAGTGTCGTGGGTCGGCGGATCTTCCGTTTGTGCACGTCGAGTTGATTGCTTTAGTCGAAACAGGGCAGACCACGTGAAGGTTGCAATCTCCCACCCCACGGAAATCCTCCTATAAAATGTAATCAGAAGAGGGCATGATCTCTCAACAGGTCCAGCGTGAGAGAGAAATGGATTCATGTTTTTAGAATACAGAACAGCCCAACACAGGATCAGGCCCTTCGGCCCACAATGTCCGTGCTGAACACGATGCCAACACCAACTCTAATCTTCCTGCACGTGATCCATATCCTTCCATTCCCTGCATATCTATGTATCTATCTGAAAGCCTCTTAGTTTTAGTGATACAGTGTTCAAGCAAGCCATTTGGCCCACCAAGTCCGTGCCGACCAACCATACCTTAATTCTCCCCCACACACTAAGGAACAATTTACAGATGCTTATTCAAAGTCGGGATCGGACCCATGTCTCTGGCGCTCTGAGGCAGCATCTCTATCGCTGCGTCATCTTGTGAATTTTAGAGTATTATATAATATGGCTTAGAAGTAGAAATATTTTGTGAATGAAATATGGATATTTTCAATGTTATGAATTGCAATTTACAACACCACTATCATATCTGCCTCCCCTGGTGCAGGGGTAGAGTTGCTGCCTCACTGCGCCAGAGACCCAGGTTCCATCCTGACTACAGGCGCTGTCTCTACAGAGTTTGTACGTTTTCCCTGTGACCTGCGTGGATTCTCTCCGGGTGCTCCAGTTTCCTCCCACACTCCAAAGACGTGCAGTTTTGTAGGTTAATTGGCTTCAGTAAAATTGAAAATTGAATGAATGAATGAATTTATTGGCCAAGTATTCACATACAAGGAATTTGCCTTGGTGCTCCGCCTGCAAGTGACAACATAATATACAGTGACAGTTAGGAATGACACATAAAACATTAATAGATTTGTCCCTAGTGAGTGTAGGACAGTGTTGGTGTGCGGGGATCGACGGTCAGCACGGACTCGATGGGCTGAAGGGCCTGTTTCTATCTCTAAATTACACTAAACCACCCCTGGGCAATGCATTCCTGGCACTCACCACTCCTTGCGTAAAAAACCTGCCCTGCACATCTCCTTTAAACTTTGCCCCGCTCACATTAATCTACAGACACTAATTAACCTCCAGATTTCTCCCATTATTTCACATTTCCAACCAACCATAATTTGCTTTCTATTATATATTTCTCCCTGGTTGGCCATCGACATCTAAACCTGTGCTGAGCCTGATTTAAATTACTCCAGCTTTGGCACGGCAACAGTGTTTGAAGCAGTAAATATACTTGCAATTAGGCTACATTTGAAATAGATTTAAATTCCTGCTTTACAAAAGAACGCAGCGTAATTACAGAGCTGTTTATTTAATATGAAGCTGCTGTGATTTATAGAATTATTGAAATCGCAGGCTGGAGTCTGTAGGCTTTAAAAATGAGCAATCATGATCGCAGCATCATCTGCTATAAAAAGCCCGCAGCAAATGCAGTATTGATGCAAATAGCACGCTCAAGCATTTTGTGAATTAGTTTGTAAAGGCCATCAGATTATGGAAGTAAGGCTTGAGTCTAATATGCAGCTGAGTGGCATGGAGGAGGCGCAGCGATAGAATTGCTGCCTCACTGCGCCAGAGACCCGGGTTCCATCCTGACTACGGGTGGAGAGAGTACAGAGGAGATTTACTAGAATGTTGCCTGGGTTTCAGCACCTAAGTTATAGAGAAAGGTTGAACAAGATAGGTCTTTATTCTTTGGAGCGCAGAAGGTTAAGGGGGGACTTGATTGAGGTCTTTAAAATGATGAGAGGGATAGACAGAGTTGACGTGGATAAGCTTTTTCCATTGAGAGTAGGGAAGATTCAAACAAGAGGGCATGACATGAGAATTAAGGGACAAAAGTTTAGGGGTAACATGAGGGGGAACTTCTTTACTCAGAGGGTGGTGGCTGTGTGGAATGAGCTTCCAGTGGAAGTGGTGGAGGCAGGATCGATTTTATCATTTAAAAATAAATTGGATAGGTATCTGGATGGGAAAGGAATGGAGGGTTATGGTCTGAGTGCAGGTAGATGGGACTAGGTGAGAGTAAGTGTTCGGCACGGACTAGAAGGGCGGAGATGGCCGGTTTCCGTGCTGTAATTGTTATATGGTTATATGGTTATACGGGTGCTGTCTGTATGGAGTTTGTCCATTCTCCTTGGGACTGCGTGTGTTTTCTTCCCTTCCCTCCAGGTGCCCTGGTTTCCTCCCACACTCCAAATACATGCAGGCTTGTAGGTTAATTGGCTTCTGTAAATTGTCCCTGGTGTGTAGGATAGAACTAGTGTGCAGCTGATCGCTGGTCGGCACAGACTCAGTGGTGCTTAGTAAAGCAAGTAAAGTCCAGTCTAGATAGTCCGAGTGTCGCCAATGTAGTCCAGGGCTGCTCTCTAAATGTTCATAGAATGGTTCAGTTGTCTGATAACAGCTGGGAAGAAACTGTCCCTGAATCTGGAGGTGTGCGTTTTCACACTTCTGTATCTTTATTCCCCTATTCTGGATAAATGTCTGTTCATTCAACCTTTCAATGCCCATTCATAATTTATATACCTCTACAAGATCACTCCCACACTAGGGACGTTACCCCTTGTGCTCCACCCTCTGTGTGAAAAAAATCTTGAACCAATGACCTCTAGTTTTTGATTCCCCTACTCTGTGAAAAAGATTCTGTGCATTCACCCTATCTATTCCCCACATGATATCATACACCTCTATAAGATCACCCCTCATCCTCCTGCGCTCCATGAAATAGTGACCCAGCCTACTCAACCTCTCCCTGTAGCTCACACCCTCGAGTCCTGGCAACATCCTCGTGAATCTTCCCTACACTCTTTGGATTTCTTCACTACTTTAAGAGTACACAAAGTTATCAGTAATATTAGACATCATATCATGAGTTGCTCCTTCAGATTCATCGAAGCACACAGAACAGAAACAGGCCCTTCAGCCCATTCTGAGCATGATGATCACCTATACTATCCCATGCACTAACCTTCATCTGTCACCTTCTTTGCCTTCATGATCCAAGTTATGCTGTGGTGTTCTTCTGCATTTAGTTGTGCTGTTTAATAATAAACATAATCATAATCATACTTTATTAGCCAAGTATACGAGGAATTTGATTTGCCGTACAGTCATACCAATAAAGAGTAACAAGACACATAAAATACATTTTAACATAAACATCCACCACAGTGACTCCTCCACATTCCTCACTGTGATGGAAGGCGAAAAAAAGTTCAATCTCTTCCCTTCTTTGTTCTCCCGCGCCGGGACCTCGAGCCTTCCGTTGTCGGGATGATCTTACTCCCGTAGCCGGTGGTCGGGCCCCCCGCGTCGGGGCGATCAGGCTCCCTCATCGGGGGAATCTCAGCTCCCCGCGCCGGGCGATCTGACCCCGGGTCGGGGCTGGTCGAACCTCCTGCGACTTTGGAGCTTCCCCGAGACTGCGAGCTCCTCGATGGTGGAATCCGCAGGCCGCGGTTGGAGCGTCGACCCCAGGCAAGGGATCGCAGGCTCTGATGGTAAGTCCACGGCCCCCCCAAACGTCTCGTGGGCCCGCTCAAAGTAGGACGCAGAGTGAACCTGACGGCAAGAACACGAGCGATAACAAGGCCATGCCAACGTTGAAATATATGTTAATTCCTCCCACGATCCACGCAAAACGACCCTCTACCAATCCTTCCCCAACACCCCCCCCATCACCCCACCCCCCCAGGGCCGCATCCACCCGACCCCACCCACCCCTCCACTACAACCCCCCCACCTCCCCCCCCACCCCCAACCTCCCACTTCAACCCATACCACCCAACCCCCACACACCCCGCCACACCCCCCCAATCCCGCCCACACACCCCCCAATCCCACCACCCCCACCCCCCCCCCCACACCACACCACCACATCCACCCCCTCCCCCTCGACCGCCCCCCGCCCCTCTCCCCCCTCAGCCCCCACCACCCTCACCCCCACCCCCCCTACCCCCCCTCCACACACCCTAACCTACCACCCAACCCCACCCCCACCCCACACCTCCCCACCCCCCCACCACCCCCGCACATCTCTCCCGGACTACCCCCACACCAAACAATCGACTCACCAACCACCCCATCTCACGCCCCACACCCCCCAGCCACCCTCCCGCCCCCCCACCCCCGAACCCACCCCCCCCCCACACCCCCCCCCCCACCATACACCCCAGCAAGTCCCACCCACACCCCTTCCACCCCACACACCCCGACCACACTACACCCCCCCCCCTCAAACCCGACCACCCCACCCCCCAAACCCCCACCCACAAAGGCCCCCCCCCCAACCCCAAAACCCCTTCCCAACCCAACACGCCACCCCCCACATTATCCCACCCCCCCCCCACCCCCATTACCCAACCCCCACCCCCCGACCCCCCCCCACCCACCCCCCCCGCGCACCCAAACCGCCATCCACACACCCCCCCACCCGACCCCAAATGTTTTTTCCCCCACCCCACACCCACCCCCCCCCCCGCCCCCCCCACACCACCCCACACACCCACCCCCCACCCCCACCCCCCTACATAAAACAAACCAAGAAACATTCACACATACTTTTAAAACACACAAAAAATAACAAAAACGACAAAAAGACAGACCCGTTAGCGGTAGCTCATGTTAATTAGCAAACGTTTAAAACTCATGTATATATAATAGAATATTGACTGAGGCCTTGAGGGGATACTACATATATTGCCTGAAGAGTAGATTCATATTGCCCTATCGAAGACAAGGCAATATGGATCTAGGAGGGCAATATATGTCGTATCCTCCCAGAGGAACAGTCAATATTGTTATTATTACCCATATCAGACATCCTAGAGGAAAATTTGAACATCTCAGCTCGGCGGACTTCCACGTAAAAATTTAACCAAATGACGCGGCAGTCTTCCTGTCTGCCGCGTTTGAATATTCTAATTTTCCCACGCAGCGTCACGTTGCCGGTCACGTTGCCAAGTTCCCGGATGTGAGACCAGGGGAATAAAAGACTATATCCCCGCTGTTTTTAACAGGTAAAGTCCATAGGCGTTTCGCAAGAAAGGGGAATATAAGAAAAAATATTCCCCTGTTACCCCTGCTGGCAGTAAAAACGAAGGGAATACAATTCATAAAAGCATACCTCAGATGTGTGAATGGTAATAATAGAACATATCTTATGGAGGTGTATAAATATTATGAGAGGAATAGATCGGGTAGATGCACAGAGTCTCTTGCCCAGAGTAGGTGAATCAAGGGCTAGCGGGCATAGGTTTAAGGTGAAGGGGGAAAGGTTTAATAGGAATCTGAGGGGAATGGAGGAATATGGACCAAACGTGGGCAGGTGGGACTAGTGTAGTTGGGATATGTTGGCCGGCGTGGGCATGTTGGCCGAAGGGCCTGTTTCCACACTGCATCACTCTATGACTCTCTTTCTCTAAAATATTTTCCATAATAATAAATTACATTTGGAATTAAACAGGTTTGCTTTAGTTTCTGGGCATGTGAGTTTACTAAGAGCAGCTTGTGAATTGGAGTACTGGGTCCAATAAAGCCTTGAATTGCATTTGACTTCTTCCTCCGGTGGGGCAATTATCCTTCTGACATAAACAGATGTTGTGCTAATTTAACTAATTTAGATTGAGGTTTGCCTGGAAGGCTGCACTTGTGCAATAGAGACCACATCTGGAATGGCGTGAGCCAGCTGTTGTGAGGAAGGAGAGAGGATGCCACACATACGACACCCTAGAATCAGACTTACTGCACATAGGGGCAATATGTTAATGACACCCAGGTTGGAGCGCAGGAGGATGAGGGGTGATCTGATAGAGGATCCTGACCATGTTTGTGTCGAGCTTTTACATTTTCTCCGTGTCCATGTGAGTTTCTTCTGTGTCCTCCAGTTTAATCCCACATCCCACATGCGTGCAGACTTGTAGGTTAATTGGCTTCTGTAAACCGACCCTAGTGTGTAGGATAGAATAGTGTGATTACTGGTTGGCGCAGACTCGGGGCCTGTTTTACATGATGTATCTCTAAAATAAATTAAAATATTGAATGGGGGTGTTGGCTCGAACGGCCGAATGGCCCACTCCTACACCTATTGTCTATTGTCTAAACCAAACTAAACTAAGGTGTATAAAATCATGAGTGGAATAGAAAGTGTGAATACACAGACTGTTTTACCCAGAGAGGGGGAATCAGGAACCAGAGGACATAGTTTAGTTTTGTTTCAATAGACAATAGGTGCAGAGGTGAGGGCCGAATGGCCTCCTTCTGCACCTATTGTCTATGTTTCTCTGCATCTGCAGTCCGTTTGTGTTTCTTTGCACAGTTCACTTCTGGGATACGACTGATTAATATATATTTTTATATATATGTGGTAACACACAAATCACCTCCATGTGAAATTTTACTTCGGAGTCACGTGAGTGACTATGTGAAGACCCCGCCTCACGCTGGCAACGGCATGACGTCAACGCTGACGTAGCGGAGGCAAGGAGCTGCAGTAATGGAGCAGCTCCTCGGCAGCGGTCGGAACGGCCCGCAGGTAAGTGCAGTTCGACCAGGGCGTTTTTTTTAGGTTACCCATAATACGCTGGGTGGCCTTCCAGCAAAACAAAACCAAAAGAAAAAATTTAGAGCCACGTTAACGTGCTGATTTGCACTATGATTATTAAAGAAAAATGGAAAAATCGGGAAAGAAAGTTTTCGCGCGGTAAAAAGATTTTCCCTGGGGTGAAAGTAAAAAATACGGGACGCGAAGTTTAGTGCGGACCCGGGTTCCGATACCGTTTGGCCGCTGATGTACCCGATAGTGAGTTTCCAGATTCTTTCTCCAGAAATAATAACCACGAGGAAAATGTTCCTAAAAAAATGCAAAAAGAAATCTGAGAGGCCCGTGGGTTTCTGATGACTCTGATACTGAAAGACTCCAGACAATAAAACTATGTGGCTAACAATGGAGCATATGGAGAAAGGTTCTCCAAACAATAATGAAGACAAGGGTCAGAGTACCCAGATGAATCCCAAAAAATCCCTGAGGGTTTGAAATATGATGAAATATGGCTGTGGGCCAAGTGGGAATATGATACTCCGGACCCAGAATTTGGGCTGGAAAGAAGTCTCATTGGATGATATCCCAATTGTTTTAGGGCTGCAGAAGGCAGACCCTGCTGGTGGCTATATGGCTTTTGAAAGCACACCACAAAGTAAAAAGAAAAGGCCTAATGTGGCCTGGGATAGCACAAGAGTATTAGCTATACCTGAAGGAAGACTGGTGAGGCTATGGGAAGAAATCCATCTGCCAAACATAAATTATATGGTATCTCACCAACCACAATTCTGTGATGAATGAAACATCAGAATTATATAAAACTCCAAGAAATTGTTGCCTCATTGAAGTGCCTACGGGTGAATCCGATGATATTGACGTCTATGACTCCAAGTATGAGAGCCCTAGAAGAGAAGTTTCAAAAGGTGCTCAAATTAATTCCCTGCGCCATTACGGCCTATGGCCAGGCAAATGGAGAATCTGGAAATGGAAAAGATTCAAAAGGATACTTTGGGCTTATTATGTAATTCATTCTATGAAATTAATTGCAATGAGGAAAACGGCGATTCGGCCCATATTTCACTCCTAGATTTAATATTGCAAGCCTGTGTCAAGAAAGTGGAGTCAAGCTCCCTGGTAATTGTTTTGGAAGAAAATCTGCGAAACTTCAGCTGAAAGAGTTTGAATGACGAAGCTAAATATATTAGCAATGTTAAACCTTTTGTTTTTGGACAAAGAAGGGGTTTTTTTCGACCCGAAGGGGTTTCGATTTCCATTATAGAAGCAGAAGTTTGTCACGAAATACTATCGTGCTGTGCAGGCAAGTGCTTCCCTGTATTCGGGAAGAAGGAGACCACCACGCTCATACGAGAGGTATTAAAGACTTATATACTTAAAAGAAACTGTGGATGACCCTCCAGTTTGGAGGGAGATTGCAAAAATTTTATAATGCCTGGCTTAACTTACTTCTGATCGATATGTATTACAAGCAGTTTCAGGAGGATCCATTATATTTTTAAAGAAGGGGTTAATCCTCCTGTACAGAATAGACCTGCTTATGCTTATGTGTTTTTCTGCAGAGGAAAGAATGGAGATTAAGTGGAAATTGGACAATTATAAACTGGAAAAGGCGTAATTGAAAAGACACTTATGAACATAAGCATCAATTTGTCTCTAATATATTTCGAAGAGATAAAAAAGATGGTGGGGTTGCAGAATTAGTCCTGACCTTACAAATTCTGAATAAGTTTGTAGAATACAAACAACATTTAAGATGGAGACATTCAGTACTGCAAAATATCTTCTCTCAGCAGGTGTTATATGGCTAAGATTGATTTGAAGGATGCCTATTATTTCTGTAGCAATTCAACATGCTTCAGGAGGTATTTAAAATTTAATTAATAGGCTGGGGCATTATGGCAGTTTAAAGCTTTACCAAATGGATGAGTTTGGATCCTAGACACTTTGCAAAACTGTTGAAACCAGTTTTAGCCCAATAAGAGACACAGAAACACACTTGTGTATGGCTTATCTGGATGATATTCTGTAAATCATTAGTGATTCTCAAGAGTCAGCTGAGCACTCAGTTTCAGTTACTAAAGCTTTTGTTTGAAAAGCTAAGGTTTTGATTCATCCAATTAAGTCCCAGCTGCAGCTAGCACAATCAATTAACTTTTTTGGGTTTGTAATTAACTCAGGGACTATGATCGATACTTTGCCAACAGAGAAGGCCAATGACATCTTGATGACTTGTAATTACCTCATTCACAAACCTTAACCTCCATCCGAAGAAGTGGCGAAAACCATTGGGAAACTGGTACATCATTTCCAAGCAGTGGTATTTTGGTCCATTACATTATCAAAATCTTCAAAGGGACAAAATAAGGCTCTTAAAGAGAAGGCAGGTCACTTTGACAGGCCTATGCAATTATCAAAAAGAAAGCCGTGTTGTGGAATTACAATGGTGGGTTGAAAATGTCCCACAAGCTGCTAAAGAATATCATGGACTAAACAACCTGAAATGAGTTTTACAAACGGATGCTATGCTCTCGATGGGGGCTACTACAGATTCGTCCTCCAGTTTGAGGAAGATGGGAAAGCTCAAGAAGAAGCGTTTCTATCAAGTTTAATGAAATACCAATTTGGATTTATTGGGTGCTTTTTATGGACTTAAAGCATATTGGTTGTGCTAAACAAGGTTCAACATGTGTTAATACAGTTATACAAAAAACGGCTGTTGCCTACAATAATCACATGGGGGGAGATAGTCAATATCATGTAATAGTCATGCCAAAGATATATTGCAAAGGTGTATTGGTCGCCAAATATGGATTTCAGCAAGCACATTCCTGGGTAATGAACAATGTGGTAGCATATGAAAAGTTCCAGGATTTTTCTAAAAGATAATACAATGAATGCTTAAGCCAGCAATATTTAAGAATATTGTAAACCAAAGTTGGGTTTGCCAGAAATAGATTTGTGTTTCATCTATGCTTAATCATCAATTTGCCTACTTATGTGTCTTGGGAACATGATCCAGCATGCAGTAGCATAGATGCTTTTTCATACACTGGGGAAAGATGCTTCTTTTTAATGCTTTTCCACCTTTTGCTTAGATTCAGAGATGCTTGAAGGAGAATAGCACATCAAGATTTCTGCTTCTGAATTGTTGTAGTTTCCAAATTGGCAAACTCAACCTTGGTCCCAGTAATGCTGAAATATGATTAAAGACCAGATATGTCCGATTCCTACTGTAGTGATAATCTTGACTTAATCCGGTAACTCAAGAGATTACTCATTGTATGCTATATATGAATTTAGTTAATCTGCAGGTTTAGACCAACCACTACAGGAGCTGGGATTGTCGGACACAAACATGTAGTTATGGTTGCATCATAGCGCAATAGCAAACAAAAGCAATATATACACATAGTAAGAAATGGGTAAGACTTTGCACACAGTCAAATAAATCTTAATGATACTGGTAAATATTTGTAACAATGTTTTGGAATTCCTTGCCAATTTGCATATTTCAAAAGCAACATTTAGTTACATGTGCCATTAACACAGCACGCACTGCTTTGGTCGTCCAAATTACAGGGCTTATGACTGCGATCAGAAGATCAATTGGGACGCATTCCTTTAATATCTAAGATTCATGAAAGGAATCTTTAATATAATCCACCCAAAACCAAGAATACACAGAGATTTGGATTGACCATTGTACTTATGCCACATAGACCAATGACCTCCAATAGAAGGTTGACATGGTAAGATTGACTTGAAATTAGTCAAGTTAAATGTCACAGCGAGTCTCAGCGCAAGCAGTCGCAACTTTACAATGTTGCATTTAACTGTATGCATGTGACTACAGATAAGGTTGTGTTCTATGTTTACGAGTCTGATCAAACAAAGCAGACCAGGGAGACTGGAAACAAAGTAACCATTCAAGCTTATCATATTGAATCTACTTTTGTGTGTGGGTCTAAACATTAGAAACAATTATATTAAAGTTACTGACACTTCCCCTTTGAGGAAATGGAAAAAGCGTTAATGTTACGCACAAAAAACTACACACAAAAGCTTTCATTCAAACTAATCTAAAATGGTTGAAAAGACAGGTGTTGAAGGAGTTTTAGCGGATAGACACTGAATGTGATTCCAAATTCACTCCACCAGGCGGCAAGCTACGTCCGCACACGAAGGGCACCTACGGGACGTGCCTTCTCGAGCATATTTTAAAAAGTTTAGGCACGTGGATCAGAGAAAATCTTTTTCAAAGTTCTACATAAACCTGTTCTAACTATGACATCTTGGACACGCGGTGTTGGGAGCAGCAATAAATCACCTGCTTTGTTTACTATTAATTGCTAATAAATCAAATGGTCTGTAGTCACTTCTATCTTTTAATCACTTTGGTAATCATTTTCCCTCAGATATAAGGAGGTTATTATATGGGTCATTAAACCATTAAAAAGTTCAATTGTGATAATTGATCTAACATAGTCTGGTTTCTCATGATGTGGTTTACTTAGCCGGACTGTCCGTACGGATTGATTCTACGACATAAAAAACACAGAAAGCTTAAAATCTTCACGTAGTCACTCATCGTGACTCCGAAGTAAAATAGTAATATTAAAAAGAACTACAGTTCGAAGTTTGATCGTTATTTTATGAGGAGTTATGGGGGATGAGGATTACGTGCCCTCCGCTCCCACCCTCATAAAATAAATGATCAAATGGGTAATTCTAAGTCTTTTATGAGCCTTCTATGTACTCCGCTTTGTGTTCTGTGTTTTTCCATGCCGCTGCTTTGAAGTATGCCGTTGCCAGCTTGAGGCGGTTTCTTCACGTAATCCCTCATCTTAACTCCTCATAAAATAACAGGCAAACTTCGAACTGGTAAGTTTCTTGTTTAATCTACTATTTACTATCGGAGTCACGTGAGTGACTATGTGAGACCCCCCAGCACACATGCGCGACATAGAGTCTTACTGGCATTGCACAAGTTAGTGGTAAGTTTCAAAACCGAAGGTAAGATTTTCAACCCCCTTAATTCCCTGTCCCAGTTTTTCTCTCCTTGCTGACTGCCACTCACAGAATCCCTTCTGGAATATCGCAGATTCCCCTAACAACCGCTGGGAAATTCCCAGGACTGCGAGGAATTGGTTGGGGAGCCCGAGCTTCGGGGAGCAGGAGAACCCCACCACAGACGTCTGCGGGGGAATCCTGTCTCCGAAGACCGCGAGGGCAAATCCCGTGCTGTGGTAAAACCTCGGAGCGAATTGCAATCCGCGGGGAACTCCGGGACAGGCCAAGAATAGGCAAAAAAAAACCGCGGGGTGAACCCGGCGCCATGGGAAACCCGGCCACGGGGATCCAGCGGGGAAGGCAAACCGTGGGTGTGCTCGGGAAACCCGGCGCGAGGACTGCGGGGAAGGCAAAAAACCGCGGGTGAAGCCCGGCTCGGGGAAACCCGGCCGCGAGGACCGCGGGGAAGGCAAACCGTGGGGTGAACCCGGCTCGGGAAACCCGGCCGCGAGGAACCGCTAGGGGAAGCAAAACGCGCGGGGTGAACCCGGCTCGGGGAAACCCGAAAACCGCGAGGACCGCGGGGAAGGCAAACCGCGGTGAACCCCGGCTCGGGGAAACCCGGCCGCGAGGACCGCGAGGGAAGGCAAACCGTGGGTGAACCCGGCTCGGGGAAACCCGGCCGCGAGGACAACCGCAGGGGAAGGCAAACCGCGGGGTGAACCCGGCTCGGGGAAACCCGGCCACGGGGACCGCGGGGAAGGCAAACCGTGGGGTGAACCCGGCTCCGGGAAACCTGGCCGCGAGGACCGCGTGAAAGACACAAGCTGCGGGATGAACCCGGCTCCGGGAACCCGGCAGCTGGGACCGTGTGGAAGACACGGCTGCGGACCGCAGAAGTGCGGATAGCCGGCGGAATGTTTTCAGACTCCGGCGGCCCAGAGAGTTTCAACGGAGTCTGAAAGGCCTGGGCAGACCAGGAGGATCCCCTCCGACATGCGTACGTCCTCGGACGTTTACCCATGTGGAGCATGGATAGCGTCAGAGAGCGCTCATCCCACTAATGCTCCATCCTGATATGGTCCATGGAATGGCATATCAGGAGGAATATACCGCCGGCGGATAAGCCCTGAGACTCGGCAGGGTCCGGGCTGGCATATCAGGAGGAATATACCGCCGGCGGATAAGCCCTGAGACTCGGCAGGGTCCGGGCTGGAAGATTCACCGCCGGCAGATAAGCCCTGAGGCTCGGCAGGGTCCGGGCTGGGAATATACCGCCGGCGGATAAGCCCGGAGACTCGGCAGGGTCCGGGCTGGAAGATTCACCGCCGCAGATAACGACAGCGGCCGTTTATCTCGCATGGAGTGGAAGACTCGGAAATATGTCCAGGGAACATACTGGAGTACAAGCGTGAGGTTCCAGAAATTTCTGGCATGGCTTCAAGACCTTCGCTAATGAAGAAACCTGAAGGCCAGAGTTCCCTCGTGAGGGAGCAGCCACCTCACGCCACATCATTACTAGACAGGTGCCGGCGGTGAGATACCATGCACCTGCAAAATTGTTCCTGAAAGGACCAGCAGTGAACAACGCTATGTGGGGGGTACAATGCACACTTCAAAATGAACTGCTTCCAGAAGAACACCATCGGACCTGCCTTAAATTCCAAATCTGCAGGCTCAAGTGAGGCCAGCAATGTCCAGCCGCCGAATCCTCTCTTCAGGAACCTATCCAAACAGGTAAGACCCGGATGAAGAATTAAAGCTGTCCGGCTTCTCAAGGTACCACGGCAACACACCCCACGCCGCTATCGACAGCAAGCGTATCACTGAAGCTGGTGGCAGCTTCAAAACTGGGCCAGGCCTTTCAGGCCAAGGCCCAAACCGGTCCTCAGGGAATTGGGTCACACACCCCAGCAACCCTAAGCTGGGACGGAATTAGAACCCGCACCAGGGCCAATGGGCTTACCACAAGACCACCAATAACCATGAAGGTAGGTGGGTCTGGTTCTTTCCGGAATATGAGGCATGTGGACCATTTACAAGTTGGTAAAGTTACACTTGTTTTATGCAAGCGAGGCAGAGTTGCCTTTCAAGACAGGCCACAGTTACTGTCTAATTTCATTACTGTCTAACAACAGAGGACCAGTTTCCACTCACAGGGCTCACCAGAGATATTTGAAATTTAGCTGGATTGGGCAATGATACAGTCAAAAGCATTGCAAAAGGGCTAGCTTCAACCCCCAGGCTATTTACCAAATTACTAAAACCTTCGGCTGCTCAGAGCTAAAAAAGCTATGTTATGGCCTATCTGGATGATGTTCTAAACCACTGTATTTTGCCAAATCAGCGGTATCAGCCACAAACTATTGTGCAGAAATTGGATTCTCATCCATCCAGTTAAATTTAAGTTGATACCAACTGAAATTATTGAGTATTAGGATTTATCTTTAACTCTATTAAATTGTCTGGGATTGGCAATATATTGGCCTTCAGCTGCACTATTTGCGCCTTTGCATCATCAGAGCTATACGGCGTGCAAAGGAGCTAGCTCACAAGTACCATGTAGGTCATTACTACCAGACCTATGCTGTTCCCAGCTGAAACTATCAAAGTCACCATGGTGGACAAACAGTATTCAGCATTGCCCCACTAACCTTCATCAGTAACATAGAAACATAGAAACATAGAAATTAGGTGCAGGAGCAGGCCATTTGGCCCTTCGAGCCTGCACTGCCATTCAATATGATCATGGCTGATCATCCAACTCAGTATCCCGTACCTGCCTTCTCTCCATACCCCCTGATCCCTTCAGCCACAAGGGCCACATCCAACTCCCTCTTAAATATGGCCAACGAACTGGCCTCAACTACCTTCTGTGGCAGAGAAGTTACTCTACAGTTAATTACTAACTGATGCTATTGCTCAAAGATGGATAATTGCTAATACCATCTTTTGTTATGGAGGCGGATGGGTTTGTATGAGTTACCAATTGTTCAGTTATATGGTATCAACTGCCTATACACACTAGGTGCATTCTGTAGATTAAAGGTTTGTACGAATATGCATAATCTGCATGCTCGTCTAACTTGCTGCACTCTGGTGCTGTTATATGTTAATCACACGGGTGCAATCAAGTCAGTGTCCAGTAATAGTTTACCTAACTTCATTTGGCATTGGTGTATCATCAGGTAAACGCAATGACAACACAGAATGGGTGTTGGATCGCAAATGGATGTTGACTCGGGAAACCATCCTCTGCATACATAAATCAATTCATTGACTTGCAGACTGGGAAGACCGTTCCTGCGGCTCGGATTGTTAAACCAAACCATGAACGTGCTCACTGCAATTGCAGGGATAGCACCAAATAAGCGGTACTTCCCTCATAGGAGATGGGAAGTATTTTGTTATTACATATGATTTGGCACGGATGACTGGCGTCTTGAAGTTCAGTATCTATATGGGGTTTGACAATCATTAATAGAGTGCCATTTACTGTGCCTTCTCAGCATATTGGCTGCGGGGAGCAGAATCCACTCTGTCGGGTCACCTTCTGATATCTAGATCATGAAGGGTATCTTCAACTCGACACCTCCCAGGCCAGGTACGCAGAAATATGTGATGTTAACATAGGAACATCCCTGTCCTTGGTCAAACTCACTACCAAGTGGTTATGCTCATGGCGCTGAGTCAGCGCAACGGGTCCAGTCTTTGCACAGCTGTGACTGGACAGGATGATTATTCTGCAGGGAAATTACATTTATGTTTATTACCTAATCAGCAGAATATGCCAGGGACGTTAGATCTCAAACTAGAATTGTTGCCATATCCCATGGACCTTCGGTTGTGTGTGGCCACACATCTACACCAGTATGTTAAGGTCACTAGAACCTTAGGCACTCTGAACAAGCAATGATTGTTAGTCACAGAAAGCCTCATAAGAAAATATCACTACAGACCATCTCCAGGTGGTTAAAATGGGTTCTGGGATACAGGAGTGAACACTGACATATAGTCTCACTCCACCCAGGCTGCAACTGTATCAGCAGCAGGGGATGGACGTTCGCGGGACCACATCCTGGCGGCTGCAGGATGGTCTAACGAACGCTCTTCCAAACATTTTAGAAATACCCTTTGCCAGACCGGGGATTTTTGCCAACTCTATTTTAAGTCTGTTTTATAGTTCCTCCCGGTTGAGGGAGGTTACTATTATCATTTGTCCATTAATAGCATCAACATGTCTATACCTATGTCATGTCTGATGCATTATTAACGTTCACTCTTCACTGATGCAGTGTGTGATGCATGGACTCATGTCCACGGCATGAAATCACAGAGCTTTGAAATCTTCACGTGACTCCGAAGTAAAATAGTAAGATTAAATGAGAACTTACCAGTTTGAAGTTTGACCTTTATTTTATGAGGAGTTACGTTGAAGGATTACGTGCCCTCCGCTCCCAACCCTCTATTATAAAGGTCAACTGGTATTTTAGTTCTCTTATCTTACTATATTTAGGCAACTTCTGTTATCTGTGATTTCACACCGCTGCTTTGAAGAATGTCGCGCAATGCTGGCATTCACGTAATCCCTCATCGTAACTCCTCATAAAATAAAGATCAAGCTTCAAACTGGTAAGTTCTCTTTTAATCTTACTATCAAAGTTAATAACTTCATAGGTTCTAGGAGAAGAATTATGCCATTCAGCCCATCAAGTCTACTCCGCCATTCAATCATGACTGATCTATTTCTCCCTCCTAATCCCATTCTCCTGCCTTCTCCCCATAACCCCTTACATCCGTACTAATCAAGAATCTTTCTATCTCTGCCTACGTTTGTGATGTGTCACAAACATAGTTGAGTTTAGGAGCAAAAAGGTCCTTCTGCAGTTGTACAGAGCCCTAGTGAGACCACACCTGGAGTATTGTGGTCCCCTAATTTGAGGAAGGACATTCTTGCTATTGAGGGAGTGCAGCAAAGGTTTACAAGGTTAATTCCCAGGATGGCGGGACTGTCATATGCTGAGCGAATAGAGCGGCTGGGCTTGTACACTCTGAAGTTTAGAAGGATTAGAGGGGATCTTATTGAAAAATAAGATTATTAAGGGTTTGGACACGTTAGAGGCAGGAAACATGTTCACAATGTTGGGGAAGTCCAGAACCAGGGTCCACAGTTTAAGAATAAGGCGTAAGCCATTTAGAACGGAGACGAGGAAACACTTTTTCACAGAGAGTTGTGAGTGTGGAATTCTCTGCCTCAGAGGGCGGTGGAGGCCAGTTCTCTGGATGCTTTCATGATAGAGCTAGATAGGGCTCTTAAAGATAGCTGAGTCAGGGGATAAGGGGAGAAGGCAGGAACGGGGTACTGATTGTGGATGATCAGCCATGATCACATTGAATGGCGGTGCTGGCTGGAAGGGCCGAATGGCCTACTCCTGCACCTGTTGTCTATTGACTCGGTGGGGCGAAGGGCCTGTTTCTGCGCTGTATCTCTAAACTAAATTAAATCTAAAGCTGACCATCTTGCGCTTGTTGATACGCCCTCTCCATTCTTCACGTGGCCTCCGCAGTGTCTTGTTCTCTGCAATTGCCTTTATTTAATCCCTCTGTTGTCCAGAAAAACCTCCCGACAATCCACGCCCTGAGAAAATTATTGCCTACCTCTCAAAACCCTCATAAGGCTCAAATCTAATATAACGAGATTACCTTTCAGGAAACATGTTGGGGAATTAGCTGTTTGCAAATACATTTTGCAAAAACCATAGTTCCGGCAATCTGTGCACTCTGTGATTTCTTCAAAAAATTCATTAATTTAAATTAGCCAAGCAGGACCTGCCCTTTGCAAGTCTGGAAAATACTCATCTATTAAATCTATACACCTTTCCGTCAAAGATCAAGAACGGTAAGTCCCCCAAATTAATTCATTCTACAAGTGAAAGTCTATAAGATGAACAATTAAACCCCCAGCAGCAAAAATGCTGAGTTACTCCAGCACTCTGTGAAACGTCACCTGTGGAACAGCATCCCTCTTCCCATCAGAACTACTCCCTCCATGGACTCCTTTAAGTCGAGACTTAAAACTCATCTTTACTCTCAAGCCTTTCTTGACGTCCTCTGAGGGAGGGCTATATGTATGTATTTATATATGTACTTAATCTATGAACCACTGTTGTATAACGTTAGTACCTCCACCACTTTGGTCAACGAGAGTTGTTTTTTAAATGTGCTACAGAAATAAAAGTGACTTGACTTGACTATCCATGTTCTCCACAGATGCTGCCTGACCCGCTGAGTTACTCCAGCACTCTGTGAAATGTCACCTATCCATGTTCTCCACAGATGCTGCCTGACCCGCTGAGTTACTCCAGCACTCTGTGAAACGTCACCTATCCATGTTCTCCACAGATGCTGCCTGACCCGCTGAGTTACTCCAGCACTCTGTGAAACGTCACCTATCCATGTTCACCACAGATGCTGCCTGACCCGCTGAGTTACTCCAGCACTCTGTCTATCATCAGTGGTGTTTTTTGTCAGTCACATCATACACGTGTAATTCTGTGGAACCCATTAGTCAAACTCAAAACACCACAGTGAACAATGACATTGTAGCTGCAGACATCTTACAGAATCACCTGCTGTTTTCTCTGATCTTCACAATACTGGAACCTAATGCAGTTTGAATTCAGAGAGAATCTCCTGAAAGGACCTCCATAAGGATGCCAGAGTCTCCTGATAGAGATAGAAAGAGTCACAGAGTAGTAAAGTGATACAGCATGGAAACAGGCCCTTCGGTCAAACTTGCCTGCACCAGCCAACATGTCTCAGCGCCACTAGTCCCACCTGCCTGCGTTTGGCCCGTATCCCTCTCAACCTGTCCTGTCTAGTATCTGTCCAAATGTCTTTTAAATGTTGTTGTAGTCCCTGCCTCAACTACCTCCTCTGGTAGCTCAGTCCATACACCCGCCACCCTCTGTAGGAGAAGGTTGCCCCTCAGGCAACTGTTCAAATGGTCACACTAGTCCAATAGTCCAAACCCAGCATCATCTTCATCTTGTGCAACTGTAACAAGACATGCCCTCTATTATATTCAGTGCTCTGAGTGATAAAGGATAATGTACCAAAAGGCTTTTTGAGCGCTCTATGTACGTGACGCCACTTTCATGGATCGATGCACCTATGCTCCTCAATCTCTCTGCTCTACAACACTCCCCAGAGCCCTGATATTCACTACCTTTAAACATGTGGACATGCAGGTGCTGGTTTACCAAAAAAAAACACAAAATGTTTGAGTAACTCAGCGTGTCAGGCAGCATCTGTAGAGAACATGGATAGGTGACGTTTCACAGAGTACTGGAGTAACTCAGCGGGTCAGGCAGCATCTGTGGAGAACATGGATAGGTGACGTTTCACAGAGTACTGGAGTAACTCAGCGGGTCAGGCAGCATCTGTGGAGAACATGGATAGGTGACGTTTCACAGAGTGCTGGAGTAACTCAGCGGGTCAGGCAGCATCTGGAGAACATGGATAGGTGACGTTTCACAGAGTGCTGGAGTAACTCAGCGGGTCAGGCAGCATCTGTGGAGAACATGGATAGGTGACGTTTCACAGAGTGCTGGAGTAACTCAGCGGGTCAGGCAGCACCTGTGGAGAACAAGGATAGGTGACGTTTCGGGTTGAGAATATTCTTCAGACTGCGAGTTAGGGGAGTCTGAAGAAGGGTCTCAACTCGAAACGTCATCTATTCTTTTCCTCAGAGATGCTGCCTGACCCGATGAGTTACTCCAGCGTTTTGGGTCTATGTTTGGTGTAAACCAGCATCTGCAGTTCCTTCCTGCATAACAAACACCTCTGAATGTTCAAATATTTTTACTGGGAGAAAGCAATTCACATTCATGGTCTGAAAGAAAGTCCAGGCACCAAAATTACAGGAGACACAGGAACATCAGATGCTGTATTTTTGATCAAAACACAAAGTGCTGTGTAGAGTTGCTGCCTCACAGCACCAGAGACCCGGGTTCCATCCTGACTACGGGCGCTGTCTGTACGGAGTTTGTACCTTCTCCCTGTGACCAGCGTGGGTTTTCTCCGGGAGCTCCGGTTTCCTCCCACACTGCAATGATGTACAGCTTTGTAGGTAAATTGGCTCGGTAAAATTGTAAATTGTCTCTAGTGTGTGTCGGATATTGTTAGTGTGTGGGGATCGCTGGTCGGCGCGGACTCGGTGGGTCGCAGGGACTGTTTCCGCGCTGTATCTCTAAACTAATATTTATTCTATTAATAATATCTATTGCATCCGCTGCTCTAGATGTCAGCTGATCTACATCGGTGAGACCAAGCATAGGCTTGGCGATCGTTTCACCCAACACCTCCGCTCGGTCCGCAATAACCAACCTGATCTCCCGGTGGCTCAACACTTCAACTCCCCCTCCCATTCCGAATCCGACCTTTCTTTCCTGGGCCTCCTCCATGGCCAGAGTGAGGACCACCGGGAATTGGAGGAGCAGCACCTCATATTGCGCTTGGGCAGTTTATTCCCCAGCGGTATGAACATTGACTTCTCCAATTTCAGGTAGCCCTTATTGTCTCCTCCCCTTCTCAGTTGTCCCTCAGTCCTCTGGCTCCTCCTCTTCCTTTCTTCTTCCCCCCCCCCCCCCCCAC
The DNA here is from genome assembly GCA_035221665.1 of Okamejei kenojei. NCBI lineage: Eukaryota > Metazoa > Chordata > Chondrichthyes > Rajiformes > Rajidae > Okamejei > Okamejei kenojei. The sequence goes on from CM069133.1 coordinate 1,802,175, forward strand.
CCTACATCAGTCTGCAAAAGGGTTTCGGCACGAAACGTTGTCTATTTCCTTCACTCCATAGATGCTACCACAACCACTGAGTTTCTCCAGCCCTTTTGTCTACCTTCGATTTTCCAGCATCTGCAGTTCCTTCTAAAACACTAAACTAATATTTGTTCCTTTCATCAGTCTCATTCACACACTATTGAGCTTCACAAAATTGTTTGTGTGGAAAGTTGCTGAGAATACATTCATTGCCACAGTTGAGTTACTCTTCAAGTTCCATTAAATCTTTTTCCCCTCACCTTAAACCTATGTCCTTTGGTTCTCGATTCCCCTACACTGGGCAAGAGACTCTGTGCGTCTATCCGATCTATTGGTCCCACAAAATTATCACATGTTTGTGATCAGTAGGTTGTTAGTAAATTGTATTTATTTTAGTATACTTTTGCTTAACTTAGTTTAATTTTAGAGATAGAGTGTGGAAGCAGGCCCTTCATTTCACCGAGTCCGCTCCGACCAGCGATCCCCGTACACTAAAATGATTCTACACACACTAGGGGCACTTTACAATTATACCAAGCCAATTAACCTACAAACCTGCACGTCTTTGGAGTGTGGGAGGAAACCGGAGCACCCGGAGAAATCCCACGCAGGTCACGGGGAGAACGTACAAACTCCGTGCAGACAGCACCCGTAGTCAGGATGGAACCCGGTCTGTGGCGCAGTGAGGCAGCAGCTCTACCCGCTGCGCCACCGTGACACCCACTGGCAAATGACCATAATGTTTGGCAAATTTGTGGTCAAAGAGGCTGTTAATAAATTGTAATTCTTGGTAATTTGGGATAATATGTCACAAAATTCTCCATCACCAAGGAGTGAAGACATCAATGATTCATTTAGCAAGAACGGTTTGCAAATTATATAATCATCGTCTGGTTGGTTCAGCTTTTTTTAAGTTGAACCAGTGCAGTAAACACTGAGCTCTCAAAAGATGATCATTTTTTCTTTGCTCTTGATTCATCTCATTTAAACTTATTCATGAGATGTCTTCTGGGTGGTATTTAGAGTGCATTTTTAATGCTTTTCCCGGTTTGCAAGAATTACTTTCTTGGGAAAATCTTCATGAAAGATGTTACCCGTAGCAACCAGACTTCTCCTCCCTCATATTCTTTAGCATACATTTTCTTAATAACAGAAGTAAGAGTCATTTGGATACAGATATAACTATTTTTACTACACATCAATTACATGATTTATAATTCAACAATATAACCTTTAATTCAATTTAAACCAAACATCGGGTGTATAAAAATAGATTAATTTATCATGGTCACTAAATATTAGTTATATTTGGAGTCCTTCGTCCACTTAATGAAAAAAAAAGGACAGAAAATTGCAATTTTCTGGAATGCAATTAAACTTGAGAAGGTGAAACCATTCTCGGGTCAAAAGTGTAGATTTTGCCGTCAGAAATAGGCTTAATAATCAAAAATAAAGACACAGAGTGCTGGAGTAACTCAGCGGGTCAGGCAGCATCTGTGGAGAACATGGATAGGTGACGTTTCACAGAGTGCTGGAGTAACTCAGCGGGTCAGGCAGCATATTTGGAGAAAAGAAATAGATGACATTTCGGGTTGAGCCCTTTCTTCAGACTGAGAGTTACGTCAGGCCAGTCTGAAGAAGTCAGTCTCGAACCAAAACGTCACCCATTCCTTCTCTCCAGAGATGCTGCCTGTCCAGCTGAGTTACTCCAACTCTTTATGCCCATGCCTGACATAACTTGTTTGACCTGGCTAGAGTCACAATATATGGTAAAAGCTGCCAGAGATTGGACTATAACAACACGTAATGGATATTTGGGCAGGTGTATGGATGGGAAATGTTTAGAGGGATATGGGTGAAATGCTGGCAGATTGGACTAGTGTAGTTAGGGCATCATGGTTGGATTGGCCAAGTTGGGTTGAAGAATTGTTTCTGTGCTGTATAACTCTACGACACATTTAAAAGCTGCCCTGTACCCAAATATTTGTTTACCTGGAAGCAACCAGCCCTTCCGTCAACACCTCAAAGATCTCAAAGATCCTGGCTCTCAAGACCAAGATTGGCCTTGCCCCCATATAGGATTTCTACCTCATTGGAGACACTTGGACTAACTTTAATCGGACTTCACTTGACTTTGTCTTGCAGTAAACGTTATTCCCTCTATCCTGTATTTGTAGAATAGAATAGAATAGAATGGAATAGAATAGAATGCCTTTTATTGTCATTCAAACAGACAAAGTTTGAACAAAATTTCATTCCTACAATCATGACATTACAAAATAAACCAAGACCCACACTTAACACAGTTTACACAAACATCCATCGCAGTGAGTCTCCAACACCTCCTCACTGGAAGGAAAAAGACTTATCTCTTCCCTTTGTTCTTCTCCGTGGTCCAGCAGTCCAACTGCAGCGTCGAGACGACTGGGGTTCACGATGTTAAAGCCCCCGGCGGGCGATGGTAAGTCCCGCGGCCGTTTAAGCTGCGCCGGGCGATGCACGGCCCCGCTCCGGGTCATTTAAATCCCGCGATTCCAGCGGGAGAAGTTGCCGTTGCAGGAGCTCAGAAAAGCGGTCTCCCACCAGGGACCTGCGAGCTCCCGATGTTCCTGTCCACCGGGCCTGCAGCCGGAGCCTCCGAAGCTCCGAAGTCGGGTCGCAGCCACCCGCCACCACAGATCTTCCCGCTCCGAAGTCGGCCAGCTCCGCGATGGCGAGTCCGCAGGCTCCGCGACTGGAGCCCTCAGGTTGGTCCCGGCCGGAGGCCCCCGCCGGCTCCACGATGTTAGGCCCAACGACACCGGAGACCCGACAGGGAAAAAGTCGGGTCCACGTACAGGGAAGAGGTTAAACGTTTTCCCCCCAACCCCCACGTACACTGTGGACCAAGATCCCCTCAAGACCAAGATTGGCTTTGCCCCCATATAGGACTTCAGCTTTTGGACCAGTCCTACCGCAAAAGGTTAATTCGCAAGTGGAATCAGTGGACTAGAACAGGGCTGTAACGCTGAAGCTTTATTAAAGCACAGTTTAGACCGTGTTTGGAGGATTGTGAGCAATTTTGTGTTGGATCTCCACCCTGAGAAAAAGGTTCGGACTGTCTACCATATCTGTGCTTCTCATAATTTTATATATTTCTCTCAGGTCTCCCCTCAACCTCTGACGCTCCAGAGAAAACAATCCCTGTAGCTCCTGTCCTCTAATCCAGGCAGCATCAAGTAAACCTTCATGTCAAACTGTTTGAGAAATGATCAATGATGTCATGTAAATAACTGTACCGAGGGCCACAGATCTCACAACACTGCACTCCATGAAAGGAAGTTTGTAGTTGTTATCATTATGATTTTAATTAGCTCTGAATTATCTCTCCTGAACTATTCGCTTTAACAATATATCGAATTATCTCAGTCAAGGTTTGTTGTAATTCAGAGTTGACAACATTAATTCTCGTTTAAAAGGAAGCAGCGCGTTTTATGGGCTACAAATCAGTTGAATAACACAAATGGAAATAAGGAACTGCAGATGCTGGTATACAAAAGAAGGCACAGAGTGCTGGAGTAACTCAGCGGGTCAGGCAGCATCTCTGGAGAAAATATTTAGGTGATTTGGGAAGTGTTGTAGAGTAGAAGGATCTAGGAACAGAGTTAGTCATAGTCACACAGCACCTAAACAGCCCCGTCACCTGATTCTTCTCTACATGACCTTGACGTCCCATTTGCCCACATTTAGCTCATATCCCTCTAATCCTTTCCTATTCATTTACCAGCGTGTCTTTTGAATGGACATCACGGTGGCGCAGCGGTAGAGTTGCTACCTCACAGCGCCAGAGACCCGTGATGAATCCTGACTACGGGTGCTGTCTGTCGCAGTTTGTACGTTCTCCCCGTGACCTGCGTGGGTTTTCTCCGAGTGCTCCGGTTTCCTTCCAAGCACCAAAGATGTGCAGGTTTGTAGGTTAATTGGCTTGGTGTAATTGTAAATTATCCCTAGTGTGTGTAGGATATTGTTAGTGTGACGGGATCGCTGGTCGGCGCGGACTCTGTGGGCCGAAGGGCATGTTTCCCTGTTGTATCTCAAAACTAAACTAAACTAAGCTAACACTTGTTAGAGTACTGACGTCAACTACCACCTGTGGCAGCTTGTTCCATATACACCCACCATATACTGTGCAACTCCTGCTCCTCAGATTCGGATTACATTTTCTACAGGGGTACATCGTTCTAAAAGTTCTCCAAAAGTCATGTCACAAGTAGACAAGATGGGAAGAAGGCTTTTGCTTCATTGACAATAGACAATAGACAATAGGTGCAGGAGTTGGCCATTCGGCCCTTCGAGCCAGCACCGCCATTCAATGTGATCAAGGCTGATCATCCCCAATCAGTACCCCGTTCCTGCCTTCTCCCCCATATCCCCTGACTCCGCTATCTTTAAGAGCCCTATCTAGCTCTCTCTTGAAAGCATCCAGAGAATTCCACAGACTCACCACTCTCCGTGAGAAAAAGTGTTTCCTCATCTCTGTTCATTGACCTTCATCAGTCTGGGCATTACGTATAGAAGTAGGGATGTCATGTTTAGGGCCTGTCCCACTTAGGCGATTTTTTCGGAAACTACAGGCGTCATATAACTTGTCTTCTCCTGACGTAGGTGCTGTCGTAGTTAGGAGAAGACAAGGAGGCAGGTATCTCATCACTTTTTGTTTTTCTTTCTGTTTTTGTCTTTTTATTTCTCTACATCTTATTCTGACTCACTCTTTGGCGACACTAATTTGGTAGTCTAGGGGTTCTATTCTTGCACATTCACTTTTTCTCTCTCTTGCTTTCTCTCTTCTTTTCTCTCAACTTTAGCTAAACATTAAAATTGAAGCTGCACAATAACTGTATTATGTCATATGCCGCTGCTTATATTTTGTACACTGCTTCTAATAAAAATAACTAAAAAAATAAAATAAAATAAAGTCCAAGGAGACAACTTCTACTGCCAAAAAAAGGAATCTGAGGGGTAACATTTTCACACAAAGGGTGGTGGGTGTATGGAACGAGCTGCCAGAGGAGGTAGTTGAGGCAGGGACTATCGCAAAGTTTAAGAAACAGTTAGGCAGGTACATGGATAGGACAGGTTTGGAGGGACCTGGGCCAAACACTGGCAGGTGGGGTTAGTGTAGATGGGGCATGCTGGCCGACGTCGGCAAGTTGGGCTGAATGCCTTGTTTCCACGCTGCATCACTTTATAACTCTATGACTCTATCACGATATTTGAAAATAAAAAGTTGTACAAGACGTTTGGAGTCAGGCATGGTTCAGGTCAGTCAGACGAAGGGTCTCGACCCAAAACGTCACCCGTTCCTTTTCTACAGAGATGCTGCCTGTCCCACTGAGTTACTCAAGTTTTTTGTGTCTATCTTTACTTTATTATCACATGTAGCTAGGTACAGTGAAATGCTCTGCGTTAGATACAACTTGGTGACACGGTGGTGAAGCAGTAGAGTTGCTGCCTCACAGCGCCAGAGACCCGGGTTCCATCCTGACTACGGGCGCTGTCTGTATGGAGTTTGTACGTTCTCCCGGTGACCTGCGTGGGTTTTCTCCGACACTCCAAAGATGTGCAGGTTTGTAGGTTAATTTGCTTGGTATAAATGTAAATTGTCCCTAGTGCATGCAGGATAGTGTTAGTGTGCGGGGATCGCTGGTCGGTGCGTACTCGGTGGGCTGAAGGGCCTGTTTCCATACTGTAACGTGAAACTAAACTAACGGAAGATTGATAATGCTAGCTCAGATCATCTCTCTCTTGAAACGCTGCGTTATGCAGATCAGTGTATGAAAACTGAACAAGGGAATATTTCATGTCCACTTATTTTAAAATAGATTAATGGATGTGTTAAAATATAGGAACTTCATATCCATGAATTAATTATTCATTGGATAACTTTAAGGGTGAATCACTACAAGGTCACCAGCTCGGATGAAATTCTCTGTTAAATTATGTCCTGCGTTTACAACCAAGGTGATTTTTAAAGGGTTGAGTGTCGCGGAGTCACAGAGGGAGTCGCGGAGTCCTACAGAGTCCCACACCCAAAGTAGTGGAATCAAGGTACTGTCTCAACTACCTCCTCTGGCAGCTTGTTCCATACACCCACCACCCTTTGTGTGAAAAGGTTGCCCCTCAGGTTCCTATTAAACCTTTTCCCCCTCAGCTTAAACTATTGTATGTCCTCTGGTTCTCAATGTCTTCTCTTTGTTCTGGAGATCTTAACCATATAACCATATAACAATTACAGCACGGAGACAGGCCCTCTCGGCCTTCCAGTCCGTGCCGACCATTTGTTTTCCCCTAGTCCCATCTACCTGCACTCAGACCATACCCCTCCATTCCCTTCACGTCCATATACCTATCCACTTTACTTTTAAATGTTAAAATCGATCCTGCCTCCACCACCTCTGCTGGAAGCTCATTCCACACAGCCACCACCCTCTGAGTAAAGAAGTTCCCCCTCACGTTACCCCTAAACTTCTGTCCCTTAATTCTCATGTCATGCCCTCTTGTTTGAATCTTCCCTACCCTCAATGGGAAAAGCTTATCCACGTCAACTCTGTCTATCCCTTTCATCATTTTAAAGACCTCAATCAAGTCCCCCCTTAACCTTCTGCGCTCCAAAGAATAAAGACCTAACTTGTTCAACCTTTCTCTGTAACATAGTTGCTGGAACCCTGGCAACATCTAGTAAATCTCCTCTGTACTCTCTCTATTTTGTTGACATCCTTCCTATAACTAGGCGACCAAAATTGTACACCATACTCCAGAATTGGTCTTACCAATGCCTTGTACAATTTTAACATTACTTCCCTACTCCTATATTCAATGGTACACAAAAAGCTGGAGAAACTCAGCGGGTGCAGCAGCATCTAAGGAGCGAAGGATAGGCGACGTTTCGGGTCGAGACCCTTCTTCAGTCTGATGAATTTCTCCAGCATTTTTGTCTACTTTCCATTGATCAGAATCACATCCTAGTCCAAGTCATAGTCATACAGAACGGAAACAGGCTCTTCAGCCCAGCTTGTCCACACTGATCAAGATTCCTCATCTCATTTTAGTTTAGTTTAGTTTATTGTCATGTGTACCGAGGTACAGTGAAAAGCTTTGTTGTTGCATTCTATGCAGTCAGTGGAAAGACTGCACATGCTTTCAGTCGAGCCCTCCACAGTGTATCAATGCAGGATAAAGGGAATAACATGAATAATGTCTAATGAGGGAAGATTAAAGGGCCTGTCCCACTTTCCCGAGTTATTCACGAACTCCCGAGTTTTTGAGAGTAGGGATAAACGTATGTTTCCAAAAGTTGGGTATTAATTTTTTCGCCGTTATCAGACTATAATTGAGGAAACGTGTTTGAAATATTGATAGCTCAGAGCAGGCTTCTGACCTTCCTAGGATTATCAGTTCCGTGTCGGGGTCCAATTTTGTTCCCATTAAATCTTTTCCCCTTCACCTTAAACCAGTCCCCTCTGGTCCTCGATTCCCCTACTCTGGGCACGAAACTCTGTGCATCTACCCGATCGATTCAATAGACAATAGGTGCAGGAGTAGGCCATTCGGCCCTTCGATACCTTTCAATGTGATCATGGCTGGTCATCCCCAATCAGTACCCCATTCCTGCCTTCTCCCCATATCCCTTCGCTATTTTTAAGAGACATATCCAGCTCTCTCTTGAAAGCATCCAGAGAACACGCCTCCACCGCCCTCTGAGACAGAGAATTCCACAGACTCACCGTTAATCCCAACTCTTTGTTTCCTGTCTGCCAAACACTTCTCTATCCATGTAAGCACTCTACCCCCAAACCATGTGCCCTAATTTTGGCCCAGTAATCCCCTATGTGGGACCTTATCAAATGCTTTCTGAAAGTCCAGGCACACTACATCCACTGGCTCTCCCTTGTCCATTTTCCTAGTTACATCTTCAAAAAATTCCAGAAGATTAGTCAAGCATGATTTCCCCTTCGTCTATTCCTCTCATGGTTTTATGCACCTCGTGAAGATCACCCCTCATCTTCCTGCGCTCCAAGGAATAGAGACCCAGCCTACTCAACCTCTCCCTGTAGCTCACACCCTCTCGTCCTGGCATCACCCTTGTGATGTGGGAAAGAGAGAAAGACAAAAATACGTGCAGGCAAAGAAGCCGATTCATCTTATTTTAAATCACCTGCCCAGTAAAGGACGATTACTTCCACAGCTTCAGAAACTATCAGGTCTGTAGACGATTGTGAACAGCTTGCCTTTATTACTCTGTGTGCAATGAATGTGCCTCAGCAGTCACCAGCATTACTGGTGTCCCATCCCCTCCACTGTTATGTTCTGCTGTTCGATGCTTAGGTGAGTTTACTGATTCAGGGAGAATTGCTTCACAGATTACTGGCTCTGTGTGAGTAACAGGGGAGCTGTTCACTAACGCAAGCTGTCAGCTCCATCAACATCAGAGGTCGGAACTACTGTCGAGCTGTGGGCTTCAGTGCAGCAGCGTGCGATGGGAATAGAGATGCAAGAGGCAGCGGATGTCAGCAGAACACAGAGCGCTGGAGGAACCCGGCAAAGCAAGACGTGACATAGATTGAGTCTGGTCCCAAGCAGAGGAGGCTTACGAGAATGATCCCAGGAATGAGTGGGTTAACATACGATGAGCACTGGGCCTGTACTCGCTGGAGTTTAGAAGGATGAGGGGACACCTCGTTGAAACTTACCGGATAGTGAAAGGCCTGGACAGAGTGGATGTGGAGAGGATGTTGCCACTAGTGGGAGAGTCTAGGACCAGAGGGCACAGCCCCATAATAAAAATACCTACCTTTAGGAAGGAGATGAGGAGGAATTTCTTTAGCCAGAGGGCGGTGAATCTGTGGAATTCATTTTACTAAGGGTGTCAGGGCTTATGGGAGAAGGCAGGAGAATGGAGTTGAGAGAGAAAAATAGATCAGCCATGATTGAAGGGCGGAGTGGACATGATGGGCCGAATGGCCTAATTCTGCTCCTCGAACTTATGAACATATGACCCGAAACGTTACCTGTCCATGTTCTCCAGAGGTGCTGCCTGACCTACTGAGTTACTCCATCACTTTGTGTCTTTTTTTGTAAACCGGCATCTGCAGTTCCCTGTTTCTAAACTGCTTGAAAACCAGACGATACACATTCCACCCATTGCATACCAAACAGTCATAGAAACATAGAAACATAGCAAATATGTGCAGGAGTAGGCCATTCGGCCCTTCGAGACTGCACCGCCATTCAATATGATCATGGCTGATCATCCAACTCAGTATCCTGTACCTGCCTTCTCTCCATACCCCCTGATCCCTTCAGCCACATGGGCCACATCCAACTCCCTCTTAAATATAACCAATGAACTGGCCTCAACTACCTTCTGTGGCAGAGAATTCCACAGATTCACCACTCTCTGTGTGAAAAATGATTTTCTCATCTCGGTCCTAAAAGACTTCCCCCTTATCCTTAAACTGTGATCCCTTGTCCTGGACTTCCCCAACATCGGGAACAATCTTCCTGCATCTAGCCTGTCCAACCCCTTAAGAATTTTATAAGTCTCTATGAGATCCCCCCTCAATCTACTAAATTCCAGCGAGTACAAGCCAAGTCTATCCAGTCTTTCTTCATATGGAAGTCGTGCCATCCCAGGAATCAGTCTGGTGAACCTTCTCTGTACTCCCTCTATGGCAAGAATGTCTTTCCTCAGATTAAGGGACCAAAACTGTACGCAATACTCCAGGTGTGGCCTCACCAAGACCCTGTACAACTGCAGTAGAACCTCCCTGCTCTTGTACTCAAATCCTTTTGCTATGAATGCCAACATACCATTAGCTTTCTTCACAGCCTGCTGCACCTGCATGCCTACTTTCAATGACTGGTGTACCATGACACCCAGGCCTCGTTGCATCTCCCCTTTTGCTAATCAGTCACCATTCAAATAATAGTCTACTTTCCTGTTTTTGCCACCAAAGTGGATAACCTCACATTTATCCACATTATACTGCATCTGCCATGCATTTGCCCACTCACCCAGTCTATCCAAGTCACCTTGCGGCCTCCGAGCATCCTCCTCACAGCTAACACTGCCCCCCAGCTTCGTGTCATCCACCAACTTCGAGATGTTGCATTTAATTCCCTCGACAAATCATTAACATATATTGTAAATAGCTGGGCACTGAGCCTTGCAGCACCCCACTAGTCACTGCCTGCCATCCTGAAAAGGACCCATTCACTCCTACTCTTTGCTTCCTGTCTGCCAGCCAGTTCTCTATCCACATCAATGCTGAACTCCCAAAACCGTGTGCTTTAAATTTGTATACTAATCTCTTGTGTGGGACCTTGTCGAAAGCCTTCGGAAAGTCCAGATATAACACATCCACTGCTTCTCCCTTATCCACTCTACTAGTTACATCCTCAAGAAATTCAATAAGATTCGTCAGACATGATTTACCTTTCGTAAATCCATGCTGACTTTGTCCAATGATTTTACCACTTTCCAAATGTACTGCTATCCCATCTTTAATAACTGACTCTAGCAGTTTCCCCACTACCGATGTTAGACTAACTGGTCTGTAATTCCCCGTTTTCTCTCTCCCTCCCTTTTTAAAAAGTGGGGTTATATTAGCTACCCTCCAATCCTCAGGAACTACTCCAGAATCTAAAGAGTTTTGAAAAATTATCACTAAGGCATCCACTATTTCTGGGGCTACTTTCTTAAGTACCCTGGGATGCAGCCTATCTGGCCCTGGGGATTTATCAGCCTTTAATCCATTCAATTTGCCTAACACCACTTTCCGGCTAACCTGGATTTCACTCAGTTCCTCCATCTCATTTGACCCGCGATCCCCTGCTATTTCCGGCAAATTATTTATGTCTTCCTTAGTGAAGACAGAACCAAAGTAGTTATTCAATTGGTCTGCCATGTCCTTGTTCCCCATGATCAATTCACCTGTTACTGATTGCAAGGGACCTACATTTGTTTTAACTAATCTTTTTCGCTTCACATATCGATACAAAGTTTTGCTGTCAGTTTTTATGTTTCCTGCCAGTTTTCTTTCATAATCCATTTTCCCTTTCCTAATTAAGCCCTTTGTCCTCCTCTGTTGGACTCTGAATTTCTCCCAGTCCTCTGTTAGGCTGCTTTCTCTGGCTAATTTGTACGCTTCATCTTTTGCTTTGATACTATCCCTGATTTCCCTTGTTATCCACGGATGCACTACCTTCCCTGATTTATTCTTTTGCCATACTGGGATGAACTTGCAGTCTTTAAATGCCTTCCATTGCATATCCACTGTCAACCCTTCAAGAATCAATTGCCAGTCTATCTTGGCCAATTCACGTCTCATACCCTCAAAGTTACCTTTCTTCAAGTTCAGGATCCATGTTTCTGAATTAACAACGTCACTCTCCATCCTAATGAAGAACTCAACCATATTATGGTCACTCTTGCCCAAGGGGCCACGTACAACAAGGCTGCTAACTAACCCTTCCTCATTACTCAATACCCAGTCCAGAATAGCCTGCTCTCTCGTTGGCTCCTCTACATGTTCGTTTAGAAAACTATCCCGCATACATTCAAAGAAATCCTCTTCCTCAGCACCCCTGCCAATTTGATTCACCCAATCTATATGTAGATTGAAGTCACCCATTATAACGGTGTTACCTTTGTTGCACGCATTTCTAATTTCCTGTTTGATGCCATCCCCAACTCCACTATAGTCCATTGATATCAGTCAGACAAAGGGTCTCAACTCGAAACATCACCCATTCCTTCTCTCCAGAGATGCTGTCTGTCCCGCTGAGTTACTCCAGCATTTTGTGTCTATCGTCCATTGATAAATGAGGTTGGAGTAGGGGATGCAAGAAGAAATATTTAGCTGATCAATCGTTGGTATTCTATATGGCTTTGTACACAGTTTTAGAAGCATCAGTTAAACAGCCAACAGCTACAAGTCATTTGTGTCCCACATCACTGCAGAAACAAGGTGAATCATCGATTCAGCTCTTCAATCCCAATGCAAGGCACTAGGAAAATATCTGCCACTAACAATGGAACATTATGAGCATTTATAACTAATCAGTAGACAAAAATGATGGAGAAACTCAGCGGGTGAGGTAGCATCTATGGAGCGAAGGAATAGGTGACGTTTCGGGTCGAGACCCTTCGTCAGACTGATACCAATGGTCTCTTTGGTATGCTTGACCTGAAACATCAGCAATTCCTTCGCTCCATAGATGCTGCCTCACCCGCTGAGTTTCTCCAGCATTTTTGTCTACCTTCGATTTTTCCAGCATCTGTAGTTTTTTCTTAAACATAACTAACCTGGTCATCACTCAGTTAAACAATTATGCTTCATGTACAATTCTATCATTCAAATTGTTTAAAATTTTACTTCGGAGTCACGTAAGTGAAGACCCCGCCAGCACGCATGCGCGACATATCGTCGTACGCATTGCACATCGACAGGCTGGGAGGAGCGCAGCTCCTCTACTGGCAAGCTTAAAAAAGGAACCCTCAGGTAAGTACAGCTAACCTAGAGTGGTTACGGCACTCTGTCTACCATATTTGCATTTCAGAGTACCTACTACCGAGCATGGACAAAGCTCGAGGAAGGAAAAGGGCCGCTCCCGGCAGACCACGGAGGACCGCGGGACTGCGGGCAGGAAACAGCGGCCAACATCGCCTCAGCTGGCCGTTGAGCATATGGTAGCCCCCGACTTCATACTGCTACAGTCCGGAGGACCACCGCGACCTGACGGTAAGGCTGCGCAGAAGCTGGGTAGCCCTGTTGCATCAGTAGCCCCCGACTCCCCACTGCTACAGTCCGGAAGACCACCGCGGAACTGGCGGTAAGGGCACCCGGACGTCGGGCAGCCCCGTTGACTCGGCTGAGTCCGGGCCTGACGACCTGCCGTTTGCAGACAGCGACGGCGGTCGTTTATCCTGAATGGAGCGGTTGGTGGAGCAATTGCTCCAATGTGACCTACTCCAGCAGGAGTCTGGTCACCGTGGGATCTTCTCAGACCCACGGCAGTACCCTATTCAGAGCTGCCCAATGTCTCGCCCTCCTCGCTGGGGAGCATTAGGAGTCAGGGCTGGGCTGACTCCAAAGAGGGGTTGGCTGAAGAACCTAAATTGCTGGGGGTGCAAGAAGAGGAGCTCCTGGGTATGGTATCGAAGTTTGCAATACCATCCCAGAAAGGACAGCCATTAGAACCGCAGCTGGCAGCGAGTATCAACTACCTAACAACGCACCAGCTGCAGGAGCAAGTTATGACGGATACCATAGGCAAATACCTTGCTCCAGAGAACTGTGTGTCTCTAAATGTACTGGCAGTCAACAACCCCATCTGTGGGAACATTAGCCCCAGCATCAGGGCTCAAGAAATTAAGATGCAGAAAATATTGAGACTGTTAGCTGCAGGAATCACTGCATTTCTCAGATCTGTGGATGGCACTGATATGACAGATGAACAACAGGATGCGTTAGTACTGCTCTGCAACGTGCAGTTTGAAATCAATTGTTTCAGAAAAACCACGATCCATCCTACGCTCAACCCTAAATTTACAGGGTTGTGCAAGACTAGCAGTATACCACCGCCTACTTTGCTGTTCGGAGACAACCTGCCGAAGCAGGTCAAAGACCTGGATGAGGAAGCAAAAGCGGTGGGCATGATTAAGCCACCGTCTACTATCAGGTCAACAGTAAACCGGCGGCAGCACCAACAGGCCCCGCTACCATACCAACAGGACAGCGGGTGAAACTCCGAAGGCCGCACCATTCACACAAAGGTCTTTTTTAGGCCATGCCCCAGAGCGGCCTTTGTGGAAGATGCGCCAACCCCACACCACAGCGCCTCCACCTCCCAAGAGCCAAGGATGGAGGAACCCGACCAAACGCCACCGGTAACCATGGAGGTAGGTGGGTCTGGTTGCCTTGGGAGTACCACATGTATAACTTCACAAATAGGGGGTAGATTACACTTGTTTATGGATGCATGGAGTTCTATAACTTCTGACCTCTTTATATTGCACAGTATTCAGGGATATAAAATTGAATTCGTTGACAAACTCCTCCCACCAGTTCAACATGTACCTAGCCGGAAATTTGTGCTTTCACAAAAAGAGAAAGTGGAAGGAGATGCGGAACTACTTAGATTATATTCTAAGGGAATGATAGAGAAAACTAAACATGAACCTCTTGAGTTTGTATCAAACATCTTCACCAAAACCAAAAAGGATGGTGGATACTTTTGTGCAATATACCCACTTCAAAATGGAAACATTTGTAACTGCTAAACAACTAGTTTCCATACGGTACTTCATGACTTGCATTGACCTAAAAGATGCATACTATTCAGTACCCATACACAAAGATCACCGCAGATATTTGAAATTTATCTGGATGGGGCAGCTATGGCAGTATAAAGCGCTGCCTAATGGACTAACAACAGCTCCCAGACTATTTACCAAAATGTTGAAACCAGCATTGGCGTCAAAAGCATATTGTCATGGCTTATCTTGATGACATTCTAATTGTGGGGAAAACCTTCGAATCGGCTAAATTAGCTGTGACAGCCACCAAGCTTCTATTTCAAAAACTGGGATTTATCATCCATCCAGACAAATCCAAGTTAATGCCCTCTGTAATAATGGATTATCTGAGGTTCACGATTGACACAGTTCACATGCCTGTCACCTTGCCAAAAAACAAGGCGACAGACTTAATAGAGGCATGCAATAGCCTTGTTTGCGCCAGTAAACTGACCATTCGGCACACTGCCAGGGTAATCAGGAAACTTGTGGCTACATTTCCAGCTACACAATATGGCCCGTTACATTACCAAAATTTACAAAGAGCCAAAATTTCAGTATTCAAATCTCACGCTGGTCATTTTGACAGACCTATGCAGCTACCGGCCAAAGCAAAAATCGAACTGCGATGGTGGATTAGCAATATTCAACATTGCTTTAATCCCATCACAGTTACAAACCCTTCGGTTGTGTTACAAACTGATGCCAGCGCTCACGGTTGGGGAGCTACCGATACCACCTCCAGTTGACGTGGTAGATGGAATATGCACGAATCTACCTTACTTCAGACACAAGATATTAACTATTTAGAAATGTGGGGAGCGTTTCACGGGCTACGGGCCCACTCTACAGATATGGACCATCTGCATGTTGGCCTACAAATAGACAACACCACAGTGGTGACATATATTAATCATATGGGTGGTATCAAGTTGATATCTTGTGATGAATTGGCAAATACAATCTGGCACTGGTGTGCATTTACCCAGTCTATTTCTCTCATGATTTTATACATCACTATAAGTTCACCCCTTAGCTTACAACCCCTCGATCTTTTCCTGCCCATCAGATGGCTCAGTCTATGCTCCCGCTAGCAAGATTTTCAATGTCCCTGTACAGCACCGTAGCCGAGCATATGACAGTAAATGGAGATAGGGTTAGGACACGTGTACCGAGGTTCTATACCTTGTATGGCGACAATTTTTGCTGTCTGTTAGGTACTTCCCCCCCCCTCTGGTGAATGCTATGTACTTAACTCTTTTGTTTCTCTCCTGAGTGCAGGCTCCGTGGCTGGGAGTCAGGAATCAAGGAGTTAAGGGCTCCTGTACCCGATTGGCCAAGCTGCATCAGGTGACGGGTGACTCATCAGCAGCTTATTACCAGAAGCTCCCAGAACTCTCTCTCTCTTCGTCGACCCTGACTCATGAACAGACTGTGGTTTGAACTGCAGGAGGCCTGGCCACATGGCATAGAACTTTGTGTATTATTACCTACATTTGTCAATTAATATTGAATTGGGACGGATAAGGGCTGACCTGAGAGTTTTCGTGTATTGTGTTTAAGGGTTATTTCCATTTAGGCAAGTTAGAGACTCTAGTTCGACGGCCCATTGCAAGGCTGGCTGGAGCACTGTTATCTTAGTTTATTAGTTTATTCTTGTCCTTGACTGGGTTGTTTGAATCAGGTTTGGGTTTTAACTAAATAAAATACTATTTTCTTGAACTTGAGCCTGGTTTTTGACTATGTTACGCGGCTCTGAAGTACCTGCATTCGAGAGTCGTAACAAAATGGGGGCTCGTCCTAAGCTTTGAGGACCCTAGACAGTTTTGGGTAATTTTTTGGTAGGCTTCTGGTGACTGAGGAAGTCTGTGTTGTGAGGTGACTGAGGAATTCTGTGTTGTGAGGAGATTTTTTTTCCTAATCCATTTGGGTAACGTTTGTGCCTAGGGTTTGGCTGGTGGTTTGGTCCTACATTTGATATGGAGTTTAAAGTACATGAATTTACTGCGGCCCCTAGTCGGGAGTTGTTTGATAAATGTACCAAGGAGCATTTGTGTATGCTGGCAGAGACCTATAAGGTGCCTATTGATAAGCATTTGAAGAAAGGGGCTATAAAGTTGGAGTTATGGTCTGCGTTGGTGAGGAGTGGGGTATTGCCTGCTGGTGCAGACAGTCCTCTATCTTCTACACAGCCTGGTCAGGAAATGGGGGACCTCATTCGATTGAAGGAGTTAGAGCTTGAAATGAAAAAGGAGGAGAGGGCCTTAAGAGAGAAAGAGCATGAAATGAGAGAGGGCCTTAAGAGAGAAAGAGATCATGCTTGAAATGGAATGCCTTGAGCGGCAGGAGAAGGAATTGAATGCCTCCCGAGTTTCTTCTAGGGAACGGGAGGTGTCTAAGGCCGCGGTGTTAGTAGATGAGTATGTATTGACTCATAAAACTGAGTTTGTTGGGCGATCCTATAGTTTTGGTGCACGGCCGTTTAATCGTGGTGGTGTCACCGGTGGCAGTGTCAAAGCTGTTTCTGTGCCTGCAAGGGTCAGCTCATTAATACAGGGGGAGGTCCGAGCTGATAAGGTTGACGGAGATTTCAGGACTAAGGAAGGGCCTGTGTGCT
Source organism: Okamejei kenojei (assembly GCA_035221665.1). NCBI lineage: Eukaryota > Metazoa > Chordata > Chondrichthyes > Rajiformes > Rajidae > Okamejei > Okamejei kenojei. The sequence goes on from CM069133.1 coordinate 1,819,154, forward strand.
ACTATTGTAAAGGGAGCGGGCACATCTTAAAGTCGTGTCCCGTCCTGCAAAGGAAAAATGCAAAGCCTGTGGCTTTGGTGGGTCCACAAAGAGCACCTGTGGTTCCTGGGATGCCTGCGTCTGATGAGTGTAGGAATTATTCTGCGTTCATCACGAAAGGTTTTGTTTCTCTAAAGGATGGGGGTCATAGAGTTCCAGTATCCATCTTGCGTGATACTGGTGCTACTCATTCCTTTATATTGGATAATGTACTGCCGTTTTCTGGGGAGTCATCGGTTGGGTCCAGTGTCCCTGTGGTAGGATTCGGGTTGGAGGACATGGTAGTGCCTTTGCATACCGTGAGTCTCGAGTCCGAGTTGGTTTCAGGCCGGGTAATTGATGGGTTACGGCCGTGTTTTCCCGTTGCAGGAGTTTCTGTGATTTTGGGGAATGACTTGGCAGGAGGTAGAGTTTTCATTACTCCTGAGGTGACGGCTGTTCCGAGGGTGCAGAGTCCTGATATATTGGTTATAGAGCATCCGACGGTCTTCACAGCTTGTGCTGTCACAAGGGCTATGGCTAAGAGCCAGGCAAAGTTTGAAGATGTAGTGGACCTGAGTGAGAGCATTTTTGGGGATCAGGAGGATGGATCCTGTGTTGTGAAGGGTGTTTCTACATCTGATGATGGGTCTTGTCTGAAAAATGTGCCCGTGTCGCTGTCACGTGACCAACTGGTTGAGGAGCAAAAGAGTGATCCAGGTTTATCGGATCTGTTCGACTGCGCGGTACCTGAGGGGGATATGGATTCCACAGCATAGGGGTATTTTCTGAGGAATGGCTTGCTGATGCGAAAGTGGTCTCCCTTGGATATGTCGGGGCAGGATGATTGGAGCGTGGTTGATCAGATTGTGATACCTCGTCGGTATAGGGACGAGATACTCTGTTTGGCTCATGATGGACCTCTGGGTGGACATTTGGGGGTCAATAAGATGTATGACCGTATCTTACGGAATTTTTTTTTGGCTAGCGTTGAAAAAGGACGTGAAGCAGCACTGCAGGTGTTGTCACATTTGCCAGGTGGCAGGAAAGCCAAACCAATCGATTGTTCCTGTGCCTTTATATCCAATCCCTGTGGTCGGGGAGCCGTTTGAACGGATTCTAGTTGATTGTGTGGGTCCTCTACCTCGGACAAGGGTGGCAACAAGTTTTTATTGACCATTATGTGTGCGTCTACCCGCTTTCCGGAGGTGGTCCCTTTGCGTAACATTACTGCCCCTGCCATTGTGAAGTCTCTCACTAAGTTTTTTTCGTTGTTCGGTTTGCCCAAGGTTGTGCAGAGCGACCAAGGTTCCAATTTCATGTCAAAGGTTTTTGGTCAGGTAATGAAGTTGTTGGACATTGAGCATTGTTACTCCAGTGCGTATCATCCAGAGAGCCAGGGAGCTCTCGAGCAGTTTCACCAGACTTTGAAATCCATGTTGAGGACTTACTGCCTGGAGTTTGAAAAAGACTGGGATGAGGGGGTTCATCTCGTTATGTTTGCGGTGCGTGAGGTCGTGCAGGAGTCTTTAGGGTTCAGTCCTGCTGACCTGGTGTTCGCCCATACTGTTCATCGTCCGTTGAGGGTCCTGAAGGAGAAATGGTTGCAGGAGAATTCAAAACGTAGTATTTTAGACCACGTCTGTACTTTTAGGTCTAGACTGCGGAGGGCATGCGAACTGGCAATGGGTAATCTTGCTTCTGCTCAGTCTAGGATGAAGGGCTGGTTCGACGGGAAGGCTGCTAGTAGGAATTTTTCTCCAGGTGACAAAGTCCTGGTGTTGTTGCCTATTCCTGGTTCCAGCCTGCAGGCTCGGTATAGTGGTCCCTATCAGGTGGTTAAGAAGGTTGGTGCGAGGGATTACGTTATTGGTACCCCTGATCGGAGGCGTAAGACTCAGCTCTGTCATATCAACATGCTGAAGCAGTACCATGAGCAGGAGCATGTACAGTTGATGGGGAGGAGCTGTGTCCTTCGTTCTGTCTAAGCCGGTTTTGGCTGTAGTAGTGTTGCCCCCTGACACGGGTGGTGATGTGGGTGAGGCACGGTTGGCGGTGGCAGTGACGCAGGGAAAGCTGTGCAACTCTGAAGCTTTGGAGTCGCTTCCCTTGCGGTTGTCTCATTTGTCTGGAAGCCAGCGGGATGATCTGCTTGCTTTGGTGGGGTCAAATGGGTCACTGTTCTCGGATGTGCCTTCTCAGACGTCTGTGCTGCAGCGTGACATTGACGTGGCCGTGCTGCTGCGCCAATTAAACAGCATCCGTATCGGTCAACCCTGACAAGCGTCAATGTCAAAGAGGTCAGGTTGACTATATGCTGCAGCATGCATTGCTGAACCTAGTTGTAGACAGTGGAGTTCTCCGTGTCTGCGGGCTACGAAGGCTAATGGGGAGGACAGGTTTTGCACGGACTTCCAGAAGGTGAATGGTGTAACTAAGCCGGATTGCTATCCTCTTCCACGGATGGAGGATTGTGTGGATCATGTGGGTAGTGCATCTTTTGTGTCTAAGTTGGACTTGCTAAAAGGGTATTGGCAAGTTCCTTTGACTAGGCGGGCGAGGGAGATCTCAGCGTTCGTTACGCCTGATAACTTTCTTCAGTACACGGTAATGGCATTTGGGATGCGCAATGCGCCGGCAACCTTCCAACGGCTAGTGAACAAGGTATTGTCTGGTTTGTCCTTCTGTGAAGCATACCTTGATGATTAAGTTGTGTGCTCCAGGCCTTGGATCAAGCACATCGGTCATCTGAAGGAGGTATTTTGTCGACTAGCGGAGGCAAACCTAACGATCAATCTGGGGAAGTGTGAGTTTGGCCAGGCCACGGTGACATATCTGGGTAAGATTGAAAAATATAAAAGTGGATAAATCTCCAGGTCCTGACAGGATATTCCCTAGGACATTGAGGGAAGTTAGTGTAGAAATAGCAGGAGCTACGACAGAAATATTTCAAATGTCATTAGAAACGGGAATAGTGCCGGAGGATTGGCGTACTGCGCATGTTGTTCCATTGTTTAAAAAGGGTTCAAAGAATAAACCTAGCAATTATAGACCTGTTAGTTTGACGTCAGTGGTGTGTAAATTAATGGAAAGGATACTTAGAGATAATATATATAAGCATCTGGATAAACAGGGTCTGATCAGGAACAGTCAACATGGATTTGTGCCTGGAAGGTCATGTTTGACAAACCTTCTTGAATTTTTTGAAGCGTTTACTAGGGAAATTGATGAGGTAAAGCAGTGGATGTTGTCTATATGGATTTCAGTAAGGCATTTTGACAAGGTTCCCCATGGAAGGTTGGTTAAGAAGGTTCAATCTTTGGGTGTTAATGGCGGAGTAGCAAGATGGATTCAACAGTGGCTGAATGGGAGATGTCAGAGAGTAATGGTGGATGGCTGTTTGTCAGGTTGGAAGCCGGTGACCAGTGGGGTGCCTCAGGGATCTGTGTTGGGTCCACTGTTGTTTGTCATGTACATCAATGATCTGGATGATGGGTGGAAAATTGGATAAGTAAGTATGCAGATGATACTAAGATAGGTGGTGTTGTGGATAATGAAGTAGATTTTCAAAGTCTACAGAGAGATTTGGGCCATATGGAAAAGTGGGATGAAAGTTGGCAGATGGAGTTTAATGCTGATAAGTGTGAAGTGCTACGTCTTGGCAGGACAAATCAAAATGGGACGTACATGGTAAATGGTAGGGAATTGAGGAATGTTGTGGAACAGAGGGATCTAGGAATAACTGTGCATAGTTCCCTGAAGGTGGAATCGCATGTAGATGGGGTGGTAAAGAAAGCCTTTGGTGTGCTGGCCTTTATAAATCAGAGCATTGAATATAGGAGCAGGGAAGTAATGTTAAAATTGTACAAGGCATTGGTGTGACCAATTCTGGAGTATGGTGTACAATTTTGGTCGCCTAATTATAGGAAGGATGTCAACAAAATAGAGAGAGTACAGAAGAGATTTACTAGAATGTTGCCTGGGATCCAGCAACTATGTTACAGAGAAAGGTTGAACAAGTTAGGTCTTTATTCTTTGGAGCGCAGAAGGTTAAGGGGGGGACTTGATTGAGGTCTTTAAAATGATGAAAGGGATAGATAGAGTTGACGTGGATAAGCTTTTCCCATTAAGGGTAGGTTAGATTCAAACAAGAGGGCATGACATGAGAATTAAAGGACAGAGGTTTCGGGTAACATGAGGGGGAACTTCTTTACTCAAGGGTGGTGGCTGTGTGGAATGAGCTTCCAGCAGAAGTGGTGGAGGCAGGATCGATTTTAACATTTAAAAGTAAAGTGGATAGGTATATGGGCGGGAAGGGAATGGAGGGGTATGGTCTGAGTGCAGGTAGATGGGACTAGGGGAAAACAAATGGTCGGCACGGACTGGAAGGGCCGAGAGGGCCTGTCTCCGTGCTGTAATTGTTATATGGTTATATGGTTATATGGTAAGATGGTAGGCCGGGGTCAGGTTTGCGCTCTCGAAGACAAGGTGCGACATATTGCCGCATTTCCTGCTCCAACATCTAGGACTGAACTCCGTAGGTATCTGGCTATGGTTGGGTACTATAAGGGGTTCTGTCCAAACTTCTCTGCAGTGGCGGCTCCTTTGACGGATTTGCTGAGTCCGGAGGTAGTGTTTGTGTGGTCCGCTGAGTGTCAACGCGCCTTTGATCATACTAAGGGTCTTCTGGTGCGCGCACCTGTGCTTGCGGCACCTGATTTTGAGCGTCCATTTAAGCCGGCAGTGGATGCTAGTGATCGTGGGGTTGGTGGGGTTCTTATACAGGGTGATTCAGATGGGGTGGGGCATCCAATTTCGTACTTCTCTAAGAAGTTTAATAGTAAGATTAAACGAGAACTTACCAGTTCGAAGTTTGATCGTTATTTTATGAGGAGTTACGATGAGGGATTACGTGAAGAACCCGCCTCACGCTGGCAAACGGCATACTTCAAAGCAGCGGCATGAAAAACACAGAACACCAAATAGCCGAAGTAACATAGTAAGGCTCATAAAAGACTTAGAACTACCAGATTGATCATTTATTTTATGAGGGTGGGAGTGGAGGGCACGTAATCCCTCATCGTAACTCCTCATAAAATAACGATCAAACTTCGAACTGGTAAGTTCTCGTTTAATCTTACTATTTTACTTCGGAGTCACGTGAGTGACTACGTGAAGATTTTAAAGCTTTCTGTTTTTTTTATGTCGTAGTATTTATTTAATTAGTACGACAGTCCGGCTAAGTAAATACATACATGAGAAACCAGACTAATATTAGTTCTTTCCATAATTAACTTTTTAATGGTTTAAAGAACATATAATAACCCTCCTTATATCCGAGGGAATGATTACAAATGATAAAAGATATAAGTGACTACATAACTTGGTTATAGTAATCAATAGTATACAAAGCAGGTAATTATATTGATCCCAACACCGCGTGGCCAGAACTTGTCATAGTGTGAACAGGTTTATTGTAGAACTTTGAAAAAGTTTCTTCTTTACTCCACCCTGCGATTTTTTAAAATATGCTCGAGTGGTACGTCCCGCACCTTCGCCGCGGACGTAGCTGCAGCCCTGGTGGAGTGAGATTTGAACACATCAGTGTCTACTCCTGCTAAAAGCAACACCTGTTTCAACCATTTTGAGATAGTTTGAACTGAAGCTTTTGTGTGTGGCTTTTTATGCGTAATCATCAACGTTTTTTCATTTCCTCGAAGAGTTTCAGTAACTTTAACATATTGATTCAAATGTTTAAACCACACACAAAGTAGGATCAAATAGGATAAGCTTGAAAGGTTACCTTAGCTCCAGATCTCCCTGGTCTGCTTTGTTTGATCAGATCGTAAACATAGAACACAATGTTATCTGTAGTCACATGCATACAGTCTAAACGCAACATTTGTAAAGTTTGCACTCTTTGAGCTGAAACCAATGATATTAACATTATTAATTTGAATGTTAATCTTTCCAATGACAATCCTTCAATTGGAGTCCACTGTCTAAGTAAGGTAAGTACAATGCTCACATCCAAATCTCTGTGTATCTAGGTTTGGGTGGATTAATATTAAAGATTCCTTTCATGAATCTAGATATTAGTGGATGTGATCCAATTGATTTCTGGTCAGACATAAGTCCTAAATAAGATGATAAGGCACTGCGTGCAGTGTTAGTAGCACTGTAACTTAAATGTTGCTCAAAATGCAATTTTAGCAAGGAGCTCCAATACATTTTCCATGCAATATCACAGTATCACAATATCAAAACATGCAATATTCACCGTATCATAAGAAATATTTGACTGTGTGCAAAATTCTTCCCATTTCTTAACATGTGTCATATATTGTTTTTTGTGTGTTATCTCGCCATGATGCGACTATAACTTCCATAGTTTTGTCCGACAATCCCAGCTCCTGTAGTGGTCTGGTCAAAACCTGCAGATTAATAAATTCATATATGCATATAATGCATAAATTTCTTTGGTTACTAGATTAATCAAAATATCACTACAGTTAGGAATTGACATATATGGTTCTTTAATCATATTCAGCATTAATGGGAACCAAGGTTGTGTTGGCCAATTTGGAACTACCAACAATCCTGTGGCAGAATCTTGTTCTATTTCCTTCAGACATTGCTGAACCAAAGCAAAAGGTGGAAAAGCATAAAAGAACATATTCCCCCAGTTCAATGAAAAAGCATATACTGCTACTGCATCTGGATCGTGTTCCCAAGACACATATTTAGGCAATTGATGATTAAGCCTTGATGCAAACAAATCAATTTCTGGTAAACCAAATTGAGTTACAATATTCTTAAATATTGCTAGATTAAGCATCCATTCTGTGTTATCTTTAAATATCCTTGATCTTTTATCTGCCACCACATTGTCTTTACCTGGAATGTAGTTTGCTGAAATCCAAATTTGGCGATCAATACACCATTGCCATATTTCATTTACCAGGCAATCACATGATACTGATCTGACTCCCCCATGTGATTAATATATGCAACAGCCGTTTTATTGTCTAACTGTATTAATACATGTAGACCCTTCTTTGAACAGCAATATGCTTTTAGACCATAGAAAAGTACCCAATAACTCTAAATAGTTAATACCATAAGTTTTGAAGAAACGTTTCTTCTTGGACTTTCCATCTACCTCCACAACTGGAGGATGAATCTGTTACCCCCCCCCCCCCCCCCATCCGAGAGCATTAGCATCTATTTATAAACAATTTCAGGCTGTTTTAATCAGAATGTTTTTAGCAGCTTGTGGGATATTTTTAACCCACCATGGTAATTCCAACAAAACTTCTTTTGTTAATTTGCATAGGCCTATCAAAGTGGCCTGCCCTCTCTTTGAGAGCTCTTATTTTGTCCCTTTGAAGATTTTGATTAATGTAATGGACCAAATTCTACTGCAGGAAATGCTGCTACTAGTTTACCAATAGTTTTCACTACTTTTCGGATGGAAGGATAAGTTTGTGAATGAGATTATTACAAATCACCAAAAATCATCAACTTTATCTTTGTTGGTAAAGTATTAACATAGTTTCTGAGTTAATTACAAACTCCAAATAGTTAATTGATTGTGCTGGCTGCAGCTGGAATTTAATTGGATGAATCAAGAACCCTAGCTTTAACAAAGCTTTTGTACTGAAACTAATTCTCAGCTGACTCTTGATTGCCATAATGATTAGAATGTCATCGAGATAAGCCATAACGATGTGTTTTTTGTACTCTTAATTGGGCTAAAACTGGTTTCAACAGTTTAGTAAAGAGCCTGGAAGCTGAACTCAATCCATTTGGCAAAGCTTTAAACTGCCATAATTGTCCCAGCCAATTAAATTTTAAGTACCTCCAGAAACTGATGTATTGGTACAGAATAATAGGCATTTCTCAAATCAATCGTAGCCATATAACAACCTGCTGATATTAATAACTTGCAGTATTAAATGTTTTCCATTTAAAAAATTTGTATTCTACCACTTATTTAGATCTGTAAGTCCAGAATAATTCTGCAATCACCATCTTTTTATGTCTTTTGAAATATCTTAGACACAATTGATGCTCGTGTTCATAAGTTTTTTCAATAACCCCTTTTCAGATAATTTGTCAATTTCCACATTCATCTCTGCTTTTCCAATTGCAGTAAACACGAAAGCATAGGCAGGTTTATCTGTACTGGAGGATTAACCCCTTCTTTAAATGTAATAGTGGCTCCTGAAACTGCTTGTAAAAATAAACCGATCAGAAATAATAGTGAGCCAGTCTTTATAAAACTTTTGTAATCTCCCTCCAACTGGAGATTAATCCGCAGTTTCTTTAAAGATAGAACAAGTCTTTAATACCTCTCCATATGAGCGTGGTGCCTTTTCCCCGAATACGGGTAAGTATTGGCCTGTGCAGTACAATAATATTTCCTTGACATATTTCTGCCTTTATTTCCAAAATCAAATCCCCTTCTGGGCGAAAAAATACCTTTTTTGTCCTAAGACGAAGGTTTCATGCAGTTAAAATTTTTAGCTTCTTCATCCAATTTTTAATAATTTAGGCAGATTTACTCCAAACAGATAACCAGGAGCTTGAACACCAAAAAAACATCCCGACTTTGCTGCACTTACCTGCGGGCCGTTCCGACCGCTGCGAGGAGCTGCTCCTTACTGCAGCTCCTCCTTCCGCCGTCAGCGTCGACGTAATGCCGTTTGCCAGCGTGAGGCGGGTTCTTCACGTAGTCACTCACGTGACTCCGAAGTAAAATTCCTATCAGAGGTGGTACTCCACCATTGAGAAAGAGACCCTTGCTGTGTTAATGACTCTGAGTCATTTCGAGGTTTATGTGGGCTCCTCGAGTGTCCCTGTCGTCGTGTTCACGGATCATAACCCTTTTGTTTTTTTGCAAAACATGAAGAATAAGGACAGGTGGTTGATGAGCTGGAGTTGGCAGCTGCAGGAATACAACCTAGAGTTCAGGCACATCAGGGGCAAGGATAATATCTTGGCTGACGCCTTGTCGCGCCAGTAGTGTTTTAGTACTGAATAGTTTCTTCTGAAGCTTATTCAGTATCTTTGGGAGGGGGTGTTATGTACTTCCCCCCCTCTGGTGAATGCTATGTACTTAACTCTTTTCATTCTATCCAGAGTGCACTGTCGTAGGTTGTCATTGGTGAATTCCATTAAAACTAGTCCCTAAAGAGTCGCCTAAGTGGGACAGGCCGCAGGAAACATGTTCCCGATGTTGGGGGAGTCCAGAACCAGGGGCCACAGTTTAAGAATAAAGGGTAAGTCATTTAGAACGGAGACGAGGAAACACTTTTTCGCCCAGAGAGTTGTGTCTGTGGAATTCTCTGCCTCAGAGGGCAGTGGAGGCCGGTTCTCTGGATACTTTCAACAGAGAGCTAGATACGACTGTTAAAAATAGCGGAGTCAGGGAATATGGGGAGAAGGCAGGAACGGGGATACTGATTGGGGATGATCAGCCATGATCACAGTGAATGGTGGTGCTGGCTCGAGGGGCTGAATGGCCTACTCCTGCACCTATTGTTTTTTTTTGCATGCTATCCAATCAGATCAAATAATTCTATACATAAATACAATCAGGACAAACTTAAGTACAATAGGTAGAGCAAAGGGGAAGATACAGAGTGCAGAATATAGTTCATAAGTTCATAAATCTTAGGGACTGGATTAGGCCATTCGGCCCATCAGGTCTACTCCACCATTTAATCATGGCTGATCTCTCTCAACCCCATTCTCCTGCCTTCTCCCCATAACCCTTGACACCATGACTAATCAAGAATCTGTGCATCTACACTTTGAAAATACACAATGACTTGACCTCCGCCTCTGTCTCTGGCAATTAGTTCCACAGATTAACGACACTCTGGCTAAATAAATTCCTCCACATCTCCTTCCTAAAGGTATATCCTTTTATTCTGAGGTTCTCAGCTTTGTAGCACATCTGCTCCAGAGACAAAGTCCAATGTCCGCAATGGGGTAGAGGTGAATCGGACAGTACACTAGCTTATGGAAGGGCCGTTCAGAAGCCTGATAACAGAGGGGAAGAAGCTGTTCCTGAGTCTGGTGGTGCGCGCTTTCAAGCTTCTGTACCTTCTGCCAGACGGGAGCGGGGAGAAGAAGGAATGACCGGGGTGGGACAAGTCTTTGAAACGTAATACCATGTATTTCCAGAGCAAGAATGAGGAGACATATAGACTACCCATGTTTCTACTTATGTTTGCAGGTAAAAACCTTAGAACTATTCATCAGAGGTTGGACAAGCGGCCATGGCATGATCAGGTACTTTATTCAACACACGTACTGAGGTACACTGAAGTTAATCACTATACATAAGCACTTAGATAATATGACATCAGTATCTCAGATACAGTACAGGTGTACAGTAGTACACTGGGACAGTTTACAGAGTCACCAGTTTGGGGCTGTTTACGTGCAGGGATTGTAAGTGCAGGGATCTTGACCTGACTATAGGGAACATAGAAACATAGAAATTAGGTGCAGGAGCAGGCCATTCGGCCCTTCGGGCCTGCACCGCCATTCAATATGATCATGGCTGACCATCCAACTCAGTATCCTGTACCTGCCTTACCCCCTGATCCCTTCAGCCACAAGGGCCACATCCAACTCACTCTTAAATATGGCCAACGAACTGGCCTCAACTACCTTCTGTGGCAGAGAATTCCACAGATTCACCACTCTCTGTGTGAAAAACGATTTTCTCATCTCGGTCCTAAAAGACTTCCCCCTTATCCTTAAACTGTGACCCCTTGTCCTGGACTTCCCCAACATCGGGAACAATCTTCCTGCATCTAGCCTGTCCAACCCCTTAAGAATTTTGCAAGTCTCTATGAGATCACCCCTCAATCTTCTAAATTCCAGCGAGTACAAGCCAAGTCTATCCAGTCTTTCTTCATATGGAAGTCGTGCCATCCCAGGAATCAGTCTGGTGAACCTTCTCTGTACTCCCTCTATGGCAAGAATGTCTTTCTCAGATTAGGAGACCAAAACTGTACGCAATACTCCAGGTGTGGCCTCACCAAGACCCTGTACAACTGCAGTAGAACCTCCCTGCTCTTGTACTCAAATCCTTTTGCTATGAATGCCAACATACCATTCGCTCTCTTCACAGCCTGCTGCACCTGCATGCCTACTTTCAATGACTGGTGTACCATGACACCCAGGTCTCGCTGCAATCTCCCCTTTTCCTAATCGGTCACCATTCAAATAATAGTCTACCTTCCTGTTTTTGTCACCAAAGTGGATAACCTCACATTTAATCCACATTATACTGCATCTACCATGCATTTGCCCACTCACCCAGTCTATCCAAGTCATCCTGCAGCCTCCTAGCATCCTCCTCACAGCTAACAATGCCCTCCCCCAGCTTCGTGTCATCCGCAAACTTCGAGATGTTGCATTTAATTCCCTCGTCCAAATCATTAATGTATATTGTAAATAGCTGGGGTCCCAGCACCAAGCCTTGCGGCAGCACCCCACTAGTCACTGCCTGCCATCCTGAAAAGGACCCTTTCACTCCTACTCTTTGCTTCCTGTCTGCCAGCCAGTTCTCTATACACAATTCAATACTGAACCACCAATACCGTGTGCTTTAAATTTGTATACCAATCTCTTGTGTGGGACCTTGTCGAAAGCCTTCTGAAAGTCCAGATACAACACATCCACTGCTTCTCCCTTGTCCACTCTACTAGTTACATCCTCAAAAAATTCAATAAGATTCGTCAGACATGATTTACCCTTCGTAAATCCATGCTGACTTTGTCCAATGATTTCACCACTTTCCATGAAGGTCTGTTGTCCTGGCAAAGTTGCAGGGTCGTCCACCGCTGCTCCACCGCTGTGGGCCGCGTGAGGTCCACGTGCTCGGCCCCTTGGAGCGGCGCCCAGTCCAGTCCAGCCCAGCCCCAGGCTGCAGCAGGGCCTCCAGGCACCTGGTCTAATGGGGCCCCAGGTGGCTGCAGGGCCTCCAGGCACCGGAGTTACTAGAGCCCCAGGCTGCAGCAGGGCCCGGGCTAATGGAGCCCCAGGCTGCAGCAAGGCCTCCAGGCACCCGGGCTAATGGAGCCCCAGGCTGCTACAGGGCCTCCAGGCACCTGGGCTAATGGAAACCAGGCTGCAGCAGGGCCTCCAGGCACCCGGGCTAATGGAGCCCCAGGCTGCTGCAGGGCCTTCAGCAGGGCCCACTCCCCCATCGAGGCCATGCACTCTCTCCTGCTGCCGGTCTGCTCACTGGCACTCCAGATGGGTTCCCGTGGGTCAATCCATGGTGGGCGAGCTGGGCCTACTGGGCGGGTTCTCGTGGGCCCTCACCACGGAACCTGAGGAACTGTACAGGTTGTGATAAGGATATTTAAGAATAAGGAGTAAGCCATTTAGAATGGAGATGAGGAAACACTTTTTCACACAGAGTTGTGAGTCTGTGGAATTCTCTGCCTCAGAGGGCGGTGGAGGCCGGATCTCTGGATGCTTTCAAGCGTGAGCTAGATAGGGCTCTTAAAGGTAACGGAGTCAGGGGATATGGGAAGAAGGCAGGAACGGTGTACTGATTGGGGTTGATCAGCCATGGTCACATTGAATGGTGGTGCTGGCTCGAAGGGCTCTCATACATTTCTGAATGACCTACCCCTGCACCTATTGTCTATTGTGCAAGAACTGCAGATGCTGGTTTAAATCGAAGCTAGACACAATTGAATTAATTCTGAAGAAGGGTCTCGACCTGAAACGTCACCCATTCCTTCTCACCAGAGATGCTGCCTGACCCGCTGAGTTACTCCAGCACTCTGTGAAACGTCACCTATCCGTGTTCTCCACAGATGCTGCCTGACCCGCTGAGTTACTCCAGCACTCTGTGAAACGTCACCCATTCCTTCTCACCAGAGATGCTGCCTGACTCGCTGAGTTACTCCAGCATTTTGTGTCTTCCTTCAAACAGTACAAGTCTGTATCTAACATCAAAATCAGGAAAATATTAGTAGTTGAGGTTGGATTCCCTCTCACTCCAGGCAGCTGCAGTTCACAGTTGTATTATGCTGGTAATGACATTGCAACAGATGCTTCCGAAGGCATGAAGCAGTGAACAATAAAATAGAAAAAGACTCCTGGAGATTTGTGCTGCCTGTAACTAACATTGTTCAGATTTTCCACAAGTAATTATTGGACTTGTTTGTGCAAATTGCCTCACAGAAGCTTGGGTACAGTCCAATCAACTCTTCCCCATTGCGGACTTTAGAGATACAGCGTGGAACCAGACTCTTTGGCCCACCAGGTCCACGCTGACCTGCCGTCACCCCGCACACCAGCACTATCCTATACATCAGGGACAATTTTATAAATGTGGGCCAAAGTGTCTGTTCTTGAGCTAATGTTCAATGTACTATCTTCCATGGGTAGGAAGGAACAGCAGATGCTGGTTGATACCAAAGTTAGACTCAGAGTGCTGGAGTCACTCAGCGGGTCAGGCAGCAACTCTGGAGCGAAGCAATGGGTGATGTTTAGGGTCGAGACCCTTCTTCAGACTGGACAGGACTCTATAGGCAGGAAAGATTATGAGGAATTGGGTCAAATGTGGACAAATGGGAATAGCTCAGGTTGGCAACATTTAGCACGGGCGACTTGGGCCAAATGGTTTGTTTTTGTGCTGTTTAACTCTATGACTGTGACAATCAGTTTAAATCAAACAGGTATTTATTCTCTTAGTAACATCTGAAGAAGGGTCTCGACCCTAAACTTCACCTAGTCCTACTCCACAGATGCTGCCTAACCTGCTGAGTGACTCCAGCACTCTGTGAAACGTCACCTATCCATGTGACCTGTACAAAAAGGACGGGTTGCACTTGAACCCGAGGGGAACCAATATCCTGGCGGGGAGATTTGCAAAGGCTACTGGGGAGACTTTAAACTAGATCGGTTGGGGGGAGGGACTCAAATAGAGAAGGCAAGTAGTCCGTTTGTGAGGCAGGAGACAGAGAAGAGAAGCAGTCAGATGCAACACGTAGGGAGGAAAGAAGAAAAAAATAATAAACGGAGAATAAGAAGTGGAGGGTTTCTTAAATGTGTGAGCAGAGACAGAGGGGTGTAAAATGAGGATAGGAGCAATAGGTAGCAAGGTGAAAAGTGGCAGGCAGACAAATCCAGGGCAAAAATCTAAAAAAGGGTCACTTTTCAACATAATTGTAAAAGGGCCAAGAGTTGTTGTAAAAACAAGCCTGAAGGCTTTGTGTCTTAAGGAAGTAGCCCCAGAAATAGCAGATGCCTTAGTGATAATTTTGATTCTGGTGTAGTTCCTGAGGATTGGAGGGTAGCTAATGTAACCCCACTTTTTAAAAAGGGAGGGAGAGAGAAAACGGGGAATTACAGACCAGTTAGTCTAACATCGGTAGTGGGGAAACTGCTAGAGTCAATTATTAAAGATGGGATAGCAGCGCATTTGGAAAGTGGAGAAATCATTGGACAAAGTCAACATGGATTTACGAAAGGTAAATCATGTCTGACGAATCTTATTTAAATTTTTGAGGATGTAACTAGTAGACTGGATAAGGGAGAAGCAGTGGATGTGTTATATCTGGACTTTCAGAAGGCTTTCGACAAGGTCCCACACAAGAGATTGGTATACAAACATAAAGCACACGGTATTGGTGGTTCAGTATTGACGTGGATAGAGAAACTGGCTGGCAGACAGGAAGCAAAGAGTGTCTGAAGGGATCAGGGGGTATGGAGAGAAGGCAGGTACAGGATACTGAGTTGGATGATCAGCCATGATCATATTGAATGGCGGTGCAGGCTCGAAGGGCCGAATGGCCTACTCCTGCACCTATTTTCTATGTTTCTATGTTACACCAGCACTCTGTGAAACGTCACCTATCCATGTTCTCCACAGATGCTGCCTGACCCGCTGGGTTTCTCCAGCACTCTGTGTATATCTTCAGTATAAACCAGCATCTGCAATTGCTTACCACACAGAAGCATCTATGCTATTTATTCCATCCACAGTCCTTCCTTCCACAGTCCCGTGTCACACTTCCCTCCCTATTCCAACCTCGCTTTATTGTGTTTTGAAATAGATTCTGTGACAAAATGTTTCAACAAATCGCACAATAAAATAATATTTTCCCAACCTTCCACATTAGTAATCCTAAACAAATGATTCTTCACTGCTGATCCTCATAAGGGTCAATAATCTATCTCGATAAACTACCAAAACCAAACACATTTTTCTAAAGGCTCTATTAAATTGAAATATTCCTACAACATCGGAGTTAATAAAAATGTAAAACACTGCTCTGCAAACTCAGTTGTTGCTGTCGACATTAATTATCCAAACGTAGTCAATTGTTAAATTTAAATATTGATAAAACATAGAACATAAAACAGTTCAGCACAGGAACAGGCCCTTCAGCCCACAATGTCCGTGCCCAACATGATGCCTAGTTAAACTAATCTCTGCCTGTACACGATCCGTATCCCCCCATTCCCTGCATATAAATGTAGCTATCTAAAAGACAGGCACTACAACAAACACTTGGACAGGTACATGCATAAGAAATGTTTTGGAGGGAGACTAGAAAAGGTGGGACCTAGTCCCCCAGCGCAATATTCCACCACTCACCCATTGCCCGTAACTGCTCAGGTGCGGCTCATTTCCCCTCATCCCCGAGCACTCTCTCCCCCATCTCTTCATGTGTGGGAGGGGAGGGGGGAGGGAAGTGAGGTGTGTGGCAGGGTGGGGGGAGGAGGGGTGAGTGTTGATAGAGAAGTGTAGGAGGGGGAGAGTGTGGTGTGGGGGGAGGTGTGTATGTGTGAGGGAGGGGTGTGGGGGAGGTGTGTATGTGTGAGGGAGGGGTGTGGGGGAGGTGTGTATGTGTGAGGAGGGGGTGTAGGAGGGAGGGGTGTGGGGGAGGTGTGTATGTGTGAGGGAGGGGTGTAGGAGGGAGGGGTGTGGGGGAGGGTATGTGTGTGTGGGCAGGGGGGTTTGTGGGAGGAGGTTGCTGTGCGGGGGGAGAGCGCGGGGGGGGGGGGAGTTCGCTCAGAGAACAGACGGGGGAAGAGCAATGGGGGAGGGGGGGCATCACGGGGGAGGGGAGGAGGAGCCAGCTAGGGGGCCAGAGAAGTAGTGGCTGGAATTGGCGATGCAATGGGGACTCACAGCGGGCGCTGGTCGTTCTCCACCACTGGGATCAGTTCTGCTTTCTGTTTGGCGGCATCTCCAACTCTGGGCTGGGTCTCTGACGCTGGGCTGCTGCTGGGGGCGGGGCTGCTTCGGGTCCCTCTGAAAGTCCGGTTGGAAACCTCCGCCGGCCATCCTCATCTCCGGTAAAGACGCGATAACGCGGGAAGGGGCGGGGCGGACCGTCCCGGAGAGTGACAGGGGAAGAGACTAATCCGTGCGGCGCTGACTGTTAGAAGAGATCGCTCTGCGCACTCGTGGATTTTAAGATTTTTAAACCTCGCTAACCTTTACAACATTCAACCGATTGGAACGAAACTTGGCGCACTCGCAGCACAGGAGAACGGTGAGTGAACTGGTGAAAATCGTAGCGCTATCGTGAGCCATTTTTGTACAAATAGATAGTCTGCCAAACCAGAAGATAACAGAGTTTTAGTTATGGATAGTTGGACCAAATGTGGGTAAGCTGGATTAATAAGTGGGGCATCCTGGTCGCCGTGGGCTAGTTGGGCCGAAGGGCCTCGTTCTATGCTGTATGACTATGACGCTACGTTTAGGAGACATTTAGATTTTAATAGGCAAGGTGGTCAAAAAGGCTTTTGGCACATTGGCCTTCATCAGTCAGAGTATTGAGTATAGAAGTTGGGAGGTCATGTTGCAGTTGTATAAGACGTTGGTGAGACTGCATTTAGAGTATTGTGTTCAGTTCTGGGCACCGTGTTATAGGAAAGATGTTGTCAAGCTTGAAAGGGTTCAGAGAAGATTTACGAGGATGTTGCCGGGACTCGAGGGTGTGAGCTATAGGGAGAGGTTGAGCAGGCTGGGACTCTATTCAATGGAGCACAGGAGGATGAGGAGAGATCTTAAAGAAGTGTATAAGATCATGAGAGGAATCGATCGGGTAGATGCACAGAGTCTCTTGCCCAGAGTAGGGGAATCGAGGACCAGAGGACATAGGTTTAAGGTGAAAGAGAAAGGATTTAATAGGAATCTGAGGGGTAACTTTTTCACACAAAGGGTGGTGGGAGTATGGAATAAGCTGCCGGAATAGGTAGTTGAGGCTGGGACTATCCCACCGTTTAAGAAACAGTTTGACAGGTACATGGATAGGACGGGTTTGGAGGGATGTGGACCAAACGTGGGCAGGTGAGACAAGTTGGGCAAGTTGGGCTGAAGAGCCTGTTTCCACATTGTATGACCATGACTCTATGACAGAGATGATATTATGGATAAAGGAGAGCTCTGTAGGGGGTGAAAGGCTCGGCGAGGACATGGAGGGCTGATGCGCTGTATAACTCTACAACTCTCTGTTTATTTCATGCGTTCAGCAAAAATAAACCCTGCTTATTCTGGATCTAAGCATTGAGGGCACATTGTGTTTGGATTATCATTTTAAAGTGGGAGTTTGGAGCAATTCTGCTGATGTTCCTCTCTTTCTCCTTGGATTTAATTTGAAGGTGCTTTACCCCAGGGATTCCCCATCCACTTGGTTCCGACGTATCCAATTATCTGCACAGGCTGCATCACCTTGAAGCAGCCCCACGAGGTGACACACAAGCCTGTGCTTCACAGATAGCACGGAAACAGGCCCTTCAGCCCACCTACCTTGTTCATACACTAGTACCACCTGCCCGCACTACACCCACATCCCGCTAAACCTTTCCTCTCTGTTACCTGTCCAAATGGCTTTTCAATGTTGTCATAATACCAGCCTCAACAGTTCTGAGCTTGTTCCATGCACCCACCATGCTCTGCATGAAAAAGCTATCCCTGAAGTCCGCATTACATCTTGCTCCTCTCCACATGAAACTATTAGTTTAAGCTTACAAGGTCATAAGGAATAGGAGTAGAACTTAGGCCATTCGGCCCATCCAGTCTACTCCACCATTCGATCATGGCTGATCTATCTCTCCCTCCTAAACCCATTCTCCTGCCTTCACCCCACAACCTCTGACACCTGCACTAATCAAGAATCGATCTATGTCCACCATAGAAATATCCACTGACTTGGCCTCCACAGCCTTCTGTGGAAAAGAATTCTATAGATTCACCACCCTCTGACTAATGAAATCTCTCCTCATCTCGTTCCTAAATGAACGTTAAATTCCGAGGCTGTGACCTCTAGTCCTAGATTCTCCCACTGGTGGAAACATCCTCACCACATCCACTCTATCCAGGCCTTTCACTATTCTGTAAGTTTCAATGAGGTCATCTCTCATCCTTCTAAACTCCAATGAGTACAGGCCCAGTGCCGACAAACGCTCATCATAGGTTAACCCACTCATTCCTGGGATCGTTGTTGTAAACCTCCTCTGGACCCTCTCCAGAGCCAGCACATCCTTCCTCAGATACGGGGCCCAAAATTGCTCACAATATTCCAAATGCGGCCTGACCAGCGCCTTGTAGAGCCTAAATTTAGTTTAGTTTAGTTTATTGCCACGTGCACCGAGGTACAGTGAAAAGCTGTTTTGTTTTGTGCGATCCAGCCAGCAGGAAGACGATACATGGTTACAATCAAGCTGTCCAAAGTGTAGACAATAGACAATGGGTGGAGGAGTAGGCCATTCGGCCAACACCGCCATTCAATGTGATCAAGTCAAAGTCAGAGTCAAAAGAGTTTATTGTCGTGTGTCCCTGACAGGACAATGACATTCTTTGCTTCAGCACAACAGAACATAGTAGCCATTGACCACAAAACAGATCAGTGTGTCCATATACCATTATATACATAAATACACACATGAATAAATAAACTGAAAAGTGCAAATAACAGATAAAGGGGTATTAATGTTCAGAGTTTTGTCCGAGCCGAGTTTAATAACCTGATGGCTGTGGGGAAGTAGCTATTCCTGAACCTGGTCGTTGCAATCCTCAGGCTCCGGTACCTTCTACCTGAAGGTAGCAGGGAGATGAGTGTGTGGCCAGGGTGGTGTGGGTCCTTGATGATGCTGCCAGCCTTTTTGAGGCAGCGACTGTGGTAGATCCCCTCGATGGTAGGGAGGTCAGAGCCAATAATGGACTGGGCAGTGTTTACTACTTTTTGTAGTCTTTTCCTCTCCAGGGCGCTCAAGTTGCCGAACCAAGCCACGATGCAACCGGTCAGCAAGCTCTCTACTGTGCACTTGTAGAAGTTAGAGAGAGTCCTCGTTAACAGACCGACTCTCCGTAATCTTCTCAGGAGTAGAGGCGCTGATGAGCTTTCTTAATAATTGCATCAGTGTTCTTGGACCAGGAGAGATCTTCAGAGATGTGCATGCCCAGGAATTTGAAGCTCTTGACCCTTTCAACCATCGACCCATTGATATAAATTGGACTGTGGGCTCCCATCCTATTTCTTCCAAAGTCCACAATCAGTTCCTTGGTTTTTCTGGTGTTGAAGGCCAGGTTATTGTGCTGGCACCATTTGGACAGTCGCTCGATCTCTCTTCTGTACTCCGACTCATCCCCATCAGTGATATGTCCCACTACAGTGGTGTCGTCAGTGAACTTGATGATGGAGTTTGCTCTATGACCGGCTACGCAGTCATGAGTATAGAGTGAGTACAGCAGGGGGCTGAGCACGCATCCTTGACGTGCTCCCATGCTGATTGTTATCGAGTCTGACACATTTCCACCAATACGAACAGTCTGTGGTCTGTGAATGAGGAAGTCGAGGATCCAATTGCAGAGGGATGCGCAGAGACCCAGTTCTGCGAGTTTGGTAACCAGCTTGGAGGGGATGATTGTGTTAAATGCCGAGCTGTAATCGATGAATAACAGCCTGACGTATGAGTTTTTGTTGTCCAAGTGGTCCAGAGCGGAGTGGAGGGCCAGCAAGATCGCATCCACCGTTGATCTGTTGTGGCGGTAAGCGAACTGCAGTGGGTCCAGGTTTTTGTCAATGTAGGAGTTGATTTGCGCCATAATCAACCTCTCGAAGCACTTCATCACCACAAGCGTTAGTGCCACAGGTCGATAGTCATTGAGGCACGTCACCTTGCTCTTCTTGGGCACCGGTATTATTGATGCCCTTTTAAAGCAGGTGGGGACCTCCCTCCCACCCCGAGGGAGCGCTGTCTGAAATTCACACAGTGCAAAGCCAAGGTGATACAGACACACACCGCGATGAACAGGAAGGTTAAGACGGCTAGCACAGTGTACGGTAAGTCCTTTAAAGGGGGGGGAGAAGGAGTGGAAAAACTTTTAAGAAGCCAGTGATACACAGCTGTGAGGTTCAACGGACATTTAACATTACCGGTCGGTTATCCTAGGTTCTGAAAACTCATGCTTGCGTTTTTTTTTCTCCAATGAAATAATGAAAATGGCCGGTCAGCAAAGGCGATTAACTAAAACTAACTACGACTATCTCGACTACCCATAACTACACGGCGACCCCACTACAGCTGCACCTACCACTACAGGATTATCGATTTTCTCCATGGCGACCAGTTTTTGGTCGCATAAAATGTTTCAACATGTTGAAAAACGTGCGGCGACAATAATGAGGCCACGACCAGTTCCCAGAATGCGGGAACGCCTCGCAACCATGAAGGAGACTCACCAGAGACCACCAGCGAACATGTGGGGACCATGTGGCGAGCGCAGAGTCTCCTGCACGCGCCTAAAAAGTTGCCTAAGTGGGACAGGCCCTTTAAAGTGTTTAGCAACCGGGAGATTACACCGTTAGGTATAAACTGAGGTGTCGCTATGGGGCTGTGTTTGAATGTGACTGCACTTTACATAAACAATTGCAAAGGACAATGCTAATTACAGATATTTCCCTTGTTGAATGCTTTGTTCAAGGCTTCTTTTCACAGTGAATTAATGAAGTTATCTTCCCTTCTCTCCCCTGTCCCAGCTGTTTGCTAAATTGTTGCACCATGTTCTCAGAATGCTCCATCATGCTGATCAACTCTCTGACCAGTCACGGAGTCACGGAGTCACAGGGTCACAGTCACACAGGGTCACAGGGACACAGGGTCACAGGGTCACAGGGTCACAGGGACACAGGGTCACAGGGTCACAGTCACAGGGTCACAGGGACACAGGGACACAGGGTCACAGTCACAGGGTCACAGTCACAGGGACACAGGGACACAGGGACACAGGGTCACAGGGACACAGGGTCACAGTCACAGGGTCACAGTCACAGGGTCACAGTCACAGGGTCACAGGGTCACAGGGACACAGGGTCACAGGGACACAGTCACAGGGACACAGGGTCACAGGGTCACAGTCACAGGGACACAGGGTCACAGGGACACAGGGTCACAGGGTCACAGGGACACAGGGTCACAGGGTCGCAGGGACACAGGGTCGCAGGGACGCAGGGCCACAGGGCCACAGGGCCGCAGGGTCACAGGGTCACAGGGTCACAGTCACAGGGACACAGGGACACAGGGTCACAGGGACACAGGGTCACAGAGTCAGTCACAGGGACACAGGGACACAGGGTCACAGGGACACAGGGTCACAGGGTCACAGATACTGGCCCAACTTGCCCACACCGACCAACATGCCCCATATACACTTCACACTTGCTTATGTTTGGTCCATATCCCTCTAAACCTGCTCAATCTATTCTATGCCGTGACTCTATGACCATGACCATGTCCATGCCTGTGACTCAACAGAGTTTGATCCATACCCTCGTTGTCACCATTACACCTTTGCTCATCCCCACATATATAATTGTCTCATATATCAATTTAGTTTAGTAGTTTATTGTCACGTGTACCATATTACAGTGAAAAGCTTTTGTTGTGTGCTAACCTGTCAGTGGAAAGACCGTACATGATTAATTTGCAAGTTGAACCGGTAGTAAGGAAGGCAAACACAATGCCAGCATTTATTTCGAGAAGGCTACAATACAAAACAGGGATGTAAAGTTGAGGCTCTATAAGGCGCTGGTCAGGCCGCATTTGGAATATTGTGATGAGTTTTGGGCCCCATATCTGAGGAAAGATGTGCCGGCTCTGGAGAGGATCCAGAGGAAGTTTACAAGAATGATCCCGGGAATGAGTGGGTTAACCTATGATGAGCGTTTGTCGACGCTGGGCTTGTACTCGCTGGAGTTTAGAAGGAAGAGGAGAACCTCATTGAAACTTACCGAATAGTGAAAGGCCTGGATAGAGTGGATGTGGAGAGGATGTTTCCACTAGTGGGAGAGTCTAGGACCAGAGGGCACAGCCTCAGAATTAAAGATCGTACTTTTAGAAAGGAGATAAGGAGGAATTTCATTTAGTCAGATGGGGGTGAATCTGTGGAATTCATTGCCACAGACGGCTGTGGAGGCCAAGTCAATGTTTTTTTTTGATTAGTACATGTGTCAGGGGTTATGGGGAGAAGGCAGGAGAATAGGGTTGAGAGGGAAAGATAGATCAGCCATGATTGAACGGTGGAATAGACTTGATGGGCCGAATGGCATTCTGCCACTAGACCATATGAACTGAACTTATGAACTTATTACAAATAAGCCATTCACAGTGTACAGATGCTGGATAAATCAATTGCTTAAATGCTGCTAATTTAACAGGTCATAAGGTTATAGAAACATAGAAAAATAGGTGCAGGAGTAGGCCATTCGGCCGTTCGAGCCAGCACCTCCATATGATCATGGCTGATCATCTAAAATCAGTACCCCATTCCTGCCCTCTCCCAATATCCCTTGATTCCTTTAGCCCCAAGAGCTAGATCTAACTCTCTCAAAGTGATAGGAGCAGAATTAGGCCCTTCGGCCCATCAGGTCCACTCTGCCATTCAATCCTGGCCGATCTATCTCTCCCTCTCAACCACCTTCTCCTCATAACCTCTGACACCTGCACTAATCAAGAATCTGTCAATCTCTGCCTTAAGTATATCCACTGACATGACTGTTCCGGTGATGTACTGTTCTATGTTCTGTACTCTATGTGATGTCTCTTGGCTTTCATCTGTAAAATACAACAATGAACTACTGCAACACTTTCTTATTTGATGAAGTCAGTCTTCTGGCACTAAGGTTGAAATCAAACATTTCCAATTCAATGATTAAAGAGCAGGAGAGAACTAGGTATCAGAGGACACCTCCACTCAGTCCACCTTGGCCTACGCCATCTCCCGATTGCCAAACACTTTACCTCTCCCTCCTATCCAACACTGACCTTTCTGTCCTGGGCCTCCTCTATTGTCAGAGTGAGGCCCAGCACAAATTGGAGGAACAGCACCTCATATTCCGCTTGGGCAGCTTACACCCCAGCGGTATGAACATTGACTTCTCTAACTTCAGGTAGCCCTTGCTTTCCCTCCATCTCCGTCCCTCCCCCTTCCCTGTTCTCCAACTTGACCCGAAACGTCACCCATTCCATCTCTCCGGAGATGCAGCCTGACCTGCTGAGTTCCTCCAGCATTTTGTGTCTATCTTCGGTGTAATCCAGCATTTGCAGTTCCTTCAAATGGCCAACTCCTGCACCTATTGTCTATTGTCTAATAGCTTGTGGAAATCTGCATGACAATTCACTCCTCTCTCATTCCCAATTAGTTGGAACTGCACACAGATTATCAAACCGTAGATCTAAAGATACCCCAAGGAGACAGAAAATCAATTAATTAGCCCTGGCTGAAAATATTGGATCGTTAGAGACTGCAGGTTCTGGCAGTTCTTCAGATGTTTGTCTGATCACAGGATCTTTTTATTTCTGCGCTGTTTACAACGGGTTGTAAACCATCTGACAGAAAGCAAAGGCACCAGCTCTCTCTGCTGCATTGCAACAGGCAAGAACATAAGCCATGGACAGTCAACTAATATTTATTTTGTATACCGTATGAATAAAGTAACAGACTATCTCTGGAGAACATGGATAGGTGACGTTTCACAGAGTGCTGGAGTAACTCAGCGGGTCAGGCAGCATCTGTGGAGAACATGGATAGGTGACGTTTTGGGTTGAGACCTTTCTTCAGACAGAGTCAGGGGAAAGCGAAACGAGAGATATAGACAGTGATGTAGGGAGATATAGAACAAATGAATGAGACAAAAAGTCAAAAGAGTTTATTGTCATGTGTCCCTGACAGGACAGTGAAATTCTTTCTTTGCTTAGCACGACAGAACATAGTAGGCATTGACTACAAAACAGATCAGTGTGTCCATATACCATTATATACGTAAATACACACATGAATGAATAAATTGATAAAATGCAAATAACAGATAAAGGGCTATTAATGTTCAGAGTTTTGACCGAGCCAAGTTTAATAACCTGATGGCTGTGGGGAAGTAGCTATTCCTGAACCTGGTCGTTGCAGTCCTCAGGCTCCTGTACCTTTTACCTGAAAGTAGCAGGGAGATGAGTGTGTGGCCAGGATGGTGTGGGTCCTTGATGATACTGCCAGCCTTTTTGAGGCAGCAACTGTGATAAATCCCCTCAATGGAAGGAAGGTCAGAGCCGATGATGGACTGAGCAGTGTTTACTACTTTTTGTAGTCTTTTCCTCTCCAGGGCGCTCAAGTTGCCGAACCAAGCCACGATGCAACCGGTCAGCAAGCTCTCTACTGTGCACCTGCAGAGGTTAGAGAGAGTCCTCCTTGACATATCGACTCTCCGTAATCTTCTCAGGAAGTAGAGGCACTGATGAGCTTTCTTAATAATTGCATCTGTGTTCTCAGACCAGGAAAGATCTTCACAGATGTGCACGCCCAGGAATTTGAAGCTCTTGACCCTTTCAACTATTGACCCATTGATATAAACAGGACTGTGGGTCCCCATCCTATTCCTGCCAAAGTCCACAATCAGTTCCTTGGTTTTGCTGGTGTTGAGGGCCAGGTTATTGTGCTGGCACCATATGGACAGTCGCTCGATCTCTCTTCTATACTCTGACTCATCCCCATCAGTGATATGTCCCACAACAGTGCTGTCGTCAGCGAACTTGATGATGGAGTTCACACTATGACCGGCTACGCAGTCATGAATATAGAGTGAGTACAGCAGGGGGCTGAGCATGCAGCCTTGAGGTGCTCCCGTGCTGATTGTTATCGAGTCTGACACATTTCCACCAATACGAACAGAATGAAAGATATGCAAAAAATTAATGATGATCAAGGAAACAGGCCATTGTTAGCTGTTGGCTAGGTGAAAATGAGTTACAGACAATGAGACCCACCAAGACAATAGTAAAACACGGACAACAACAAGGGTGGGGGAGGGACGGAGAGAGAGGGGAAGCAAGGGTTACTTGTAGTTAGAGAAGTTCCTGTGTGACTTACCTTCTCTGTTTTGAGATTGGTTAATTGGATAATCAATTAAACTAATTGATTTTAATTACACCACTTAGAATCTGAAAATCAACCCCTCAGCTTCCCTTCCCTTTGAGGCATTTCTTAATCTTCTTAAATCTGACTTGTTGGAACAATTTTATTCTGTGCCGTGGTAACAATGACATATTATTGCACCCTAATTAACTCCCAGGGGCTAATTCTCCGGATTAAAATTGCTTTACAAATGTAAGCTTTGTTGTTGAATCCCTTTCGCTATTGTATTCAGGCTTATATTCCACTTCAAATTAATTTGTTGGAAGGTTTTTTTTGTTGAACTAACATACAAAGGAAAATTGGAAAGAATGCTTAAGGGCCTGTCCCACTTTCACAACCTAATTCACAACCTCTGCTGACTTTGCCCTTGACTCGTACTCGCAGCATGGTCCTCACGAGGTCGTAGGAGGCCGTAGGAGGCCGTAGGTAGGTCGTAGCAGGTCATGATGCTAGTCGTAGGTACTCGTGGCATCAAGTAGGTCGGGGCATTTTTTCTAGCATGATGAAAAATGTCCACGAGTAAAAAAGGTTGTGAATTAGATCGTGAAAGTGGGACAGGCCCTTTAAGCATGTGGGACTAATGTTATGCCATGAATTCAGTCTAGCACTGTGACAGGCAATTATTATACAAAAGCATAAAGACCTCTTAATGTAAACCAAATTGGATAATGTGTCTGAGTGCATGGTCTACCCCAGATTTCTATTAACGTGGCATCTGTAAAAACAGGTAGATTTCTGTAAAGACCACTCTGGTGTTTATTTTTTCTATACATGTTCGTAAGTGATAGGAGAAGAATTAGGCCATTCGCCCACCGTTGACTCTGCCATTCAATCATGGCTGATCTATCTCTCCCTCCTAACCCCATTCTCCTGCCTTCTCCCCATAACCCTTGACACCCGTACGAATCAAGAATCTGTCAATCTGCACCTGAAATATATCCACTGACTTGGCCTCCACAGCCGTCTGTGGCAATGAATTCCACAGATTCACCACCCTCTCTCTAAAGAAATTCCTCCTCATCTCCTTCCCAAAGGAACGTCCTATAATTTTTTAGGCTCTGACCTCTGGTCCTAATCTTTCCCACTGGTGGAAACATCATCCCCACATCCACTCTATCCATGCCTTTCCTTATTCGGTGAGTTTCAAAAAGGTCCCCTTTCATTGTTCTAAACTCCAGTGAGTACAGGCCCGGTGCAACTCTCTGGTTGAAAAAGTGCAACTGCAGAAGGACCTCTTTTTTTCCTATACTCAGCTCCTCTTGTTATGCAGGCCAGCATGCCATTCGCTTTCTTCACTGCCTGCTGTAACTGCATGCTTACTTTCATTGACTGATGAACAAGGACCCCCAGGTCCTGTTGTACTTCCCCTTTTCCCGACACCATTCAAATAATAATCTGCCTTCTCATTTTTGCCACCAAAGTGGATAACCTCACATTTATCCACATTAAACTTAATCTGCCATGCACCTGCCCACTCATCCAACCTGTCCAAGTCACCCTGCATCCTCATAGCATCCTCCTCACAGGTCACACTGCCACCCAGCTTTGTGTCAAAATTTGGATGAGTCTATGCAATGCATGTCTTTAATGAAACATTGCTTTCCACTTAGAAGTGTGCCATCGGAGTGCAAGGAGAGAACGTGGGAGAGTGTGGAGGGCCGTCGGTCGGTCGAGGAAGAGTCACCGAGAAGAAAGAAGGACCATTGGGGACTCCAATTAACACTTTTAGTTGTGTTTAGTTTATCGTCACGTGTACCGAGGTACAGCGAAAAGCTTTTGTTGCGTGCTGACCAGTCAGCGGAAAGACTATATATGATTACCATCGAGCCATTTACGAAAGATTCGTGGCAAGTCTTTACATTGCTGTGTAAAGTATGCAAAACAAAGTTTCACAGCACAAGGACATGTAATAATAAAATATCAATCAATCCATCACATCTCCTGTAGCCCACGGCAAAATCGTTGCAGCAACTGTAGATGGCCCGGTGGCGCAGCGGTAGAGTTGCTGCCTCACAGCGCCAGAGACCCGGGTTCCATCCTGATTACGGGTGCTGTCTGTGTGGAGTTTGCACTTTCTCCCCATGACCTGCGTGGGTTTTCCCCAAGATCTTCGGTTTCCTCCCACAAAGACGTACAGGTTTGTAGATTCATTGTAGATTAATTGGCTTGGTGTAAATGTAAATTGTCCCCCATGTGTGTGTGTAGGATAGTGTTGGTGTGCGGGGATCGCTGGTCAGTGCAGACTCGGTGGGTCGAAGGATCTGTTTCTGCGCTGTATCTCTAAACTAAAGTAAAATAAACTCTGATAGATCCTGACATCTATTTATAATTTTACTTTGGATTCACGTGAGTGACTACGTGAAGAAGCCCCGCCAGAGCGCCTGAGCGTCATTACGTCAGACGCATTTGGCGCACTGACAGGCTGGAGAGCGCAGCTCCACCAGCGGTAAGTAAAACACCCGCAGGTAAGTGTTTTAAACTTGCGGCGGTTTACTGGGTCCCGTAAGCCTGGTTACAGGAGCCAGCAGGGACACTTCCTAAAAGGGAAAAAATATTAAAACAGAGAAAATAAGGCGAGTGTCGCCTATAAAGTAAAACCTACCTGCGGCCAGTCCGCATGGGAAGGTGGAGAGGGACGGTCTGAGGGTCTCGGAGAGAAAGCATCCCGGGTCCGTTCTGCTGCTGCACCGCCTGCGTGTGATGCAAGGATGGGAAGAAGTAGCCGGCTTGCCCCGCCAGCAAGCTGACGGAGCAAGGGTTCACCGTGTACCCGCACTGCACAGATCCCCTCAACAACGGGTGAGAGATATCCCCGCTCGCCATCTGCTCCACTCCAGATCCGCAACCGCTGAGCAACGAGCGGTAACTGGGAGCCTGGTTCAAAAAACTGGAGGCGGCGCTGGAGTCATTGAGAGTGTTGTGCAAATGGTGCAAGGAAAGGAAGGGTGACAGCGGCCAGTACAAGGGGTTGCTGCGTTCCACCAAGCCCAGTCCAGACGTTGAAAGGCGAAGTTCCCTTTTGAAAGCCAATTTCCCCGGGACGTGACCGACCTCCGGCGAAAAAATTTGCCGTTGTCCCGCCGATGAAACACGTCATCGCTGGACGGGGTCCAGCATCCAGTAATTACCCTTGCCAGGGTCGTCGTAATGCCGAGGCACTTTGACGGAAAGCTTATTGAGGCTGAGATTGTGGCAGATGGAGTTCTGCCAGCTTTGCTTGTTCTCTCGATAGTTGGGGAAATTCCTCATGATGAACTTGTAGCTGCGATCAGCGGATGACGCCGGCTTTTGAGACACTGGCATTCAGCCAGCGGCATCAACTCCGGTGCTCTAAAGCACTGTGGCCACTCCTGTCGGGCGGCAGGTCAAGAGTAAATTGTCCAGGCCTGTCAACTCTGATGAGTGAGGCCAGAAAGACTTTCCCCTTCCAAAAATAAACATTGGGGACGTCTGGACAACGTGGAACACCTCATAGCTAAAATGATAACAACCAGGAGGTGTTCCAGCCGGGGTTTTTACCCCAGGGTCCCCAGCAGCTTTCAGCAACAACCTCTAGCAGAGGTCCGTATAGTGAAAGAGCTGTACACATATGAAGGATATTATGCCTACGAGTCTGCCATGGGGACCCATAACAGCAGCACCTTGTTTATGGCTGCATGTTACCTCCCGTGAGCGTGAGCCGGGAGGAGAAGCCAGGGCGGTATGAATCTGACCCTGAGGTTTGGTGTCACTGCTTATGTGCATACACTAAAGCACATGAGCTATGCTCCAGGTGTGCCGGATGTGGCCAGCAATTTGCGTACCGGCGGGAACTGGTGAAGCATGGATAACAATCTGGCCAGCAAATTTAATTATATGGCCTTCTCACCAGCTCCATAATGGAGGAAGCTTTGCAAGACATGTCAAAACACCGGTTTAACTGTGCATCGCTCTAAAGGGGCGCATCATGAGGGCGCATGAGTTAAGGCTGCAGAAAGGTTGGCGCAGGAAGAATGGTGTTTGGGCAAATGGTACAAGGGCACCACTATCAAAATGCAGCAAGGTATGGGCCCTGCTGTGTAATGCCCATTTTGAGAATTAATAGTAAGATTAAATGAGAACTTACCAGTTTGAAGTTTGATCTTGATTTTATGAGGAGTTACATTGGTGATTACGTGAAGAGCCCCGTCTAGGCTGGATGCGCGTCAATCTTCAAAGCAGCGGTATGAAATCACAAATAACAATCACCGAAGTGACATAGTAAGATGCGTGACTCGAGAACTGCCAGATGATCTTTATGAGAGAGGGTTGGGCGTGGCAGGCACGTAATCACCAACGTAACTCCTCATAAAATCAAGATCAAACTTCAAACTGGTAAGTTCTAATTTAATCTTACTATGTTACTTTGGAGTCACGTGAGTGATTCCATGAAGATTCTGAAGCTTTGTGAATTCATGCTGCAGATCAAAATCTCGGCGTCTCACTGCATCGATTGACTCAGGATGAGTGAATAATCAAAATGCATTAGCATGATATTGATTCACATGTATTAATGGTTTATGTTAATAAAGAAATCAATAGCAACCCCTGTAACTCAGGGGAGGCTAAAGTGGACGCAAACAGAATGGGCAAAACCCCGGGTCAGTAACCGGCCTATGGAAAAAATTTAAAAACAATTTAGTTGACCATCCTGCAGTCATGAGGATATAGTCGATGGGCATGTTCATTGCACTGGCCGCTGATGTTGATGCTGACCTGGTGGAATGATATATACAATCGTCAGTGTCAATAGTCAGAGCTCCCGTGGATTTGGAAGCAACAGCAACAAAGAGAAGCAGGAGAAAACACTGATTGGCTCTAGCCCAAGTGGGATGAGAGTTAGAAGTGAGTCAGAGGGGGAAAACAGTTGAAAACTGAGGAATTTGGTTTGTAAATTAGGCAATTTATCAGTCAATATAAGCAAGACAGCTCTTGGGGAGCGGCAGTGAGGGAACAGCCTTGTGAGGGAAGTGCGAGTCTTTGGCTCCAGAGTCTTTGGTGAGGAGGCTACGCAAATCGCTGGAGAGGGAGAGACGAAAAAAGGAGATGTCAGGCAAGCTGATTCAGTGGGATGCTTGCAGTATGTGGGAGGTCAAGGACTGGCTGGTGCCTCTGGCTGCTACACATGTGAGAAGTGCATCCAGGTACAGTTCCTGAAGGACTGTGTTAGGGAACTGGAGAAGCAAATGGATGACCTCAGGTTCATCCGAGAAACGGAGTCGTTCCTCGACAAGTCCTACAGTGAGATTGTTACACCTCAGGTACTGGAAGGGAGAAAGTGGGTGACGGTGAGAAAGGGAGGGAAACTTGGAATGTAAAGGTCCCCGGGTGTTGTACCTCTTGTGAACGGGTTCACCCACTTAGAAGCTGTCGGGACAGAAGACGTTAACACACTGAGCGGCGGACTGGCTTGCGAAGCAAAAAGGGCTGTGGAGCCAAAACCAAAGAGGCCAACGTCAGGCAACACAGTGGTGGTTGGAGACTCCATTGTGAGAGGTACAGACAGGGGTTTCTGCGGCAACAGACGGGAAGCGAGGATGGTGGCGGCGCTGCGTGGCAGCTGCGGCTCACCTGCAGTCCGTCTTTTTTTCTTTTTTTTTCGTCCTTTCGTGTCTGTTTTTAGTTAGAATTTTGGTTTATTAGGCTGTGTTTGTGTGGGGGGGGGGGGGGGGGGAGGGTGGGAGAAACAAGGTTTTAGTCTCTCCCTTCGGGGGGATGCGACCTTTTCTTGTCGTGTCCCCCGTCACCGTCTCTGTCTGTGCTGAGGCCTAATGGCGGAGCTGGTGGCCTCGGAGCTGTGGCGAGTGTTCAGAGCTCCAGTGTTCCAGCGGCGGCCCGGCTTCGGGGCTTCGGGGCTTCGGGGCTTCGGCGCTCCAGCAGTTGCTCCAGCGGGTGTTCCAGCAGCGGCCCAGCATTGGCGCTCCGGCGGCTCCGGCGGGTGTTCCAGCAGCGGCCCGGCATTGGCGCTCCGGCGGCTCTCCAGCGGGTGCTCCAGCAGCGGCCCGGCATTGGCGCTCCGGCGGCTCTCCAGCGGTGCTCCAGCAGCGGCCCGGCATTGGCGCTCCGGCGGCTCTCCAGCGGGTGCTCCAGCAGCGGCCCGGCTTCGGCGCTCCGGCGGCTCCGGCGGCTCTCCAGCGGCTCTCCAGCAGGTGCTCCAGCGGCGGCCCGGCTTCAGAGCTTCGGCGGCTCCAGCGTTCCCCGTGGTCGATCCTGGCTGGGGGCTGTGGTGGTGTTCCGGCGTTCCGGCGGCGATGGAAATAGTCGAGGATGGAGTTTAAAGGGAAAGAGAGTAAAGGGATGGTTAATGACCCCAGAAATTAACAGGAAAGGAAGCTCACAAAGGAATAGGAGAGTATGGCCAAGTGTGATAGGATCGATGTGAAAGGTGCGATTTGTAAGGAATTAAAAGTATTGTTATATGAATGCGCAAAGTATAAGAAGTAAAGTAGATGAGCTTGAGGCTCAGTTACAGGTTGGTAGATATGACGTTGTGGGGATTACTGAGACATTGGCTGCAGGAGGATCGGGCCTGGGAACTTAATATTCAGGGTTATACATCCTATAGAAAGGGACAGGCAGGTGGGGCAGAGGAGGGAGGGTAGCTCTGCTGGTGTGGGATGGAATTCAGTCCCTTGCGAGGGAAGAACATACGGACTGACGAGGTAGAGTCACTGCAGACTGAGTTGAGGAATTGTAAAGCAAGAAGACACTAATTGTGTTTATTTACAGACCCCCCAAATAGTAGCCCGGATGTGGGGTGTAAGTTGCAGCAGGAGTTTAAAACTGGCATGTAACAAAGGTAATACCACTGTGGTGATGGGGATTTCAATATGCAGGTAGACTGGGAAAATCAGGTTGGTTCGGGACCCCAAGAAAGAGAGTTTGTAGAATGCCTCCGAGCTGGATTCTTCGAGCAGCTTGTAATGGAGCCGACCAGAGAAAAGGCAATTCTGGATTTAGTGTTGTCCAAAGAACGAGATATGATAAGAGAACTCGAGGTAAAGGAACCGCTTGGAGGTAGTGATCATAATATGATTAGTTTTTATCTGCAATTTGAGAAGAGCAAATATGTAAGGAGATAGCAGATATTAGTAGTAAGCACAAGGTAGTGATTGTGGGAGATTTCAATTTTCCAAAAATAGACTGGGAAACACATTCTGTAAATGGGCTGGATGGTTTGGAGTTTGTAAAATGTGTGCAGGATAGTTTTTTGCAGCAGTACATAGAGGTATCGACCAGAGAAGGGGCAGTGCTGGACCTCCTGTTAGGAAATGAGGCAGGTCAGGTGACGGAGGTATGCGTTGGTGAGCACTTCGGGACCAGTGATCACAATACCATTAGTTTCAATATAATTATGGAGAGAGTCAGAACTGGACCTAGGGTGGAGATTTTTGATTGGAGAAAGGCTAACTTTGAGGGAATGCGTAAGGATTTAAAAGGAGTGAATTGGGACACTTTGTCTTATGGGAAGGATGTAGACTCAGGTGGCTGTGTGGAATGAGCTTCCAGCAGAAGTGGTGGAAGCAGGATCGATTTAACATTTAAAAGTAAAGTGGATAGGTATATGGACGGGAAGGGAATGGAGGGGTATGGTCTGAGTGCAGGTAGATGGGACTAGGGGAAAACAAATGGTCGGCACGGACTGGAAGGGCCGAGAGGGCCTGTTTCCGTGCTGTAATTGTTATAATGGTTATATGGTTATCAGTGAATGTTAAATCTGTTGTGGTAGTGATGCAGTTGAACAAGGGGATTATGAAAGGCATGAGGGAGGAGCTGGCTAAGGTAGACTGGAAAGGGATCCTAGCAGGAATGACGGTTGGACAGCAATGGCAGGAATTTTTGGGCATAATCAGGAAGACGCGGGATCATTTAATTCCAAAAAGGAAGAAAGATTCTAAGGGGAGTAGGAGACAAGAGAAGTTAGGGATAGAATAAAACTAAAAGAAAAGATGTATAAAATAGCAAAGAGTAGCCAGAAGCCAGAGGATTGGGAAACTTTCATAGGACAACGGAACAAAACAAAACGGGCAATACGGGCTGAAAAGATGAAGTACGAGGGGAAGCTGGCCAGGAATATGAAGAAGGACATTAAAAGCTTCTTTAGATATGTTAATGGAAAAAGAGTAGCAAAGTCAAATGTGGGTCCCTTGAAGGCAGACACGGGTGAAATAATTATGGGCAACAAGGAAATGGCAGAAGAGTTGAATAGGTACTTCGGATCTGGCTTCACTAAGGAGGACACAAACATTCTCCCGGATGTACTGGAGAACAGAGGATTTAAGGGGGTAGACGAACTGAAATAAATTTTCATTAGGCGAGAAATAGTATTGGGTAGGCTAATGGGACTGAAGGATGATAAATCCCCTGGGCCTGATGGTCTGCATCCCAGGGTCCTCAGGGAGGTGGCTCTAGAAATAGTGGACGCATTGGTGAACATTTTCCAATGTTCAATTGATTCAGGATCAGTTCCTGTGGATTGAAGGATAGCTAATGTTATCCCACTTTTCAAGAAAGGAAGCGAGAGAGGAAAACGAGGAATTACGGACCAGTTAGCCTGACTTCGGTGGTGGGAAAGATGTTGGAGTCAATTATTAAAGAGGTAATAATGGAGGCATTTGGATAGCAGTAAAAGGATTAGTCCAAGTCAACATGGGATTTATGAAAGGGAAATCATGCTTGACTAATCTTCTGGAATTTTTTGAGGATGTGACAAGTAAAATGGATGAAGGGGTGCCAGTGGATTGTAGTGTATCTAGACTTTCAGAAAGCCTTTGATAAGGTCCCGCACGGAGAGACTGGTGACTAAAATTTAGAGCACATGGTATTGGGGGTAGGGTGTTAACACGGATAGAAAATTGGTTGGCAGACCGGAAGCAAAGAGCAAGGGAGTGAACGGGTTCCTTTTCAGAATGGCAGGCAGTGGCGAGTGGAGTGCGGGCAAGGCTCGGTGTTGGGGCCGCAACTGTTTACCATATATATTAATGATTTGGAAGAGGGAATTAGGAGCAACACTAGCAAGTTTGCGGATGACACAAAGCTGGGTGGCAGTGTTGAACTGTGAAGAGGATGGTAGGAGGTTGCAGCGGGGGAACCTGGACAGGTTGAGTGAGTGGGCAGATGCGTGGCAGATGCAAATATAATATAGATAAATGTGAGGTTATCCACTTTGGCGGCAAAAAACAAGGGGACAGATTATTATCTCAATGGGGTTAGGTTAGGTAAGAGGGAGGTACAGTGAGACCTGGGTGTCCTTGTACACCAGTCACTGAAAGTTGGCGTGCAGGTACAGCAGGCAGTGAAGAAAGCTAATGGAATGTTGGCCTTCATAACAAGAGGATTTCAGTACAGGAGTAAAGAGGTTTGTCTGCAGTTATATAGGGCTCTGGTTGAGATCACATCTGGTGTATTGTGTACAGTTTTAGTCTCCGAATTTGAGGAAGGACATCCTTGTGA
Source organism: Okamejei kenojei (assembly GCA_035221665.1). Classification (NCBI taxonomy): domain Eukaryota; kingdom Metazoa; phylum Chordata; class Chondrichthyes; order Rajiformes; family Rajidae; genus Okamejei; species Okamejei kenojei. The sequence goes on from CM069133.1 coordinate 1,854,108, forward strand.
TTGAGGCAGTGCAGCGTAGGTTCATGAGATTGATCCCTGGGATGGCGGGACTGTCATATGAGGAAAGATTGAAAAGACTATGCTTGTATTCACTGGAGTTTAGAAGGATGAGAGGGTTTCTTATAGAAACATATACAATTATAAAAGGACTGGACAAGCTTGATGCAGGAAAAATGTTCCCAATGTTGGGTGAGTCCAGAACCAGGGGCCACAGTCTTAGAATAAAGGGGAGGGCATTTAAGACTGAGCTGAGAAAAACCTTTTTTACCCAGAGAGTTGTGAATTTATGGAATTCCCTGCCACAGAGGGCAGTGGAGGCCAAATCACTGGATGGATTTAAGAGAGAGTTGGATAGAGCTCTAGGGGCTAGTGGAGTCAAGGGATATGGGGAGAAGGCAGGTACGGGTTATTGATAGCGGACGATCAGCCATGATCACAATGAATGGCGGTGCTGGCTCGAAGGGCCGAATGGCCTCCTCCTGCACCTATTTTCTATGTCTATGACTATGTATTGCCTGCATAACCCAGAACCTGCTGCAGCCACCTTGAAATAATCTGAACCGACCTTCCTTTGTGTAGTTGTTTGTTAATTAATAAACAATGTTGATTCCATATTTCTTAGGATTCTGGTGGCCTTGGTAACTTATATGTGAGACCGTGGGGTATCCGAAAAATGATCTTAAATCATGCCACCCCTGGTCTGCTCTGCTTGTGTAGACCAGAATGTAAAATGTAATGGCACCTGCAGCCAATTCCATCCTATCTAGCCACAGCGTTTGCAATGTTTGCCCTCGTTGTGCTGATATAAGTGTCATAACTAAGGATGTAGCTGGAACCCCCTTGGTGAAGTAATGTTCACACATTTTCAATAACCAACTGCATAATCTTGTAGTGGGAGAACATGTGTCAAGATCTTTTAACAATTCGATATCCGGGTTGAACCCAACAGAGTAGTTCCCTTTTGTTGCAGCTGTAGTGTCTATAACTGAATTATTGTCAAATACCATTTAAGAATGAACTGGAAAAATGTCAGTAATCTGTACCGTATTAAATGTAACATTAACATTTAACAAAATCACTTCTGATTCTCCTCAATAGGAATGTACTGCTTTTTTGGGTGCTATCCCTGCACTCTGCAGTGAGCACATTCATGGCTTGATGTGACAACCTGAGGCATAAGTCAATCCAGTCAAATGTGTAAGTTCAATAATAGTTTTATTGTGCAAAGGCCGGTCTCCTGAACCACAGTTTGAAACCAGCAAGCCAAGCGAGGTCTTGCTGACTGTTTTTAAGACCCAGCTAATGAGGAAGAAACTGGAGGAAAACAAAAGAACATTCCTCCTTTTGTAGCGAGAATGTATTTCTCCGTACTGTTGTGCCACATATTTTTGCAATCAGTGAATAAACATGCACCAACATGTCGATGTAGTATTGATGTAGTATTGAACCATACTTTCATTTGAGATCCAATACCTATTCTGTGTTGTTATCGATCTGAACTGGATGATACACCAGTGGCAAAGGAGATCAGGTATTTATTACAGAATACTTTTACTTGATTGCCATGTAACTAACATATGTCACCATCGTAGAGCAGCAACTTGAATTTGAGCATGTAGAATATGTATATTCGCTCAATAGCCCCTTACCCATGGGGTGCATCATGTGTATATATTTAGTTGATACCAACAATTGAAGAATTGGTAACTCATGCAGATCTCCAATACCTCCAGCTAAGATGGTATTCAGAACTTCTCATCTTAGAGTCCTTAGCATCAGTTTGTAATAACTGAATTCGACCCACCACACTACTGTAGCGAAGTTTAAGTTCAAGTTCAAATGAGTTCTTGTCATGTTCAGCAATGCTGAATACTGTTTTTTTTTCATCATTGTGACTGAGGTAGCTTCAGCTGACAATAGCATAAGTTTTGTTAACAATTGTCTAATTGTCCCTTGAGAGGTTTGCTACTTACACAATATCAATTCCTTGATTTGCTCAGCTGAAACACAGCTGCTATAATTGCCAATTACTCTTGATGAAATAAAACTCCGTTTTATAGCAGGTTTGCTATTAACTCCAATCTCTTGCCACAGGGCAGAGTCAAGGCTAACAATAATTGAAGGTAAACCCCAATAACCAAAGAACAGTTTATCCCATACCGCAAAGCTTTACTGTTATTAGTACAGTTATATTGTCTTTGATAACCTCTGTAATGGGATTTGCATAGCATGGATCTTTGACCCTTATGAATCTGTTGTTAGTCAGGAAAAATAGGTTTTCATATTCGGAAAGTTCATATGCTCGACACTCACCATTCATGCCACTCCTGCCTTATTCCATGGGTGGTTTGCATGAGAACTTTTGTCCAATTTCCGAACCTTAACTTTAAAAAAATAAACCCTGGCCATAATCCAAACTTGCTTGGAAATGCTACGACTGTGCCCTCAACCAGATGTTTTTTTACCTTTGTGTGTTGTACAAAACAAAATGTGAATTTACAACTTGTGAACGGTGCATACCGAAATTTTGGAGTGCTAGAACCCATTTTGTTTGAGTTCGGGGTTGTAAGTGTGCATGGAATTTCTGAACTATCATGCTGCCACCCCCCCCAGCTCCAGTGAACCGCCTACTGCCGATTAATACGCCTGGGGGGTGCGTTCTGAAACGAGGACATTTGCCCGCCATTGGCCTAATTGATTCATCTGCAGTATTTTCTTCCCCTGTTGAATAGGCCTACCTTAATAACAGATTTCAGCGGCTGGCTCTCAATCCCCTGTTGGGCTGTTCACTGCCGGCACATGTGTGCTTTAGTACAACATTCTATTGACTTCTTTAGTGCCTGGTCAGTTATATCTTGACATTTTACTCTTCCCTCCTCAGAGAGGGTGATTCATAGGCAGCCCTAAACAGGCCCTGCGAAGGCCGCAGGATACCTATACTGGTGTAGATAAGAACCCACCCCCCCAACCCCAAACCTATATCCAAATAGAATATTCTGCTGGAATGGCAACCTTTGTTGTCAGGAAAAAGTACCTCTGACACGTGCCCTTCATCCTCAGGTGTCAGCAGGATACTGACTCGTCTTGGGTCTCTGCCTCCTCCAAGAGGGAGACCGAGTAGCAGCTCTGTAACTGGACCTGCTGGTGCGGCCTGCGGAGGTGGGACTTCTGTAAAGGCCGGGCTTTTTGAGGACATGAAACAGAAGCCCCTGTGCCAGGTGCTGCTAGCACGATCTCCTGCTCTCTCGTAGGCCGGTATGTCACACATGAAACAGCCCTGTATCAGGCGCTGTGGCATGGCTCTACCATAGGCCAGAACTTTCATACATGAAGCAGCCCTGTCAGGCACTGGTAGCGCAGCCTGTCCCATAGGCCCGCACTAATACACATGAAGCAGCCCTATCCCAGGCACTGCTGGTGGGGCCTGTCCCATAGGACAGTGTAAGCTCACTAAATCAACATTTTTAGTGTGCAGCTTTACCTGTGAAGGGTTAAAACAATTCACAGCAACTTGTGCTAAACAACAAGGATTACATTATCAGAGACATATGACAATAACATTTTATGACTTTTACTTTGCCTTTAGCTTTTACCTTTAAGAAAACACTATAACATACATACATTTTATTATTAAGAGAACCCTTTGTAGCCCGACTCACCCGAGTCCAAATAGGGCTGAATGAATCCCATTGTATTCCATGCCTGGAGACCAACATCTGTGAGCCACTGACCGCACTGTCAGTGACTCTGGCGTTATTTCTTTGCCGTGCCATGGCATCCCCACAGGCTGGGAGCCGCTGACCACCTTGTCAGCGGCTCCTTATCTCGCAACCTGATCTATTTGCCGGTTATCCGCTTCCGCGGTCAGACTGGGTTTCCCCTCAGTCCATAACCGGTACACTCGTCTGGCTGCGAAACTGGCAGGAAAACCTCTGTTGAAGAGAGGCTCCTGCCTGAAAAAACCCCAGGTAAGTAAAAACGAACTTACCTCTAGGTTTAAAACTTACCGCTGGCAGGAGCTCTGTCCTGCCAGTCTGGTGCTTGCGCCAGTGCGGCTGGACGTACTGACGCGCTTGCGGCCTAGATGGGGTTTCATCACGGAATCACTCAAGTGACTCTGAAGTAAAATTATTCCAGAATTGCCATCCAGCCTATGCTCAACCCATGGTTCACAGCCTTGCGCAGATCCTCTTATATCCAGGAAAAGACCTGGACAATCGGCCTCATCAAAACATCCTGACACCAGGATGCCACCACTCAAAAACCATAGGAACGTAGTCAGAACAGGAAGGGGGGGGTAATGAAAGCAGGATATTATCCTCTAGAGATCAGTCACCGGTCGGGGTGGGTAGCAATTGTTCTATGATACACGGTGCTGCATAACATCAGATCTATTCATACTGGAACTGTATCCAGGGGTCTCGAATGGGGTTTATCTCGGAAGTACATCCACCCGTACAAAATACACCTAGTCGGGTATTGGTTTTATTTTTCAATACCAGAAACTCTACAGTGAATGATGAAATATGTTATATTATTATTCAAAAAAAAGGGTAAAATTGAAAGGACGGCATATCAGACCTTAACAATTTGTGTCCAATATCCCCAGGCAAAAGAACGATGGTGGGGTCGAGTCATTCTGGACCTAAACCAGACAACTTTTAGGTCAGAATATAAACGTTTTATTTAATGGAAACGTTTCAGTACTGCTAAGCAACTGGTATCAAAAGGGTGTTATATGGCAACCATAGATCTGAAAGATGCTTAATATTCAGCTACCAAACACCTGTTGAGAGGTTAGTTTTCCTCACCCATCTAATTAAATCCAAATTAGTACCATCTAGAATGATTGGCTATTTGGGGTTCATCATTGATTTAACTAACATTTCAGTACATTGCATAAGGCCAAAACTATAATTGGCCTCATTCTTCAGAGAACGGGGAGTTCCCTCCCCCACTATTGATGAGGCTCGCACCAGGGTCTCCTCCATACCCCGCAACACTGCCCTCTCTCCCCATTCCCCCACTCGCAAACAGGGCAGGTCCCCCTGGTCCTCACTTTCACCCCACCAGCCGGCAAATACAACACATAGTCCTCCGCTAGTTTTCGCCACCTCCAACGTGACCCCTCCACCAGCCACATCTTCCCATCTCCCCCCCTGTCTGCCTTCCGCAAAGAGCGCTCCCTCCGCAACTCCCCTTTGTCAATTCTTCCCTTCCCTCCCGCTCTACCCCTTCCCTGGGCACTTTCCCTTGCAACCGCAAGAAATGCTACACTTGTCCCTTCACATAGAAACATAGAAACATAGAAATTAGGTAACAGGAGTAGGCCATTCAGCCCTTCGAGCCTGCACCGCCATTTCAATATGATCATGGCTGATCATCCAACTCAGTATCCCGTCCTGCTTTTTCTTCTATCCATACCCTCTGATTCCCTTAGCCACAAGGGCCACATCCAACCTCACTCTTAAATATAGCCAATGAACTGGCCTCAACTACCCTCTGTGGGCAGAGAGTCCAGAGACTCACCACTCTCTGTGTGAAGAAGAAAGTACTTCCTCATCTCGGTCCTTAAAGGATTTCCCCCTTATCCTTAAGCTGTTGTGACCCCTTGTCCTGGACTCCCCAACATCGGAACAATCTTCCTGCATCTACCTGTCCAACCCTTTAAGAATTTTGTAAGTTTCTATAAGATCCCTCTTAATCTCCTAAAATTCCAGAGAGTATAAACCGAGTTCTATCCAGTCTTTCTTCATAAGACAGGAGTCCTGACATCCCAGGAATCAGTCTGGTGTGAACCTTCTTTGCACTCCCTCTATGGCAATAAAATAATGTTCCTTCCTTCAGATTGTGAGACCAAAACTGCACGCAATACTCCAGGTGGTCTCACCAAGGGGACCCTGTACAACTGAAGTAGAACCTCCCTGCTCCTGTTACTCAAATCCTTTTGCTATGAAAGCTAACATACCATTCGCTTTTTTCACTGCCTGCTGCACCTGCATGCCTACTTTCAATGACTGGTGTACCATGACACCCTGGTCTCGCTGCATCTCCCCTTTTCCCAATCGAGCCACCATTTAAATAATAGTCCGCTTTCTGTTTTTGCCACCAAAGTGGATAACCTCACATTTATCCACATTATACTGCATCTGCCAAACATTTGGCCCACTCACCAGCCTATCCAAGTCACCCTGCAGTCTCCTAGCATCCTCCTCACAGCGAACACTGCCCCCCAGCTTAGTGTCATCCGCAAACTTGGAGATATTGCCTTCAATTACCTCATCCAGATCATTATTTATATTGTAAATAGCTGGGGTCCCAGCACTGAGCCCTCGGTACCCCACATAGTTACTGCCTGCCATTGTGAAAAGGACCCGTTTTACTCCTACTCTTTGCTTCCTGTTTGCCAGCCAGTCTCTATCCACATCAATACTGAACCCCTAATACCGTATGCTTTAAGTTTGTATACTAATCTCTTATGTGGGACCTTGTCGAAAGCCTTCTGGAAGTCCAGATATATACCTACATCCACTGGTTCTCCCCTTATCCACGCTTACTAGTTACATCCTCGAAAAATTCCACAAGATTCGTCAGACCATGATTTACCTTTTGTAAATCCATGCTGACATTTGTCCAAATATTTTCACCACTTTCCAAATGTGCTGCATTAAGAAAAAATTTTTTTTATCCCATCTTTAATAACTGACTCTAGCAGTTTCCCCACTACCGATGTTAGACGAACTGGTCTGTAAATTCCCCGTTCGCTTCCCCCCTCCACTCCTTTCAGGGACCCAAGCAGTCCTTCCAGGTCCGACAGAGGTTCACGTGCACCTCCTCCAACCTCATCTACTGCATCCGCTGCTCCAGATGCCAGATGATCTATATCGGTGAGACCAAGCGGAGGCTGGCGATCGTTTCGCCGAACACCTCCGCTCGTCCGCAATAACCAACCCGATCCTCCCGGTGCTCAGCGCTTCAACTCCCCCTCCCATTCCGTATCCGACCTCTCGGTCCTGGCCTCCTCCACGGCCAGAGTGAGCAACACCATAAGTTGGAGGAACAGCACCTCATATTCCGCTTGGGAGTCTGCATCCCCCTCTGGGCTTGAACATGAATTTTCTCAAATTCTGTTAACCCTTCCTGTCTCCTCCCTTCCCACCTTTCCCTCGCAGCCCTCGGGCCCTGGCATTCCCTCTATCTCTATCTCGCCTCCCCACCCTAGTCGCACTAGCTTCTCATTTTCACACCACAAACAGCTTACAGTGGACTTGTTCCCTTTATCATCGATACTTTTTTGCATATCTTTTATTCATTGTTCTTTATCTCTCCACATCAACGTCTATATCTCTCGTTTCCCTGATCCCTGACCAGTCAGAAGAAGGGTTCTCGACCTCGAAACGTCGCCTATCTCCTTCGCTCCTTAGATGCTGCTGCACCCGCTGAGTTTCTCCAGCCTTTTGTGTAAACCCTCGATTCTCCAGCATCTTGCAGTTCCTTCTTTAACACTATAACTAATGCTCAGGATGTACTAGAGACATTCTGACTTGATAACCTTCAGTTTACAAACTGATGTGAGCACTTCGGGATGGGGGAGCCACTGATACCGAGTTCTAGCTGTGGCAGCAGATGGAATGTGGAAGAGGCATTAATCCTGCAGAGCATGGGGTAAAAACTACTATAATTGCTGGTGCATTCTATGGCCTAAAGCATTCTGCTCAAACAATGCATGATTTGCATGTGCAGCTTCAGATTGACAATACCACAGCTGTTGCATTTCAATCACATGGGTGGAATTAAGTCATTATTATGTGACAATCTGGCTAACCTCATCTGGCACTGGTGCATTACGAGAAACATCTGGGTCTCAGATATCTACCTACCAGGTAGAGATAACGTGAAAGTGGCAGACCCCAGGTCACGTAAATTCAATGACAACACAGAATAGATGCTGAATCCAAAATTTGCAAAATGATTGTTAGCCAGTATGGATTGCCAAACATAGATCTGTTGCATCCAGGTTAAATCACCAGTTACCTAAATACGTCTCATAGTAACCGGATCCAGGGGTAGTAGCAGAGAATGCATTCTCGCTACATTGGGGACGTACGTTTTTACGCTTTTCCCCCCATTCTGCCTCATCAGTCAATGTATCACCAAAATAGAGCACGACTACGCTTTAGGCGTTTCATGGTTCCTAATTGGCCCAACATCCCATGGTTCCCATTGGTTCTTTCTGAGATACTTGATGACACAGCCATCACATACTATCCCCAAAATGCAGCAACTTGTTGGTTCACCCTGGGACAGGAGGAGAGTTCCCCTTTACATGATCGTATTAATCTGTTGATTTGTATCTGCTGGCCAGACCGTTCCAGGACTCAGACTAGCATAGTAGGACCGTTGATGTGATTACGGTGGCCTGAGGAAAGATAGTACTAAAAGACGATATGTATCTCATATTAAGAAAAGGGAGATGGTTCTGTTTTACAGTCAAATATATCTTATCATGTTGCAGGCATACCGGATGTATTGGAGTTCCTTGCTACATTGCATTTTGACGAGCAGTTTAAGCTATAGTGCCATTATAGTGCTCAAAGTGCTTTGTCCTCCTATTTAGGGCAAGAGTCCGGACAACACTCTGTCGGATCTCATCTATTGGTGGTCCGATTCATGAGGTATTTTGACAAAACCCTCGCAGACCTAGATATTCGGAGATATGGGATGTGAGCATGGTTCTCACGCTGCTTTGGCAATGGGCTCCAATTACAGCTCTGCCTTTCCAGAAGGTAAACGCTCAAAGGGGTCATTGTTCATGGTGCTAGTGGTAGCGCAATGGGTCCAGATTATTGCAAAAGTTACGACTGGACAGCATGCATTCTTCTGTAGAAAATATTACGTTTTATGTATATGATCTAATCTAACAGAGGTGGACAGGGATGTCTGGAACCAAAATGCTTAAAATATACCCATTGGCCTAAGACTATGTGTAGTTACGCACCTGGGCCAATATATCAAGGTCATCAAGAGTCACAGAGGCTCTGAAACAGCAATGCTCATCAGCCACATAAAGCCTCATACAGGGGTGTCAGTACTGACTATTTCTAGATGGCCGAAACAGGTTGCATTGTGCTGGAGTAGACACTGATGTGTTTAAATCACTCCACCAGGGCGGCGTCAGCAGGACGTGCCTTTAGACCAAATCCTCACTGCAGGGCGGTCCAGTGAAGGAACCTTTTTCATGATTTATGATAAACCTGTCCTCGCAATGCAAGGATTTGGGCATGCTGTTTTGTGTTCTGTTTGAGTTCTCCTTTGTAATTTCCCCTGGGAAAGAGGGGTTATTACTGTTCTTTTATTGTTTAGGATGTTAATTGTATAATTTAAACAATGTTCAATACATTATTTGTTTATCCTGTGTCAACCGAAGCAGTGTTTCGTATGGAACTGTATCTACGGCATGAAATCACAGAGCTTTGAAATCTTCACGTCGTCACTCACGTGACTCCGAAGTAAAATAGTAAAATTAAATGAGAACTTACCAGTTTGAAGTTTGGTCCTTTATATTTATGAGGAGTTACGATGAGGGATTACGTGCCCTCCGCTCCCGACCCTCATAATTGCAAAGATCATCTGGTAGTTCTAGTCTTCTGAGTCTTACTATATCACTTCGACTGTAGTTACTGTGATTTCACACCGCTGCTTTGAAGTATGACGCGCAGGCGCTCTGGCGGGCATCTTCACGTAACTCCTCATAAAATAAAGATCAAACTTTCAAACTGTAAGTTCTCATTTAATCTTACTATTATCTACAGCTGCACCACCGTGCCACTCTATGACTCTACGCTTCTGACATAAACCGTGGTGGGACCTCACACTTAAAGTTTTTTTTGTAATTGTTAACAGAACTTTCACACCATTTGATGCAAAGAGGATTAGAAAATAACAAAAATAATTATACAAGGTTTATCAGTGTGGATTATCAGTCAAGAACAACATCAAAACAAACTTATACACAATGGCGCAGTCTCAGTTACACCATCCACATAATCCTTAAACTCATCAACAGAAAAATGTGTTTCTGATCTCTAACATGAAACATGTAAATTGACATCTTTTGAGTTGTTCGGGGAGATGAAAAGGCACAGAAGCCTCTCGCATTGGATTGCTGCTGAGTTTGATAAAACGATCATAGGAACTTGGAGAAATTGTATTGATGTTCGTTAGAATGTGAATACTCCTTTATCCTGGGATGTCTCATCCCTGAGAAACTGGCTGTGTCTTTGTCAGGAAAAAAACTTGTAATTGAATGAAGCAGAGCGTTGTGGATAGACACAGAGTGCTGGAGTAACTCAGCGGGTCAGGCAGCATCTGTGGAGAACATGGATAAGTGACGTTTTGGTTCGAGACCCTTCTTCAGACTTAAAGTCAGGAGAAAGAGAACCGAGAGATATAGACCACTCTCTGGAGATGCCTTCGATGGTGGGGAGGTCAGTACCCATTATGGTCCGGGCAGTGTCCACCACTTTAACACCTTAACACTGAGCACCCAGGAGGTACAGTGCGCTCTACGTAGGATCAATCCACGCAAGGCTGCAGGATCAGATAGAGTCCAGGTTAGGGTACTGAAGGACTGTGCTGTACAGCTGGCAGAGGTATTTACGAGGATCTTCAACCTGTCTCTATCTCTGGCCACGGTCCCCATGTGCCTGACGACAGCTACCATAGTGCCGGTGCCGAAGAAGTCTAAAGTCACCAACCTGAATGACCACCACCGCCCCGGTTGCCCTAACTCCAATACCAATGAAGTGGGCTTTGAAAGGCTGGTCCTCTCCCACATCAAATCCAGCATCCTGCATCATTGGACTCTCATCAATTTGCATACAGGGCAAATAGATCCACAGAAGATGCCATCACTGTGGCTTCACACTGTCCTGACCCACCTGGAAAAGACAGGGCACCTACGTGAGGATGCTCTTCATTGACTATAGCTCAGCCTCAATAGGGTCATCCCCACCAAGCTCACCACCAAACTACACCAGCTAGGCCTCAGCTCACTGATATGCGATTGGATCCTGAATTTTTCTGACGAGCGACCGCAGGCAGTGAGACTGGGGCCACACCTGTCCTCCACTATCACCCTGAGCACCGGCACACCACAGGGCTGTGTACTGAGCCCCATGCTCTACTCCCTCTTCACCCACGACTGTGTCCCTGCATTTGACAACAACACCATTGTCAAGTTTGCAGACGACACAACGGTGAATCGGGCTGATCACCAACGGTGATGAAACAAACTATAGAGCGGAGGTGCAGAACTTGGCGGACTGGTGCTCACGGAACAACTTGTCACTAAACAACCCTCCAAGACCAAGAGCTTATTATCGACTTCAGGAGGTCACAGAATGGGGAATACGCCCCAAATCTCCACCTACGGAGACAGGTGTGAAGAGAGTGTCCCAGCTTCAGTGGTTTCCGGGCAACTCACATCTCAGAGAACCTCACGTGGTCCACCAACACCGCTGTGCTGGTCAAAAAAGGCACAGCAACGACTGTTTCTTCCTAAGAACATTGAAACAGACTGGTTTGCCCCAACAGCTGCTGACTGTGGACCTTCTACCGCTGCACCACAGAGAGCATACTAACGTATGGCATCTCAGTGTGGTATCTCAGCTGCAAGGAGGCGAGAAGGAAGAGCCCTTCAGAGCGTCCACAGAGCGCAACAGATTATGGGACACCGCTACCAGCCTTGGAGGGCATCTACCACAACGTGCCTCAGGAATTGGCCGTCAGCATACCATAAGTCTCTTTCCCTCGCGTCCTAGACTCCTCTCACCCTTGTAATGGACTGTTCGAACTACTCCCTTCCGGCAGACGCTACAAGGTCTTTCTATCTCCCTTCTTTCTTCTTTCTTCACTACACCTGCACCACCAGACTCAGGTAACAGCTTCATTCCCAGAGCTATAAGCGGCTCTGAACCGGCCCCAGCTGAGTAACCCCCCCCCACCCCCCATGGACTGTCCTCCCCCGCCTTGCACTTTAGGTCTGTGTTGATTTTACTGGTTCTAATGTTCGTTTTTACAAACCTTGGTTCTCAGGGTATTTAAACCTAAATTTTATTTATGACATCGGATGGAAGTTGTAAACCAAATCTCCTTGCACTTATGTGTAATGACAATAAAATATATTATTAATTATTATTATTATTTTTTGCCATCTTCTTTTGTTGCCGGCTCAGGCAGCATCCCACGGAGAACATGGATAGGTGACGTTTTAGGGTCAGAATGCTTCTTGCGAAACGGGCTTGGGGAAAAGCTGCAACAGAGGGGGGCAGGTTAAAAATCCTGGATACGGATGAAGATGACTGAAGAAGGTCCTGACCCGCTAAGTTACTCCAGCACTTTTTGACCTTTTGTGTAAACCAGCACCTGCAGTATTTTCTTGTTTTTGCACGAAGGTGAGGAGAGATGAGGGGGGGCTTTCAGTTTAGTTTATTGTCACGTGTACCGAGGGTACAGTGAAAAGCTTTTGTTGCGTGCTAACTCATCAGCGGAAAGACAATACACTATTACAATCGAGCCGTTTACAGTGTTCAGATTTAAGATTGTAACAGGGAGAAAGTACCAAAACTCCGTACAGACAGCACCTGGAGACAGAATCGAACCTGGTGTCTCTGGCGTGCGAGGCAGCAACTCTACCGCTGCGCCATCGTACCGCCAAAAGAAATTGAAAAGAGTGGAGCGATTGGCTCTATTGACCGCAGATCCATAGATCATTCTCTGGGCCCAGCTGCAAGAGTCACCCCCTCTAGCTCCACTGCTTATCAGGCAACTGAACCATCCTACCTACGACCAGAGAGCAGTCCTGAACTACTATCTACCTCATTGGAGACCTTCATCAAGGGCCTGTCCCACCAGATGATTTTTTTAGGCGAGAAAATATTAAGAATAAGGAGTAAGCCATTTAGAACGGAGATGAGAAAACACCTTTTTTCACACAGAGAGTTGTGAGTTAGTGGAATCCTCTGCCTCAGAGGGTGGTGGAGGCCCATGTTCTCTGGATACTTTCGGGAGAGAGCTAGATAGGGGCTCTGTTCATTCCGCAAATGCGGTGGCGGTCGCATGGCTCAGATGGAGCGTATCCTAGAGCACAATCTCTGCACCTGGACCAGATGTCCGCCAGTCCAGAGAACATGCGGCTGGGCCACCCAGCATGTTCCACGTCATCGGTGGGATGCCACGGGATCAGCAGCTGGCGGACACGTAAGACGGGGCTTGGAGCGGGAACCTACATTACCTGAGAAAACCCAGGAGGAACTGCTGAATGTGGTCCTCCAAGTTTAGGGCCCAGCCGAAGCACTCAGGGGCCCAGCATAGACTACCTCACCACACACCAGCTGCAGGAACAGGTCTTTACCGAGGCAATCAACATATACCAGGTCCCAAACAACTGCATCGTTGAATGTACCGACAGTCAACACGCCCACCTGGGGCAACATCAGTCCGGGGATAGGGCACAGGAGCTGAAGTTCCTAAAACATCCTGAAATTTGCTGACGTCGGGGATTAACTGCCTTTTGCCAGGTCGGTTGACGGCATGGAAATGACGGCAGAACAGGAGGATGCTCTTGCAATAATTAGTCATGAAGTTTACACTTCCCGGAGTATCGCCATCAAACCGACTCCAAACGCCATATTTTGCGGGGTTGTACTAGGCATCTGCAACGCCACCACCGACAGCTGTTCGGTGAGGACCTGCCCAAACAGGTCTAGGACCTGGATTAGGAAGCGAAGGCAGACGGGTTGATGAACCCACCTCCCTCCCAGCAGGCCGGCAGTGCGCAGACACAAACACCATATGCAAGACCTCGGGGGCCGCCTGAAAGACCAGTAAGGACCTACACGCCGCAGCACCTCAACACAATTCAACGGAAACACCATGAACCAGAACGTCAGGCCCGCCGGTCACCATGGAGGTAAGGATCTGGTTCTCTTGGCAGTGCTGCATGTTTAACCTCACAAGTAGGAGAGCGGTTATATACATCTGGGATGCATGGGAGCTGAATGACACTATCCCAGGGAACAAAGCTATAGACATAATAGAGGCATGTAACAGCCTTGCTTGCGTCCAGGAAACTGACTATTAGACATACTTGCTAAAATAATTGCTAAACTTGTAGCTACATTCTAGCGCAACATAATTGGGCCGTTACACTATCTAAGCTTGCAAAGAGCAAAATCTCGGCATTAAAAGCAAATGCTGAGACATTTTACGGGCCTAATGCAGCCGCCTATCAAGGCATAAAATTGAGCTACAATAGTGGATTAGCTATTTTGTAATTGTTGAAAATCCCATCATTACATCAAACCCATTAGTCGTGTTACAAACCGACGCAAGCACCAAGGGCTGGGAGTTACCGACACCATTTCCAGTTGGGGTGGTAGATGGGATTTGCACGAGTGTACTTTCTTCAATCACAAGGTAAATAAACTTTTTAGAAATGCTGGGAGCATGTCACGTGCCTACGGGCTTAATGCACTAATCTGCAGCTTACGCATGTCCGTCTTCAATAATACCACTGAGGTGGTGTGGTATTTAAAAAACCTTATGGGTGGTATCAAGTCAATATCTTGTGATGAATTGGAAAATTAATTTGGCTCTAGTGGATTGATAGAAATATTTGGATATCAGCTACGTACCTTCCGGTTAAGCTCAATACAGTGGCGGACACGAGGCCACAAGTATTTAATAACGACAACAAGTGGATGTTGAACCTCTAAATATTTGCTAAAACTATAGCCTAATATGGAAACACCAGATATTGACCTCCTTGCGTCCAGGTTGAACTATTGGATACCAACATATGTGTCTTGAGTAACCAGATCCTGGGGCAGTGGCGATGGACAAGATTTCTCGCTACATTGGTGGAAATGGTTTTTCTATGCTTTCCCCCATTCTGCTTCATCAGACAGGTGTTGCAGAAAACGCAACCAGATCTGCAACAGAAACGACCATGGACATCATACAGCAGCGTGCAGAGAGAGTCCACTAGGAAGCAGTACCTCACCCACATAAGGATATGTGAGGTTTCCATAGTCGGACCTAGACAACCTACATATCTATTACGATCTCCAATGTACTGGAATCCTCACGGGCCTGCATTATGATTAGTCTCTCAGTTACAGTGCCATATACAGTGCCAGGAGTGCACTATCATCCTATTTCAACATTGGAGTGGGATCTCATGAGCTGGTATCCACACTGGAGGGTATATTCTATCCCTCCCCAACCTCGATATATTACCAGAGATATAGGGGGTGGTGTTAACCCTACTCAGGAGCTGGTCGTCTTTGGCGGATTTACCTCTGGATTCATTCACTTTCAAAGTGGTGATGGTAATGGCACTGAAGACAGCACAACGGGTCCAAACTCTACAGGAATGCCTGGATAGAATGGTTTCGACCCACAATAAAGTGACTGCGTTATAGAAGAGTTGCTTAAACTACACAGACCTGCGACTACAGGTCTGAAAATGGGCATCAGGAGATGGCTCAAGGTGGTATTCGGTGCAGCAGGTAGGACACTAACATTTTAAAATGTCATTCTACCAGGGCTGCATCCACATCAGCGGCGAGGACCATGGAGGTGTTTATGGATTATGTCCTCGCAATAGCGGGCTGGGCCAGTTAAACTACATTTCAGCGGTTTTATAACAGACCTGTGGCCGCTCTCGTGACGTTGGCGGATTCAGTTTTAAGTGCTGTCCCTAAACGTTTGTCCCCGAGTTCAGGGGTTTATTGTTGTATTAACAAATGTTATTATTTTTCAGCTTGTTCAAGTCTGAAATACGTTAACATACTTCCTCCATCAGTGTTACGGCAGTGTGTGGGCATGGGCGTGATCCAGGGCATGTAATCACAGAGCTTTGAAATCTTCACCAAGTCACTCACGTGACTCCGAAATGAAATAGTAAGATTAAACAAGAACTTACCAGTTTGAACTTTGATCTTTATTTTATGAGGCGTTACGATGAGGGATTTTGTGCCCTCCGCTCCCAACCCTCTATTATAAGGTCAGCTGGTAAATAGAGTCTCTTCAATCTTACTATACTAGTTCATTTCTGAGTAGTTCTGTGATTCCACACCGCTGCTTTGAAGAATGTCATGCATGCGTGCCTGGCGGGGTCTTCACGAAATCCCTCACCGCAACTCCTCATAAAATAAAGATCAAACTTCAAACTGGTAAGTTCTCATTTAATCTTACTATTAAAAGCTATTTATATCTAAAATATGCACCTAAAGTGCTTCCATTTTACCCAATTAAGAAGCTGCCTCTCCGACAATAACAATGGTGTAATTGATTGAATCTTCCTTGCTCTGACTTCGCTGGTCCTCCTCCTGATTTATGTCCGTGTTCCAAGAGTTCACTGAGAGAGTTAGCTGTCTGGAGCAACATCGGAGTAAGCCTCGCATCCCCTCTCTATCTCCGTCAGTCATCCTGCTAGTTTTACTGTTCGTATCCCCTCGTCATCGCCTCCTCCACAGCCAACAATGTTCCATTGTGTGCTCTTTGGCCATCAGTCCCGGCTCTGATCGGTTCTGAACCAGGGCGGCACGGTGGCGCAGCGGTAGAGTTGCTGCCTCACAGCGCCAGTGACCCGCGTTCCATCCGGACTACGGGTGCTGTCTGTACGGAGTTTGCACGTTCTCCCCGTGACCTGCGTGTGTTTTCTCAGGGTGCTCCGGTTTCCTCCCGCATTCCAAAGACGTGCAGGTTTGTAGGTTCATTGACTTCAGTAAAAATTGGTGGGCTGAGGCCTGTTTCCACACTATATCTCTAAACTAAACAGAACTAAACTTAATGGACAGATTTGAAGAAGTTAAAACGTTGTGAAATAAGATGTCAATGCTCAGAAACTAAATCTAAGCTTTCAAAGTAATGTTGATTTGATAAACAAGCCTGAATATATAAGTGTAAGGTAGGAACTCAGCGGGTTGAGGCAGCATCTAGGATAAGGAATAGGTGACGTTTCAGGTCAAGACCCTTCTTCCAGACAGATGGGGGGTGGGGGGGATGGGGGGGGGGGGGGGGGGGGGGGGGGGGCGTGAAGAAGAAAGGAAGAGGCGGAGAGTGGGCTGTGGGAGAGCTGGGAAGGGGAGGGGAAGGGGAGGAGAAAGCAGGGACTACCTGAAATTGGAGAAGTCAATGTTCATACCGCTGGGGTGCAAACTGCCCAAGCGAAATATGAGGTGCTGCTCCTCCAATTTACGGTGGGCCTCACTCTGGCCGTGGAGGAGGCCCAGGACAGAAAAGTCGGATACGGAATAGGAAGGGTAGTTGAAGTTCTGAGCCACCGGGAGATCAGGTTAGTTATCGCTAACCGAGCGGAGGTGTTCGGCGAAGCGATCGGCAATCCTATTTAGTTATTTAGAATATTTAGTTTAGTTTTGTAAGGAACTGCAGATGCTGGTTTACAACAAAAAATAGACACAAAATGCTGGAGTAACTCAGCGGGTCAGGCAGCATCTGTGGAGAACATGGATAGGTTGACGTTTCACAGAGTGCTGAGTAACTCAGGCGGTCAGGCAGCAATCTGTGGAGAACATGGATAGGTGACGTTTCACAGAGTGCTGGAGTAACTCAGCGGGTCAGGGCAGCAGGAGAAGGTATATGTGACGTTTCGGGCCAAATCCCTTCTTAAGACTGGAAGTCAGGGGAGAGGAAAGTCTAGAGATATGGAAGGTAAGATCCTTCTTCCATATGGCTATCAAACTACAACTCCTCCCTCTTCTGTCCGTGGGGTAGACTGAGTCTGACCCCCCACCCGTGATCTTTACACATCCTCCAATCCATTCCACTCATAACTTTCACATCATGTTTCATGTATTTTATGTTTTTTGCGTTCTTATGACTGTTGGCAGATCAATTTCCCTCAGTGGCCGAATTTCGGGGGGGGGGGGGGCGGATGGCGGGGGGGGCGGATGGCGGGGGGGGGGGGGGGGGGGCGGATGGGGGGGATAATAATCTATCCCCCCCATGTTTTGATAGGTGGGGGATAGATATTATCAATAGACAATAGGTGCAGGAGTAGGCCATTCGGCCCTTCGCCGTCCCCTGCGTGCCCTGGGTCTGGCTGCAGTTCCAAGGCCGCGATAACTAAATTTTTAAAGAACCGCCTGCGGGCCGGATGATTTGGGGTTAGTGGCCGGATCCGGCCCCGGGGGCCATAGGTTGCCGGCCCCTGTCCTAGATGTCAGGCCTCATTGTGTCCATGTTTCATTAGTGATTTCCCCAGCATGCTCCCTGCGATAAATAAAGTTCTATCGTTAGATATTGTGAAAGCACAGATCAAGGGGTACAATCTGAGACTATCCGAAACTTCCTGTCGGAAGTTTTCTACGGTGCTTGCGACGTTTGGTCAGAGAGTGTGCGGAGATGTGCCTCTCTACCCCCACACAATTATCATTACAACTCATGCTCTTGTTATTGTCCTGACTCTTGTTCCTGAAGCACTAAGAGAAGTTTTTCCTCACGCTTAGATATTGACGCAAAATCTTCTTTGTAAAGAAGTCGTTATTTATTCTGGATGCAAGATAATAAACAGAGCTTGAAAGTTGCTCAGACTCACCAGGATGCTACTTTCCATTACAGGCAGAGAGAGGAGTTTAAATAACATCGATCCTGCTAACAGATCACAAGGTTTATCAAAATCCAACTATTCCAAGAAGCATTCTGTGAAGGACAATTGATGTCCATTGAAATGGAAAGAATACAATTTTAGTCTTAATGTCCCTGGGGATTTCAGTGACATTTCTGAATTCACGTGTTCCCATCATAGTTTGAGGCTTTGTTCGGTACTTTATTTAACTTTAACTACCTTGAAGCTGTTTCTGTAAGAGATGCCTTCTTCTATGCAGCATCATTATTGTGTTTCTCTCTCGGAGACTGTTTAGTTGGTTTTACAATCAATACCTTGACCTATTCTCTCATTTCAGTCCCAATTCATTTTATGCATACACGTTTACCACTGCTTGTTTCAATATCGAGCAACTTCTATTGTGCCATCCATTCTGGAGGATGCGATTGGCAGTGTTTCTACATGAGATGAGATGGAAGTGGAATGTGCACAAAACATGCTCTACTAACTTAAAAGACACACAAAGTAAGTAAGTAAGTTTATTGGCCAAGTATTCACATACAAGAATTTGTCTTGGTGCTCCCCACAAGAAAACAACATGACATACTTGACAGTTATGAAAGACTCAGCAAACACTAAACATTAATACAATAAAACATTAATGATAAAACACCATTGATCAAGTATGTGAACCAACAAAAAACCAGATCAAAGGGAGGCTACAGATTTTTGGTTGTTGAGTAGAGCAACTACTCGTGGATAAAAACTGTTTTTATGTCTGGCTGTGGCAGCTTTGACAGTCCGGAGTCGCCTTCCAGAGGGATGTGATTCAAAGAATTTGAGGCCAGGTGAGAGGGGCCAGAGATGATCTTGCCGAGTTGCCTCCTGGTCCTTGCAGTGTAATGGGGGGAAGGTTGCAACCAATAGCCTTCTCTGCTGATCGGACGATTCGCTGCAGCCTCCGGTGTCCCGCTTGGTGTGAGGCTGAGCCAAACCAGACCATGATGGAAAAGGTGAGGACAGACTCTACGATGGCCGTGTAGAATTGGACCATCATTGCCCGTGGCAGATTGTGTTCCCTCAGCTGCTGCAAGAAGTACATCTTCTGTTGTGCCTTTTTGACTGCGGAAGAGCAGCGGTAGATAGAGTTGCCCTCACAGCGCCAGAGCCCCCGGGTTTTGAAATCCTGACTACGGATAGTGGTCAGTGTGCGGGGATCGCTGGTCGACGCGGACTCAGTGGCCGAAGGGCCTGTTTCCAGCACTGTATCTCTAAACTAAACTAAACTAAACTAAATTAAAGCAGCACTATTTAATATATCTGTTTTTAAAAGATATTCTTTCTCAAGCTGGTACTGTTATTATTTTCTGCTCTCCAAGCCTCCAATTTAATCAAGAACACATCATGAAAAGTTTATTTGAACATAAGCCGGCTTCAAGGGAAGCTACTGCATCTGTTTGCAGGCATGAGCGAAGGGAATCAAATCTTGTTCTTCAACAAATAAGATGCGTCCTGCTGGGTATAATATTCAGGCTTGGAAAAGCAAACCCTAAAACCATGGCTGAGCTGTGAAGACACTCCATCTGCCAGTGGTATCTCTAAACCAAGTACTTTAGTTGAATTCAGACTTTCGTCAGACATGTACTCCCTCAACAGCGCCAGGGAACCGGGTTCAATCCAGACTACGGGTGCTGCCTGTACAGAGATTTTGCACGTTCTCCCCGCGACCTCGCGTGGGTTTTCTCCGGGTGCTCCGTTTTCCCCCACACTCCAGAGACGTGCGGGTTTGTAGGTTCTATTGCTTTGGTGAAATTGTAAACTGTCCCTAGTGGTGTAGAATCGTAGTGTTAGTGTGCGGGGATCGCTGTCGGCACGGACTCGGTGGGCCGAAGGGCCAATTTCCACAAAAGTCCTCTCCAAACCCTGCCGCTAATCAGGCTCAACAATTCTGCAGCTGTCCGCCCTGCCCCAAAGTCCCAGTAAGAGATCAATGTTTCTCCAGTTACAGGCTGGTTTGGAATAGCGGGAGAAAATAGTGTTGCGTGCAGTTAGCAAGGAGAAAGATAGCCTGCGGGTAGGGCAGCCTCAGTCTGTGGTCCTCACCATCCCATTACAGAAATAAACCTGGCAGCAACGGTCTCAGAGCAGGCGTTAAATTACTGTTCCTTTGTCACTAAGGCTGTACATTGTTGCAGGAGATATGCAGAGTCAGTCAGTGAAAAATTAAACTTAACTAACGCTGCCTGTCCCTGACAAGCACAAAAATAACATTCCTTTAGGGGCCTGACCCCTACTTGGAGATTTTTTTCGACGACTGCCGACATCAAAATATCAGTTCCGCGCCAAAAGATTTTGAACATTTTCAAGATCCCAGCGGCGACAAAAAAAAAATGCAGCAACACTTGAAAAAAAAACGCCGCACTGTCAATACGTCATCACGCCCGTCACGCCGTGAATTTTGCGGTGACCTGATACGTCAGTCCTGCTTGCCGGCACTCGCCAAAAAAACGCCAAGTGGACAGGCCCTTTATTCAGACTTAAGACATTAGAGATTGTTGAGAGCAAGATGTTCAAAACACCTGTAGCTCCAACAGTGCTTATGCCAGTAAATTCCCCTCCAAACCTCATCCACTTGTATCCGCTGTTCCAGGTGTGGAACCTGTATAACGGCTAGACCAAGCGCAGGTCCCGGCGATCGTTTCGCTGACACCTCCGCTCAGTCTGCCTTCACCTACCTGATCCCCGGTAGCTCAGCACTTCAACATCCCCCCTCCCATTCCCAATCTGACCTTCTGTCCTGGCCTCCTCCATTATCAAGTGAGGCCCAGCATAAATTGGAGGAAAGAACATCCTAACTTCATATTTTCGCTTGGGTAGTTTTACACCCCAGCGGTTTGAACATTGGATCAATTAACTTACAAACCTGTATGTCTTTGGGGATGGGGAGGAAACCAGAGCACCCGGAGGCGAAAACCCACGTGGTCGCAGACAACTAGGGTGGAGAGGGATGAACTTCGAGTAAACCCTTGCAGTCCCCCTCTCTCCGTCCCACCCCATTCCTTGTCATTGCACTAGTTTCATTGTCATCCAGATTTTTCACTGACTATATAACTCAATAAACTTCCCCACAGCCAACAATGGACCATTTTGGGCTCCATCTTTCCTTTATCATTGTTATTTTTTGCATATCTTTCATTCATTTGTTCTGTATCTCTCTACATCACCACCTATATCTCTCAGTTCCCTTTCGCCTGACTCTCAGTCTGAAGAAGAGTCTCGATCCGAAACGTCACCTTTTCCTTCTCTCCAGAGATGCTGCCTGACCCGCTGAGTTACTCCAGCACTCTGTGAAACGTCACCTATCCATGTTCTCCATAGATGCTGCCTGACCTGCTGAGTTACTCCAGCATTTTCTGTCTATCTGTGGTGTAAACCAGCATCTGTAGTTCCTTTCTACACAGTAAATTTAGTGTTAGGTTTAGGTTTATTGTTGCCACATGTACTGAGGTACAGTGAAGAGCTTTATTTCGCGTGCTATCCAAACAGATCAGTTAATACTATATGTAAATACAATCAAGTTAAACTCAAGGACAGTAGCTAGAGCAAAGGGGAAGATACAGAGTGCAGAATAAAGTTGATGTGACAGGAGCATAATTAGGCCATTTGGCCCATCAAATCTATTCCGCCATTCAATCATGGCTTATCTATCTCTCCCTCCTAACCCCATTCTCCTGCTTTCTCCCCATAACCCCTGACACCCGTACTAATGAAGAATCTATCTATCTCTGCCTTAAAAATATCCACTGAGTAGCATCTGTGGAGAACATGGATAGGTGACGTTTCACAGAGTGGCTGGAGAAACTCAATCGGTCAGGCAGCATCTGTGGAGAACACACGGATAGGTGACGTTTCACAGAGTGCTGGAGTGACTCAGGGTCAGGCAGCATCTGTGGGGAACATGGATAGGTGACGTTTCACAGAGTGCTGGAGTAACTCCAGCGTCAGGCTGCATCTGTGGGGAACATGGATAGGTGACGTTTGCGATTGAGAACCCTTCTTCAGACTGGAACTCTCCCGTCCATCTCAGTCCAAGGCCTGGGCCCCATTCCAAAACCCAGCAACTTCAGACTAACCTCAGAAAAAATAAATTCATAGCTGTGAACTCAATTCCACTAAAACAGAATCCTGGCAGCAAAGAAAAATGATAAGTGAGTCATTAGGATAAAGGATGCAATCTGCAGGAATAGCAACAGTGTGGGATGAGGTCACGGTGGCATTAGCATGGCAGCCAGCATCAATCCATCAGATTTAGTTAGCTTCTTTCATGCCAACCTTTGTCACAGACTAAAGTAAAAGTCTCATATTTCATATCTTATATAAAATGCAAATTTGCTTAAGATAGACACAAATAGCTGGAGTAACTCAGCGGGTCAGACAGCATCTCTGAGAGAAGGAAGAGGTGACGTTTTCAGATCGAGACCCTTCTTCAGACCTGCTGTCTGACCCGCCGAGATGCTCCACCTTTTTGGTTTAAATCTTTGGTTTAAACCAGCACCCGCAAATTCCAACCTGCAATGCCCAAGTCTGGAGGATCTTTGACTGGAAACGTATGTCCCTCTCCTTTTATTGGAAGGATAGGTGAAGAAAACATTTTCATCTGAGTCATGAAACACTAAAAAACCGCACCAGTCCTTCTCTTCAGTTTTTAATTTGTAGATGAGTTGCACTGACATCTCACCTGCGAATTAATCTTATCGAGGAGGGTAAGAGACATATTGATTTTATAATTACCGTTGGGAGAAAAATTATAAAAGGAAGATGAGCAAAACAGCGCAGATGACAGAGGATTTATTTAAACAAAGATTTATTTAAACAAAGAGGGACTCGGGTAGAGGGGGCTAGGGGTCAGGGTGTGGGGCAAGAGGCAGAGAAGGGAAGCACTCGGATCCAAAATGTAGGCGAGAAAGATGAAAAAGATAATAGACAGAGAATAAGGGATGGTGGGATTCTAAAATGTGTATATTTTAATGCTAGGAGCATTGTAAGTAAGGTGGACGAACTTAGAGCCTGGATTGACACCTGGAAATATGATGTTGTGGCAATCAGTGAAACATGGTTTGCAGGAGGGCTGTGATTGGAAACCTAAATATTCCAGGATTTCGTTTGCTTCAGGTGTGATAGAATTGGAGGGACCAGAGGGGAGGTGTTGCATTGCTTGTCAGAGAAGATATTACAGCAGTGCTTTGGCAGGATAGATTAGAGGGCTCGTCTAGGGAGGCTATTTGGGTGGAACTGAGAAGTGGGAACGGTGTAGCAACACTTTTAGGGGTGTATAATAGACCGCCAAATGGGGAGCGAGTGAATTGGAAGAGCAAATATGTAAGGAGGATAGCAGATATTAGTAGTAAGCACAAGGTAGTGATTGTGGGAGATTTCAATTTTCCAAAAATAGACTGGGAAACACATTCTGTAAATGGGCTGGATGGTTTGGAGTTTTGTAAAATGTGTGCAGGATAGTTTTTTGCAGCAGTACATAGAGGTATTATCGACCAGAGAAGGGGCAGTGCTGGACCTCCTGTTAGGAAATGAGGCAGGTCAGGTGACGGAGGTATGCGTTGGTGAGCACTTCGGGACCAGTGATCACAATACCTTATTTTAAATATAATTATGGAGAGAGTCAGAACTGGACCTAGGGTGGAGATTTTTTGATTGGAGAAAGGCTCAACTTTGAGGGAATGCGTAAGGATTTTAAAGGAGTGAATTGGGACACTTTGTTTCATGGAAGGATGTAGAAGAGAAATGGAGGACATTTAAAGGTGAAAATTGTAAGAGTAACAGAATCTTTTATGTCCCTGTTTAGGTTGAAAGGAAATAGTATAAATTGGAAAGAGCCATGGTTTTCAAGGGAAATTGGACACTTGTTTCGAAAAAAGAGAGATATCTACAATAATTATAGGAGGCATGGAGTAAATGAGGTGCTAGAGGAGTATAAAGAATGTAAAAAGAATCTTAAGAAAGAAATAAGGAAGGCTAAAAGAAGATATGAGGTTGCTTTGGCAAGAAAGGTGAAAGTAACCCAAAGGGTTTTCTACAGCTATATTAATAGCAAAGGATAACGAGGGATAAAAATTGGACCATTAGAGAACCAGAATGGACAGCTATCTGCAGAGCCAAAAGAGATGGGGAGATATTGAACAATTTCTTTTCTTCGGTATTCACCAAGGAGAAGGATATTGAACTCTGTGAGTTAAGGGGAAAAATGTAGAGTAGCTATGGAAACTATGAGAATTTAAAGAGGGGAAGTACTGACACTTTTTGAAAAATATAAAAGTGGATAAGTCTCCAGGTCCTGACAGGATATTCCCTAGGACATTGAGGGAAGTTTAGTGTAGAAATAGCAGGAGCTATGACAGAAATATTTCAAATGTCATTAGAAACGGGAATAGTGCCGGAGGATTGGCGTACTGCCATGTTGTTCCATTGTTTAAAAAGGGTTCAAAGAATAAACCTAGCAAATTATAGACCTATTAAGTTTGACGTCAGTGGTGGGCAAATTAATGGAAAGGATACATAGAGATAATATATATAAGCATCTGGATAACAGGGTCTGATCAGCAAACAAGTCAACACGGATTTATTGCCTGGAAGGTCATGTTTGACAAACCTTCTTGAATTTTTTGAAGCGTAACTAGGGAAATTGATGAGGGTAAAGCAGTAGATGTTGTCTATATGGATTTCAGTAAGGCCTTTGACAAGGTTCCCCATGAAGGTTGGTTAAGAAGGTTCAATCTTGGGGTGTTAATGGCGGAGTAGCAAGATGGATTCAACAGTGGCTGAATGGGAGATGTCAGAGAGTAATGGTGGATGGCTGTTTGTCAGGTTGGAAGCCGGTGACCAGTGGGGTGCCTCAGGGATCTGTGTTGGGTCCACTGTTGTTTGTCATGTACATCAATGATCTGGATGATGGGGTGGAAAATTGGATAAGTAAGTATGCAGATGATACTAAGATAGGTGTGTTGTGGATAATGAAGTAGATTTTCAAAGTCTACAGAGAGATTTGGGCCATTTGGAAAAGTGGGCTGAAAGATGGCAGATGGAGTTTAATGCTGATAAGTGTGAAGTGCTACATCTTGCAGGACAAATCAAAGTAGGACGTACATGGTAAATGGTAGGGAATTGAGGATGCTGTGGAACAGAGGGATCTAGGAATAACTGTGCATAGTTCCCTGAAGGTGGAATCGCATGTAGATAGGTGGTAAAGAAAGCCTTTGGTGTGCTGGCCTTTATAAATCAGAGCATTGAATATAGGAGTAGGGAAGTAATGTTAAAATTGTACAAGGCATTGGTAAGACCAATTCTGGAGTATGGTGTACAATTTTGGTCGCCTAGTTATAGGAAGGATGTCAACAAAATAGAGAGAGTACAGAGGAGATGTACTAGAATGTTGCCAGGGTTCCAGCAACTATGTTACAGAGAAGGTTGAACAAGTTTAGGTCTTTATTCTTTGGAGCGCAGAAGGTTAAGGGGGGACTTGATTGAGGTCTTTAAAATGATGAAAGGGATAGACAGAGTTGACGTGGATAAGCTTTTTCCCATTGAGGGTAGGGAAGATTCAAACAAGAGGGCATGACATGAGAATTAAGGGACAGAAGTTTCGGGTAACGGAGGGGGAACTTCTTTACTCAGAGGGTGTGGCTGTGTGGAATGAGCTTCCAGCAGAAGTGGTGGAGGCAGGATCGATTTTAACATTTAAGAGTAAAGTGGATAGGTATATGGACGTGAAGGGAATGGAGGGGTATGGTCTGAGTGCAGGTAGATGGGACTAGGGGAAAACAAATGGTCGGCACGGACTGGAAGGGCCGAGAGGGCCTGTTTCCGTGCTGTAATTGTTATATGGTTATATGGTTATTACATTATGTGTAACCGACATTTCATTTCAGGTTGACAAAAATGCTGGAGAAACTCAGCGGGTGAGGCAGCATGTATGGAGCAAAGGATTACGTGACATTTCAGGTCGAGACCCTTCTTCAGACTGTTGTGGGGGTGGAAGAAGAAAGGAAGAGGCGGAGACAGCAGGCTGTGCGAGAGCTGGGAAGAGTAGGAGAAAGAGGGAGAAAGCAAGGACTACCTATAATTGGAGGTCAATGTTCTTACCGCTGGGGTGTAAACTACCCAAGCTAAATATGAGGTGCTGCTCCTTCAATTTATGGTGGGACTCACTGTCTCAGCGGGTGAGACAGCAGGTCTAAAGAACGGTTTCGATTTGAAACGTCACCTATTCCTTCTCTCCATAGATGCTGCCTGACCCACTGAGTTACTCCAGCTTTTTGTGTCTATCTTAAGCGAATGTGCATTCTATATATGATGAAATCTGTTGGACATCCGGTGGCGCTGTTGATGGCTGCCTCCGCCTACAGTCTGTTTGGCTTTTTATCTTTTTTTAATTTTTAGTTGTTTAAAGTATGTTTTATGGAGTTTTTTTTTAGTATTTTATGTTGGGGAGGGGGGTAATGTAAGGGGGGAACCGTCTTTCAGTCACTTCCCGGTGAGGATGCGACTATTATCCGAGTCGCGCGCACGCCCCCTTCCTCGCGGCCCACCAACTGGATTGGCGCGGCCTTTCCTGCCGGGGACCGGACCAGAATCGGCAGCGGCAGCGCAGCGCTGGATGCATCGTGGAGCGGGCGGGCAATGCCTCACCTGGATCGCCGTTTGAAGATCTGGAGTGTTGGGCCTGCTGCATTGACATCGCGGAGCTGTGGTTTGTGGAGCTTCCAGCGCGGGCAGCGCTGACCAACATCGTGCAGTCCTGGGACCCTTTGCCGAGGGCCGCCAGCGTTGAATCTCCACCCAGCTCGGCCTGTGGACTTCAGGAGGCGCGGAGTCTGATGGGAGGTGGCCGATCCAGAGGTCCAGGCCGCTGAGGATGTGCTTCCATTAGACGTCGGGGTTCCATCGTTCCAACCGGGGCTCGGGAGGCCACGACCACGCGTGAACATCCGGGAACATCAGCGAGGAGGTTGACTGGACTATGGTTCCTTCCCTCACAGTGGGGAACTTTGGTGCTGCTGTGGGGATGTTGTGTTGTGGACTATCGTGTTCTGTGATTTTTTTTTATTCATATGACTGCATGGGAAATAGCATTTTGTTGTCTCTTACTTGAAGACAATGACAATAAATTGAATCAAATCAACTTAAATCAAATATGAGCCTTTACTTTTCTGTTCAATCTGTCGCATCTGAAGTTGCTGTAAGGTGCAGCACAGAATGCCACAGGAGATCCTTCTTCCCAGTGGCTATCAAACTGTACGTCCTCCCCCTTCTGTCGTGGGCGTGGACTGAGACCGAGACTGAGTCTCCCCCCTCCCCAATCTTTGTACATCCCCAATCCTTTCCACTCGTCACTTTAATTTCACGTTTCATGTATTTTGTGTTGCGTATCTTTTTACAACTGTTGGCAGATCAATTTCTCTCCTGAGATAAATAAAGTTCTATCGTATCGTGCAGTGTAAGTAACCTGGATAATAAGGCCCAACTTGCCCACACCGACCAACATGTCCCATCTACACTAGTCCCACCTGCCCGCGTTTGGCCCATAT
This sequence comes from Okamejei kenojei, assembly GCA_035221665.1. Lineage (NCBI taxonomy): Eukaryota > Metazoa > Chordata > Chondrichthyes > Rajiformes > Rajidae > Okamejei > Okamejei kenojei. The sequence continues at coordinate 1,882,341 of CM069133.1, forward strand.
CCCTCTAAACCTGTCCTATCCATTTACCTATCTAAATATCTCTTCAATGTTATGTTAGCCCCAGCCTCAACTACCTCGTCTGGGAGCTCATCCCATGCACTCATCACCCCTTGCGTAAAAAGTGGCCCTTCAGGATCTGAGTAAATCTTTCCCGCCCACTTATTTAAGAATAAGGGGTAAGCCATTTAGAACGGAAACGAGGAAACACCTTTTCTCACAGAGAGTGGTGAGTCTGTGGAATTCTCTGCCTCAGAGGGCGGTGGAGGCAGGTTCTCTGGATACTTTCAAGAGGGAGCTAGATTGGGCTCTTAAAAATAGTGGAGTCAGGGGATATGGGGAGAAGGCAGGAACGGGGTACTGATTGGGGATGATCAGCCTGGATCACAGTAAATGGTGCTGGCTCGAAGGGCCGAATGGCCTACTCCTGCACCTATTGTCTTTTGTCACACCTTAAGCCCACAGTATGTCTTCTGGTTTTTTGATTTCCCGACTGGGTATAAAATGATGTGCATCTACCCGATCTATTCACCTCATGATCTAGTCCATCTCTATAAAATAACCCCCTTCATCCTCCTGAGCCCCAAGGAATGACCCGCTGAGTTATTCCAGCACTTTGTGTCTTTTTTAAATTATATTTGTCCAAATGTCTTTTGTAAGTCTTTTGAAATGTAGATGTAATTTAAACATTGCAATGAAGCAAAAAGTATTTTCCTAATTTACTCATTATTTAGATTTGGAATAGAACATAGAGCAGTCCAGCACAGGAACAGGCCCTTCAGCCCACAATGTCCATGCCCAACACGATGCCAGGTTAAACGCATCCCCTCTGCCTGCACGTGACCCATGTCCCTCCATTCCCTGCATATCCATGTGCCTGTCTAAAGGCCTCTTAAACACCACTATCGTACCTGCCTCCACCAATGGTTCTTGAGAGTCGGTGTGCAATGCTCGGTGAAATTCTTCCACTGCCGCCATATTTTGGCGCCATTTACTAAACAAAAATTAAAAAGTCCAAAGACCAAATTGTGGTCCAGAGGCTTCATGTACTGGAACGGCTTCTGATCCAGGCGAGCCCCAGGCTGCTACAGGGCCTCCTCCGTCACCCTCGACCCGCTCGGCCCACCGACCGACATCTCTCCTTTCCTCGCCCGCCCAAACCTCGCCTCTGTGTCCCGGGCAGGGACGCCTCCTGCAGCCGACCTTGCAGGCGCTGGAGCCGATACCCCGCTCCCTCTCCCACCGGCCCACTCATCAGGACCATCATCACCAGTGGCTCCTTCCTCCTCCTCGCTCTTCAGGGCCAAGCTCAGAGGCTTCCCGAGCTTCACCCTCCAACCCCCCCCACCCCCCCCCCCCCCCCGAGCTCCCCCCCGAGCTCTCCCCAGAGCTTCCCCCCCCCCCCCCCGAGCTCCGAGCTCCCCCCCCCACCCACATGGTCCGTAGAGTTGCTGCCTTACAGCGAATGCAGAGCCAGAGACCCGGGTTCCATCCAGGCCACGAGTGCTGTCTGTATGGAGTTTGTATGTTCTCCCCGTCACCTGCGTGGGTTTTCTCCGAGATCTTCAGTTTCCTCCCACATTCCAAAGACGTGCAGGTTTGTAGGTTAATTGGCTTGGTATAAATGTCAAATTGTCCCTGGTGTGTGTAGGGTAGTGCTAGTGAGCGGGGATCTGTGTTTGGCACGGATTCGGTGGGCCAAAGGTCTGTTTCTGCACTGTATCTCAAAAACTGAACAAAGCAAAACGACTTAATGTATAAAAGAAGGTAGACAAAAATGCTGGAGAAACTCAGCGGGTGAGGAAGCATCTATGGAGCGAAGGAGTAGGTGCCGTTTCGGATCGAGACCCTTCTTGGAGGAGGCTGAGGACAGAAAAAAGAATTTTAAAAAAATCTAAATCCTTTACGTCTGCAGATTTGGGAGGTCTATGTGGTTTAACATGTTTCAGAATTTCACGCACTCCCGCACTGCAGACCAGTTTACAATATAACTACATTTAAATTACTCCTCCATGGACGATGCTATCGTCAATGACAGACGAAACACCCTTCAAGTGGTGATGTATATTAATTTGGCAATTTGATCTCTGTGGCATATATTGAAAATAAAATTGCTTAATATTTATGAAGATTAGAAAATGTCTACAATAATCCCACAGGCACTGCCTTTTTTTAATTCGAATCTTACTAAAATAGGGACAGAGAAAGTGGCATTAGTGTTATTCCTCCTAAAAACCATTTGCAATACATTTATTTCAAACTTTTCTCATTTTAGTTCCACACCTCAGGGGGGAGTGAATCGATGAGCGAAGATGAAATGAGGCGCAAACAACATTGCCTCAGCTTTGATAGCTGATGGAAACGTGGAACTGCAGGTGCTGGTTTACACAAATGGACACAAAGTGCTGGAGTAACTCAGCGGGTCAATAGACAATAGACAATAGGTGCCGTAGTAGGCCATTTGGCCCTTCGAGCCAGCACCGCCATTCAATGTGATCATGGCTGATCATCTCCAATCAGTACCCTGTTCCTGCCTTCGCCCCATATCCTCTGACTCCACAATTTTTAAGAGCCCTATCTAGCTCTCTCTTGAAAGCATCCAGAGAACCTGCCTCCACCGCCCTCTGAGGCAGAGAATTCCACAGACTCACCACTCTCTGTGAGAAAAAGTGTTTCCTCGTCTCCGTTCTAAATGGCTTCCTCCTTATTCTTAAACTGTGGCTCCTGGTTCTGGACTCCCCCAACATCGGGAACATGTTTCCTGCCTCAAGCGTGTCCAAGCCCTTAACAATCTTATATGTTTCAATAAGATCCCCTCTAATCCTTCTAAACTCCAGAGTGTACAAGCCCAGCCGCACCATTCTCTCAGCGTATGACAGTCCCGCCATCCCGGGTCAGGCAGCATCTCTGGAGAACATGGATAGGTGACGTTTCACAGAGTGCTGGAGTAACTCAGCGGGTCAGGCAGCATCTGTGGAGAACATGGATAGGTGACGTTTCACAGAGTGCTGGAGTAACTCAGCGGGTCAGGCAGCATCTGTGGAGAACATGGATAGGTGACATTTCACAGAGTGCTGGAGTAACTCAGCGGGTCAGGCAGCATCTGTGGAGAACATGGATAGGTGACGTTTCACAGAGTGCTGGAGTAACTCAGCGGGTCAGGCAGCATCTGTGGAGAACATGGATAGGTGACGTGTCAGGTCGAGACCCTTCAGACTGAGAGTCAGGAGAAAGGGAAACGAGAGATATAGACGGTGATGTAGAGAGACATGGAATGAATGAATTAAAGATTTGCAAAAAAGTAGCGATGATCAAGGATTCCGGCCATTGTTAGCTGTGGGCTCGGTGACAATGAGACTCAACAAACCAACTTTGAAGCCAGACCAACGTGGGAGGGGGAGGGATGGAGATAGAGGGGATGCAAGGGTTATTTGAAGTTAGAGAAGTCAATGTTCATACCGCTGGGGTGTAAGCTGCCCAAGCAAAATATGAGCTGTTCCTCCAATTTGCTCTGGGCCTCACTCTGACAATGGAGGAGGCCCAGGACAGAAAGATCAGTGTGGGAATGGGAATTAAAAGTGTTTAGCAAATGGGAGATCAGGTAGCTCTAGGCTGTCTGAGCGGAGGAATTCAGTGAAAGGATCAGCCACTCTGTGAGCGATGATTTTGGCCATTACCGATATCCCTGCCAATCTCAACAACTAGAGGAACAGAGCAATGAAAGAATCATGTCCCATTTACCCGCCCCATACTGACAGCTCCTCTTGTCATTGTAGCAACCTCTTTGTGATGTTTATACCTTGTGTTCATATATTATTTATTGTAAAGAATGCATTTCCCTTTCGTAAGCTTTTTCAAGTCAAGTCACTTTTTCACTTCCATCCTAAATCGACAGTAAAGTTTAAGTTAACACGTAAACATATTGCACACTCGAAAGCATTTTATCGGGTTGCATCACAGCTTGGTTTGGGAACAACTCCATCCAAGAGTTGTAGATGTATCCCAGTCCATCACACAGACCGCACTCCCCACCATTGACTCCATCTACACTTCACGCTGCCTCGGGAAAGGAGCCAACAAAATCAATGACTCGTCCCACCCCGGTCATTCCTTCTCAGACTGATAAGAACCTAGGCAGAACTACAAAGGACTATCCTCCCCCCAATAGATAAGGAAGCCGGCTTCTCAGCAGAATGGTTCAACTTTAGCTATTGTGTTTAAGTAACTTTAGCTTTAGTGGTTAAGTCCAGCTTCTTTCACCTAAGGAAGGTGGCAAAGGTGAAGCCCATTCTCGAGCGGGCAGCATTTTGAAACAGTAATCCATGCCTTTATTACATCTAGGCTGGATTATTGTAACGCACTCTACTCTGGAGTCGCAAGAGCTTCATTGGCTCGTCTCCAGCTTGTCCAAAATGCCGCCGCTCGCCTTTTGACCGAGCTCGAAAGAGGGAGCACATTACGCCAATTTTGGCCTCCCTTCACTGGCTCCCAGTGCATTTTCGAGTTTACTTCAAAATTCTTTTGTTTGTTTTTAAATCGCTGAATGGGCTCGCCCCGTCTTATCTCTCTGAGCTGCTCCACCTATATGCTCCTGCCCGGTGCCTCAGGTCAGCTGATCAGCTGCTCCTTGAGGTACCAAGGTCTAAGCGGAGGCTCAGAGGGGATAGAGCCTTTTCTGTTGCTGCTCCGGCACTCTGGAACACCTTGCCGCTGCACATCAGACAGGCCCCCTCATTGTCCATCTTCAAATCCTCCCTCAAGACTCATTTTTATTCCTTGGCTTTCGACACTGGCTGAGGCTTTGCTCCTGTTCTTAGTGCTTTTAATGTCTTTTAACTTTTAGAGTGTGTTTTTTATAGTCCTTCGTCTTACGGTTTTTAATGGTTTGTAATGCCTTGTCCATGATTCTCATGTACAGCACTTTGTGGCAACTGTAGTTGTTTAAAGCGCTTTATAAATAAAGTTATTATTATTATTATTATTATTCTGACTACACTCTTGTCCATTTTCCCCATCACGCTCCCCAGTATGTGAGCTCCAGAGTTCACCAAACTATAACCTAGTCTGAAGAAGGGTCACCCATTCCTTTCCTCCAGAGATGTGCCTGTCTTGCTGAGTTACTCCAGAATTCTGTGTCTACCTTTGCTTTAAATCAGCATCTGCAGTTCCTTCCTACATATAATCTGCACATCTTCCTTATAGCTCTCAAAACTCCTGACAACAAATGCTATGCAGGAATAACATTGTTGATCTGTGGGTGTTTCAGAATGGGGAATTATGTTTTTATTTATCAGTGTTTCTTTGTGTACATCTGCTTCTTAGACCATGACGATTGAAAAGCAGAATAACTGCCAGTTGACTATCAGTTTCCACTTCACATAAACCTTGTGAACTTCACGCTACTGACAGTCTTCAAGGGTGAGCTAGTCAGACCATTGCCTAACGCAGTAAAGCCGCCATATTTCCAGTCTTATGAATGAATGAGTGGATAAGTTTATTGGCCAAGTATTCACATACAAGGAATTTGCCTTGGTGCTCCACCCACAAGTGACAACATGACATACAGTGACAGTTAGGAATGACTCATGATGCTCTGGCTTATTTATTCGTGAGAGTAAAGTAATTCAAAACTCAAGCAAATATATTTCCCTGTCCTCCATATCCCCAAGCAGTATCCTTGACCAATTAATCATGCTGTTCAAATCCTAACAGCCTCGACAAAACTGTAGAAAAATGGAAAACCACGAGCCTTTCCTTCCTTTGTGTCGGAAAGATGCTGGTTTACACCGAAGATAGACACAGAGTGCTGGAGTAACTCAGCGGGTCAGGCAGCATCTGTGGAGAACATGGATAGGTGACGTTTCACAGAGTGCTGGAGTAACTCAGCGGGTCAGGCAGCATCTCTGGGGAACATGGATAAGTGACGTTTCACAGATTGCTGGTGGTTATTACATTTGTTAATTAAATGTTTAATTTATTGATTATTAGAAGCAAATGTCATTATTCCGTTTCTGGTACATATGAAAATTAAACACTTAACTCATGAAGTTAAACTAATTGAACAGTCAGAGTTCAGTTAGCGTTTCAGTGCTGAGAAATGTTCATATTTTCATAGGTGATACGAGAAGAAATCAGGCTATTCGGCGGCCCATCAAGTCTACTCCCCCATTCATTCATGGCTGATCTATCTTTCCCTCCATACCCCATTCTCCTGCCTTCTCCCCGTAACCCCTGACACCCGTACTAATCAAGAATCTCTCAATCTCCACCTTAAAAATATCCATTGACTTGGCCTCACAGCCGTCTGTGGCAATGAATTCCACAGATTCACCCCCTCTGAATAAAAACATTCCTCCTCATCTCCTTCCTAAAGGAAAAATCGTTTCATTCAGAGGCTGTGATCTCTGGTCCGAGACTCTCCCATTAGTGGAAACATCCGCTCCACATTCACTCTATCCAGGCCTTTCACTTATTTGGTAAGTGTCAAAGAGGTTTCCCCCTCATCCTTCTAAAACTCCAGCGAGTACAGGCGCATGTAATCAAGAATCTATCTTTCTCTGCCTTAAACATATCCATTGACTTGGCCTCCACAGCTGTCCTTGGCAATGTATCCCACATGCAAATGCAAATAAAGGCTGTATTTCCAGTCATAGATTCCAAGTCCAGCGGCTCAATAATCCAGATTTAAGATAGTTTAATTGTCGGGTGTAGACAAAAGTGCTGGAGAAAACTCAGCGGGTGCGGCAGCATCTATGGAGTGAAGAAAATAGGCAACAGTATTCATACATTGGTATGAATGTAAAAATCGTCCCTAGTGTAGGATAGTGTTAACATGTGGGGATCGCTGGTCGGTGAGGACCTGGTGGGCTGATGGGCCTGTTTCCACGCTGTATTTATAAACTAAAATGGACAATAGACAACAGACAATAGGTGCAGGAGTGCGCCATTCTGCCCTTCGAGCCAGCACCGCCATTCAATATGATCATGGCTGATCATCCACAATCAGTACCCCGTTCCTGCCTTCTCCCCATATCCCCTGACTCCGCTATCTTTAAGAGCCCTATCTAGCTCTCTCTTGAAAGCATCCAGAGAACCGGCCTCCACCGCCCTCTGAGGCAGAGAATTCCACAGACTCACCACTCTCTGTGAGACAAAGTGTTTCCTCGTCTCCGTTCTAAATGGCTTACTCCTTATTTTAAAAATGCAACAATAAACTCCATACTTGTTGCAGCTATACTGGCTGAGGGGCTTGTTTCCACGCTGCGTGAAGCTGTGTCTTTATGACTATGCAGATGGGACACGTTGGTCGGTGTGGGCAGGTTGGGCTGAAGGTCCTGTTTCCACGCTGTATGACTCTCTGACTCTAGATGTCTGTGACGGCCGTGGTTCTTGCCTCTTGGCTTGCAGCACTTGGTGTGCGGTTCCTCACGGAACACTGTTCAGGTCTCAAGGCCCCTCGACACTTTAGCAGCCTGAGTTTCCACCACATACCAGTGACCACATACATCAGTGTCCACGTATCCTAGTTCATAACCAGCACATCAACATTTAATTCAGCTGCTGCAGAAGCTCTTTACTTTAACATTGCCGTTGATAGAAAATAAACAAATGGCATGATAATTAAGTGATAGTCGGTGGTTTCAGTATTCTGCCACCTTCTACAAAATCCCCAGCCTGTAATGAAGAAGGATTATAGTTCAGTTTATTGTCACGTGTACTGAGGTACAGTGAAGCTTTTGTTGCGTGCTAACCAGTCAGCGGAAAGACAATACATGATTACAATCGAGCCATTCACAGTGCATAGATACAGGATATAGGGAATGACGTTTAGTGCAAGGTAAAAGCCAGTACAATTCTGATCAAAGATAGTCCGAGGGTCACCAATGAGGCAGATAGTAGTTCAGCTCTGCTCTCTGGTTGTGGTAGGATGGTTCAGTTGCCTGATAACAGCTGGGAAGAAACTGTCCCTGAATCTGGAGGTGTGCGTTTTTCACACTTCTGTACCTCTTGCCTGATGGGAGAGGGGAGAAGAGGGAGTGGCCGGGGTGTGACTGGTCCTTGATGATGCTGCTGGCCTTGCCGAGGCAGCGTGAGGTGTAGATGGAGTCAATGGAAGGGAGGTTGGTTTGTGTCACGGTCTGGGCTGCGAATTCTTGCGGTCTTGGACGGAACTGTTCCCAAACCAAGCTGTGATGCATCCCGATACAAATGCTTTCTACGGCACATCTGTGGAAGTTGGTGAGCCGTCTAAGGAAGTTAAAAGCAGGTAAAAAGCTGTATAATGGACGGCATGTTATGTATTGTTTGGCCAGTTGTGTGACATGCAATGTGTGGGAAGAAACTGCAGGTGCTGGTTTACACTGAAGATGGACACAAATGCTGGAGTAACTCAGCGGGACAGTCAGCATCTCTGGAGAGAAGGAATGGGTCACAAAATGCTGGAGTAACTTTGAAGAAGGGTCTTGACCCAAAACTTCACCCATTCCTTCTGTCCAGACATGCTGCTTGACCCGATGAGTAAAGTTACTCCAGCATTTTGTGTCTACCTTTCATGACATGGCTGTCAGGTCACTGAATTAACTCACGATAACCTGTGTACTGCGGAGGTGATTGTAGCTAGGCAAAAGTGAATAAAGCTGCCCATGCAATAGTAACACAGCACCATGTAAATGTTTCATGTGGGCTCAGCATTAACCATCGTGCTACAAAATAGCCACCTCCTTTGGGATGGCGGGACTGTCATATTAGGAAAGATTGAAAAGACTAGGCTTGTATTCACTGGAGTTTAGAAGGATGAGGGGGATCTTATAGACACATATAAAATTATAAAAGGACTGGACAAGCCAGATGCAGGAAAAATGTTCCCAATGTTGCGCGAGTCCAGAACCAGAGGCAAAGTTCAAGTTCAAGAGAGTTTATTGTCGTGTGTCCCTGATCGGACAATGACATTCTTGCTTTGCTTCAGCACACAGAACATAGTAGGCATTGACTACAAAACAGATCAGTGTGTCCATATACCATGACAAACGGAAATACACACATGAATAAATACATTGATAAAGTGCAAATAACAGATAAAGGGGTATTAATGTTCAGAGTTTTGTCCGAGCCGAGTTTAATAGCCTGATGGCTGTGGGGAAGTAGCTATTCCTGAACCTGGTCGTTGCAGTCTTCAGGCTCCTGTACCTTCTATCTAAGGTAGCGGGGAGATGAGTGTGTGGCCAGGATGGTGTGGGTCCTTGATGATGCTGCCAGCCTTTTTGAGGCAGCGACTGCGATAGATCCCCTCGATGGAAGGAAGGTCAGAGCCGATGATGGACTGGGCAGTGTTTACTACTTTTTGTAGTCTTTTCCTCTCCAGGGCGCTCAAGTTGCCGAACCAAGCCACGATGCAACCGGTCAGCAAGCTCTCTACTGTGCACCTGTAGAAGTTAGAGAGAGTCCTCCTTGACAAACTGACTCTCCGTAATCTTCTCAGGAAGTAGAGGCGCTGATGTGCTTTCTTAATAATTGCATCAGTGTTTTCGGACCAGGAAAGATCTTCACAGATGTGCACGCCCAGGAATTTGAAGCTCTTGACCCTTTCAACCATCGACCCGTTGATATAAACAGGACTGTGGGTCCCCATCCTACTACTTCCAAAGTCCACAATCAGTTCCTTGGTTTTGCTGGTGTTGAGGGCCAGGTTATTGTGCTGGCACCATATGGACAGTCGCTCGATCTCTCTTCTGTACTCCGACTGATCCCCATCAGTGATACGTCCCACAACAGTGGTGTCGTCAGCGAACTTGATGATGGATGGAGTTCGCACTGTGACCGGCTACGCAGTCATGAGTATAGAGTGCGTACAGCAGGGGGCTGAGCACGCATCCTTGAGGTGCTCCCGTGGCCACAGTCTTAGAATAAATGGGAGGTCATTTAAGACTGAGGTGAGAAAAACATTTTTTACCCAGAGAGTTGTGAATTTGTGCAATTCCCTGCCACAGAGGGCAGTGGAGGCCAAATCACTGGATGGATTTAAGAGAGAGTTAGATAGAGCTCTAGGGGCTAATGGAATCAAGGGATATGGGGAGAAGGCAGGCACGGGTTATTGAGAGGAGACGATCAGCCATGATCACAATGAATGGCGGTGCTGAGTCAAAGGGCCGAATGCCTTCACTGCCTCAGAGGGCGGTGAATGCGGGTTCACTGGATGCTTTCACGAGAGATCTAGAAAGGGCTCTTAAAAATAGCGGAGTCTGGGGATATGGGGAGAAGGCAGGAACAGGGTATTGATTGGGGATGATCAGCCATGATCACATTGAATGGCGGTGTTGGCTCGAAGGGCCGAATGGCCTACTCTTGCACCTATTGTCTATTGTCTATTGTGTATTGAGATGGAGGAAAAGAAGACAAATGCGATGCTGGCATTTATTTATTTCGCGATGACCAGAATATGAAAGCAAAGATGCAATGCTAAGACTTTATAAGACTTTAATGAGGCCCCATTTGGAGAATATACTTTGTGAGCAGTTTTGGCCCCCATATCTGAGGATGGATATGCTGACTCTGGGGAGGGTCCAGTGGTGATTTTCGAGAATAATCCCAAGAATGAGTGTTTGGCGGCAATGGGCCTGTACTCGCTGGAGTTTAGAAGAATAAGTGGGGGGGACCTCATTGAAACGCACAGAATAGTGAAAGGCCTGGATAGAGTGGATGTGGAGAGGATGTTTCCACCAGTGGGAGAGTCTAGGACCAGAGGTCACAGCCTCAGAATATAAGAATGTATATTTCGAATGAAGAAAAAGGGAATTTCTTTGGTCAGAGGGCGGTGAACCTGTGGAATTCATTGCCACAGACGGCTGTGGAGGACAAGTCAATGGATATTTTTAAGGCGGGAGATTGACAGATTATTGATTAGGATGGGTGTCAGGGGTTATGGGGAGAAGGCAGGAGAATGCAGTTGAGAGGAGAGAATAGATCAGCCATGATTGAATGGCGGAGTAGACTCAATGGGCTGAATGGCCTCATTCTGCTCCTATCACTTAGAAACCTATGCAGCTGCAGCAAATATGAAAGTCATAGTTCTGTTTCCAGGACCTATGACAAACATAGAAAAATAGAAAATAGGTGCAGGAGGAGGCCATTTGGCCCTTCGAGCCTGCACCGCCATTCAATATAATCATGGCTGATCATCCAAAATCAGTACCCTGTTCCTGCTTTCTCTCCATATCCCTTGATTCCGTTAGCCCTAAGAGCTAAATCTCTCTTCAAAACATCCAGTGAATCGGCCTCCGCTGCCCTCTGTGGCAGAGAATTCCGCAGATTCACAACTCTCTGGGTTAAGAAGTTTTTCCTCATCTCAGTCCTAAATGTCCGTCCCCTTATTCTTAAACTGTGTGCCTCCCTGGTTAGAGTCATGGTGTCATAGAGTGATACAGTGTGGAAACAGGCCCTTCGGCCCAACTCACCCACACCGGCCAACAATGTCCCAGCTACCGTAGTCCCACTTGCCTGCGCTTGGTCCATAAACCTCCAAACCTGTGCTATCCATCTATTGGACTCCCCCTACACAATTAAACACTCTTGACTTTTAAGGATTGTAATTTTTGACGAGAAGTGCAGCCTTTAAATGTGATTATCTGCTCTGAAATACTAACTGAACTCTGACTGTTCAATCAGGCTTTAGTTTGACTTGAAGATCAAATGTATCGGGAATGGACCAAAGAGTTCCACACTCGCTGTAGATTAAATGCCAGAACTAATTGAGTGTGCACCTTCAAAAGATGGATCAGGAAATGGTTCTCAGTATCTTTCTTCGTTCATTCACTAAGATACTGGAATATAAGCTATAATTTACATTTCTTAAATGCTTCAGCGAATAAATGTAAAGTCGGAAAGCGGTGAGATACTCAACGGGAAAGGCAGCGTTTGTGGAGTGGAGACGCAAGGAACTGCAGGTGATGGGAATTGGACCAGAGCGCAGTTGTGAGGTCCACAGGTAGTCATGGCTGAGAGAATGAAGCAGCTGGGTTTGTACACTCTGGAGTTTAGAAGGATGAGAGGATATCTCATTGAAACATATAAGATTGTTAAGGGGTTGGACATGCTAGAGGCAGGAAACATGTTCCCGATGTTGGGAGAGTCCAGAACCAGGGGCCACAGTTTAGGAATAAGGAGATATTCCTTAGAACGGAGATGAGGAAACACTTTTTCTCACAGAGAGTGGTGAGTCTGTGGAATTCTCTGCCTCAGAGGGGGGTGGAGGCCGGGTCTCTGGATACTTTCAAGAGAATGCTGGAAGGCTGGAACGGGGTACTGATTGTGGATGATCAGCCATGATCACATTGAATGGCGGTGCTGGATTGAAGGGCCGAATGGCCTACTCCTGCACCTATTGTCAATTGTCTATTGTCCAGGAGATGCAAGGAACTGCATGTGCTGGAAAGTTGACAAAAGCGCAATTGTGAGGTCCACAAGTAGTCACAGGTAGACAGGGTGTGTTGCAGAGCAGAGGGATCTAAGGTAGCGCAGGTACATGGTTCATTGTAAGAGGCATCCCAGGTTGATGCAGAGGTCAAAAGGCTTTCAGTCATTGGCCATTATCAGTCAGTGCACTAGGTAGAGTTGGGCTGTTTTGTTACAGTTGTACAAGGCATTGATGCAGCCACATTTGCAATATCATGTTCAGTTTACGTCACTCTGTAGGTTTACATTATTTTCATTTGTCCCGAGGTACAATGAAAAGCTTGATCTGACTGGATCGCATTGACAGATTCTTCATTAGTACTGGTGCAGGGGTTATGGGAGAAGGCAGTAGACTTGATGGGCTGAATGGCCTAATTCTGTTCCTAGAACTTATGAAGTTATGAACTCATGAACATCACCTATCCATGTTTTCCACAGATGCTGCCTGACCCGCTGAGTTACTCCAGCACTCTGTGAAATGTCACCTATCCATGTTCTCCACAGATGCTGCCTGACCCGCTGAGTTACTCCAGCACTCTGTGAAACGTCACCTATCCATGTTCCCCACAGATGCTGCCTGACCCGCTGAGTTACTCCAGCACTCTGTGAAACGTCACCTATCCATGTTCTCCACAGATGCTGCCTGACCCGCTGAGTTACTCCAGCACTCTGTGAAACGTCACCTATCCATGTTCTCCACAGATGCTGCCTGACCCGCTGAGTTACTCCAGTACTTTGTGAAACGTCACCTATCCATGTTCTCCACAGATGCTGCCTGACCCGCTGAGTTACTCCAGCACTCTGTAAAACGTCACCTATCCATGTTCTCCACAGATGCTGCCTGACCCGCTGAGTTACTCCTGCATTTTGTGTCTATCTTCTGCATAAGCAAGCATTTGCAATTTCTTCCACCACAATTTGAATGATGGAATATGGCACCAATGTAATCACTTGTAAGTAATCTTATGTCAGAAGAGTTAGTAAAACTGGGAAAGAACGTGCAATGAATGAAAACACTCTGATGATTGCTCATAGCTGTCCCAGATTCAGGGACAGTTTCTTCCCAGCTGTTATCAGGCAACTGAACCATCCTACCACAACCAGAGAGCAGCGCTGAACTACTATCTACCTCATTGGTGACCCTCGGACTATCCTTGTTCGGACTTTACTGGCTTTACCTTGCACTAAACGTTGTCCCTTCTACACTGCAAATGGCTTGATTGTTGCCATGTATTGGCTTTCTGCTGACAGGTTAATGCGCAACAAAAACTTTCCACATCAGTACACATGACAATAAACTCAACTACACTGAACTGAATCTCAGGAGAGCAATTCTGCATCTTATTAAATGGCAGCAGATGTACCTGAGACAGAACAAGTAAAATGGACAAGGGAGAGCCGGTGGATGTGGTGTGCCTGGACCTTCAGAAAGCATTTGATAAGGTCCCACACAGGTTATTAGTGGGCAAATTTAGAGCACATGGTATTGGGGGTAGAGTGCTGACATGGATAGAAAATTGGTTGGCAGACAGGAAACAAAGAGTAGGGATTAACGGGTTCCTTTCAGAATGGCAGGCCGTGACTAGTGGGGTACCACAAGGCTCGGTGATGGGACCGATCTGCTGCTATCTATCTATCTATCTGTCTGTCTGTCTGTCTGTCTGTCTGTCTGTCTGTCTGTCTGTCTGTCTGTCTGTCTGTCTGTCTGTCTGTCTGTTTTAGATAGCAGTACAATCGTGATAGCGGTACGATTTTTCACCCGTTCACTCACCGTTCTCCTGTGCTGCGAGTGCGCCAAGTTTTGTTCTGATCGGTTAGCGCCGCGCAGATTAGTCTCTTCCCCTGTCACTCCCCGGGATGGTCCGCCCCTTCCTGTGCCATTGCATCTTTATTGGAGCTGAGGGTGGCTGGCGGAGGTTTCCAACCAGACTTTCGGAGGGACATAGAAATTTTCTATCCATAGAAAATAGGTGCAGGAGGAGGCCATTTGGCCCTTTGAGCCAGCACCGTCATTCATTGTGACTACGGCTGATCATCCCCTATCAATAACTCGAACCCGAAATAACCCCGCCCCCAAGCAGCAGCCCCACCCCCAGTAGCAGTCACGCCCCAAGCAACAGCCCCGCCCAGAGTCACATACCCATCCCAGCCCAGAGTCGGAGATGTCGCCAAACGGAAAGACTCTGATCCCGGCGGAAGAGAATGACCAGCGCCTGCTGTGAGTCCCCATCGCACCGCCAATTCCAGCCACTACCCCTCTAGTCCTCCTCACTGGCTCCTCCCCCCTCCCCCGTGATGCACCCTCTCCCCCATGGCTCTTCCCCGTCTTTTCTTCGGACTCACTCCTCTCCGCCCACACACCCCTACCCTTAAAAGTCCCCCTGCCCACACACACACCCTCCCATCCACCACCCCCCACACACCCATCCCCCCCCACACACCCCAGCACCCATACCCCCTGCCTCCACAAACAACCGTTTTACGCAATCAGAGCCACCTGTCCACTAAGCGGAAGTCACGAAATGAGTGGGACTTTTGGAACTAAAACACAGTCGGACCTAATAAATCATTTATTCCTTCCAAACACAGTCCGACCTAATAAAGCATTTATTCCTTCCAAACACAGCCGGACCTAATAATGCATTACAGTTTCAAGCACAGACAGGGCAACAGGCCAAACAACTCATGGCATTGTCATTTCATTAATTTAATTTCCAATTAAGCATTGCACTTTCAAGCACAGGCAGGCAGCAGGCCAAACAACTCATGGCATTGACATTAAGGGCTAACAAATCATTAATTGCAAGTGCATTGCAGACTCACAGTTCAGTTGATTCACAACGTAGAATGGCAGTTGTGGCCTCTCCCTCGCGATCTTGCAGAGTGACTGACTCACGTCCAGGCAGCCGGGGTTTTTTTAGTCCTGCCCCCCCAGAAGGGGCGTTACCTTCAATGCAGTGATTGACAGGTGAGAGGACCAATCAGCTGATCTCAAGGTTTTTTAAACACTCATAACTTTTTTATTTTTCATCGCTGGGTAAAATCCTTGGGGCTGGCTCAACGGAGGAGGACTGTAAGTAAGATGTCCAAAGATCACAACGATATATGGTAGCGTTATTTCCAAAATCAGAAGACAGTGCAGACAGGAAGTGGTCAAGTTGGGACTTTTAATTATATAGATTTAGATGAAGGAACTAAAAGTAACATTAGAAAATTTGCAGATGACACAAATCTGTGTGGCATTGTGAACTGTAAATAGGATGCTGTGAGGTTGCAGGGTGACTTGGACAGGTTGGGTGAGTGGGCAGATGCATGGCAGATGCAGTTTCATGTGAATAAATGTTAGGTTTTACTTCGGAGTCACGTGAGTGACTACGTGAAGACCCCGTCCAGCACGCATGCGCGACATTAGCGTTCATGCAGTGCACCCGCGACGGACGGGAGTCCAAGGCGCTCCCGCTACAAATCGAAAAGTCGGGCCGACAGGTAAGTTTTACCGTGGCCGTGTGTCTTTTCTCTGTGGTGCTTGTGTTCCAGGAAGAATGAGCAAGACCAGAGGAAAGAAGTCTGCAGCTCGCCCCCGTTCGACCTCCGTTGAGGAATGCTCTTTGGAGGGGGGCAAGAGGCGGCGGGTTATAACTACCGAGCCGAGCCCAGCACCGCTCGTGCTGCCTGAGCAGCGGGCTGGAGGTACCTGCAGCCAGAACCGGGCGGTAGTGTCCGACGATTCGGATGAAGATGCCTCACCGCTCGAGAGCGACACAGGCAGCCGCCTAAGCCGCATGGAACAGCTTATGGAGCATTTGCTCCAGCGAGATCTGCTGAGAGAGCAGCAGCAGACTCGCCAAGGGAGCTCAGGCACTCCCGCAGTGCCCTTTACGGCACTGGCCATTGCTTCACCTTCTTTTGAAGGCAGCATTGGCGACCAGGTCTGGGCTGGTCAAGAAGAGGGGTCACTGGCTGAAGATTTCGGGAGTACGCAGGGTGTACAGGATCAGGAAGAGCTGCTGGGTGTGGTCAACCGCTACGTGGCCATTCCACAAGCGGGTCGGCCATTAGAGCCGAAACTTGCAGCCAGCATTAACCACCTGTCCTCAAAACCCCTACAAGAACAGGTGGTCAATGAGGCTCTTGAACTATATACAGCCCCAGTAAATTGTACATCATTGAATGTACCCGCTGTAAACAGCCAAATTTGGGGACATTGGGGCAGAACATCAGGAACCTGGAGTTGAAGCTCCAGAAAATCCTTAAACTCCTGACTGCAGGAATAACATCTTATGCTCGGTCCATTGATGGTGTGGACATCTCCACAAATCAGCAAGACACATTAGCTCTGCTGTGCACCACTCATATGAAATAAACAATTTACGGAAGGAAATTATCAAGCCTGCCCTCAACCCTAATTTTGCGGGACTTTGCAAAACACCGGGTTCAGAACCTCCTATTCTGCTCTTTGGGAAAGACCTTCCAAAAAAGGTGAAAGACCTAGAGGAAGAATCCAAGACCTTTGGTCTCGTGAGGGCAGGTTTAGGACCGAGCAGACCTAACAAACCCAGGCGGCAGTACCCCATGGCGTCCACCAGTCGTCAACCACACTATGGGACTGGTGAAAGCTCGGGGTCCGCAACCATTCCCCGGACCCCATGGAAAATGCGCCACCCCCAACAACATCAAGATCAACATCAACCCTCTACAGGCCAGCAGACGCCTCATCGCCCAGCGAAGAGGCAGAAGAAGCACCAATAACCATGGAGGTAGGTGGGTCTGGTTCCTCTCAGCATATGAGCAGTAGGGGCTCTATACTAACAGGGGGGAGATTGCACTTGTTTTTGGATGCATGGGAATCCATCACTAGTGACAAGTATATACTCAGCAGCGTTCATGGCTACAAAATTGACTTTGTTCATGAAAACATTCCACCAGTTCAGCATATACCCAAAAGGGTATTCACCCTCTCAGTCAAAGAGAAACAAGAGGGTCAAGCTGAACTGATGAGGTTACAAGCATAAGGTGTCATTGAAAGAACAAAAACATGAGCCTTTGGAATTTGTGTCTAATATTTTCACTAAAATCAAAAAAGATGGTGGACGACGCATCATCATTGACTTAACTACTTTAAACAAGTCTGTCAGGTATATACATTTCAAGATGGATACTTTTGAAACAGCAGGACTATTGGTTTCTAGAGGGTACTTTCTAGCAAGCATTGATTTAAAAGATGCCTATACTCAGTACCCATACATAAGGAGCATCGTAAATACTTAAAATGTATCTGGATGAAACAGCTATGGCAATTTAAAGCCTTACCAAATGGGCTAACCTCTGCTCCAAGGCTGTTCACTAAAACCTTAAAACCTGCCTTGGCATTATGAGGAAACAAAAACATATAGTCATGGCGTATTTGGACGACAAATTTTTTAATAGTGGGAAAAACCTTGGAGACAGCCATTCTGGCAGTAGCAGCCACCAAACGTTTGTTTGAAACTTTGGGGTTTGTCATACATCCAGATAAATCCAATTTTACACCGTCCACTGTCATGGACTATCTTGGATTTACGATTGATACTGTTCGCATGATTGTAACTCTGCCAAAGGGGAAAGCATCAGAATTGGCACTATCATGCAACGAACTCATGAACAAACATCAGCCAACCATACGGGAGGTAGCTAGAGTTATTGGCAAAATGGTAGCAGCTTTTCCAGCTGTACAATTTGGGCCTTTGCACTATCAAAATTTGCAAAGAGCAAAAGTGCATGCACTAAAGCAAAACTCAGGTCACTTTGACCGAGCTATGAGTTTAACTGCTGAATCCATTCCAGAGTTACAATGGTGGGCAAGGAACGTTAGGCTCAGCTCCAGTCCCATAATAATCACCAACCCAGTATTAACCATTCAAACGGATGCCAGTGCTTTGGCTGGGGAGCAAACTAACATGCAATCCAGCACAGGGGGCAGATGGACTAAATTTGAATCATCTTGCCTACAGACACGGGGTATCAACTACTTAGAAATGTTGGGTGCGTTTTATGGGTTAAAAGCATATTCATCTAATACGCATCATGCACATGTCGGTTGCAACTAGATAATACCACGGTGGTGGCTTATATCAATCACATGGGTGGTGTAAAGTCGATATCGTGTGACAATTTGGCCAACCTAATCTGGCAATGGTGTGTTAAAAGGCATATTTGGTTATCAGCAACTTACCTACCAGGTAAGCAAAATACAGTGGCAGACACCAGGTCACGCAGATTCAATGATAACATCGAATGGATGTTAAATCCCAAAGTATTTGCTGAAATTACTAAGCAATATGGCACACCAGATATCGATCTATTTGCATCCAGGCTGAATCACCAGGTACCAACGTATGTCGCTTGGGAACCAGACCCTGAGGCAGTTGATGCATTCTCGCTGCATTGGGGGAAAATGATCTTTTATGCTTTCCCTCCTTTCTGCCTCATCAGTCGGGTATTACGCAAGATTCAATTGGATTCTGCTTCAGGAATCTTGATAATACCTGACTGGCCTACACAGCCATGGTTCCCAGTGGCTTTCGATATGGCTGTTGAAACACCGTTGGAATTCCCCAGCAGTCGACAGTTATTAATCCACCCAGTGTCAGGCATTAGTCACCCGTGCCATGACAGAGTCAATCTCCTGGCTTGCAGATTTTAAAAAGACCTCTACTGGGCCTGGGACTGTCTGAGGACGCCATAAACATGATGGCCGCATCTCACCGGGAGTCCACCAGGAGACAATACCTGACCAACATAAGAAAATGGGAACGGTATTGCTCCAAAACAGGAACTACCTACACTACAGCTACAGCCACCAGTGTTGTGGAGTTTCTGCTTGGATTACATCGAGAAGGACTCAGCTACAGCGCCATTAATACAGCCAGGAGTGCGTTGTCAGCTTATTTGGTTCCAGCAGCAGGACAACTGACTTTGGGGGTCCCATCCACTAGTGGTCAAAATCATGAGGGGCATTTTTAACACCAATTCCCCTAGGCCTAGGTACACTCAGATCTGGGATGTCAGCATTGTACTGACGTACCTTAGGGGATGGCCACCACCCAGGTCACTCACGCTGGAACAACTTACACTGAAATCAGTCATGCTCATGGCACTAGTGTCAGCTCAAAGGGTACAGTCCCTCCACCTTCTGAGGCTGGACAGCATGACAGAGTCATTGGACTGTATCACATTTCACATTCAGGGGCTGGTCAAACAATCTAGACCAGGTACCACGCCTCCAGTAATGGAGTCCGGGCATATTCATCTGACCCACGGTTGTGTGCCAAGACCCATCTCGCCAATTACATAGACACAACATATAACTTAAGAGGGAGAGAAAAAGCCTTATGGATAAGCCACAAGAAGCCTCATGGTCAGGTGACGAGCCAAACCATTTCAAGGTGGCTCAAGCAGGTGCTTAAGTCCGCGGGAATCGATACTATTGATTACAAATCTCATTCACCAGGGCTGCATCTACGTCGGCGGCTAGGCGAATGGATGTGCCTATGGAACATATTCTGGCCAGAGCAGGATGGTCCTCGGAGAGAACTTTCCAAAGGTTTTATAATAAGCCGCTGGCGGAGCCTGCTACATTTGCAGACAGAATTTTGGAGTCTGCAGATAATATTTAATTTAAGCCCGGGGGAGCTCTCTGTTTTTTGTTGTTATTAATAAACCTTTTTTGTTCACAAACAGGTTATTGTTGATTGTATAACATGCTTCCTCCCTCTAAGGTCTTCAGGCAGTGAGTGAAGCATGAGCTGGTTCACGGTTCGGATTCACAGAGCTTTGAAGTCTTCACGTAGTCACTCACGTGACTCCGAAGTAAAATAGTAAGATTAAATGAGAACTTACCAGTTCGAAGTTTGATCTGTATTTTATGAGGAGTTACGATGAGGGATTACGTGCCCTCCGCTCCCACCCTCTATTATACAGATCAACTGGTAATTAAGTTCTTATTTTTTCTTTACTATATTTATTTCAATTGTTGTGTTTTTCTGTGAATCCACACCGCTGCTTTGAAGAAATGTCGCGCATGCGTGCTGGACGGGGTCTTCACGTAATCCCTCATCGTAACTCCTCATAAAATACAGATCAAACTTCGAACTGGTAAGTTCTCATTTAATCTTACTATTATCCACTTTGGTGCCAAGAACAGGAAGGCAGATTATTATCTGAATTGTGTCAAGTTGGGAAAAGGGGAAGTACAACGGGATCTGGGTGTTCTTGTACAGTCAATGAAAGTAAGCATGCAGGTACAGCAGGCAGTGACAAAAGCGAATGGCATGTTGGCCTTCATAACACGAGGAGTTGAGTATAGGAGCAAAGAGGTCCTTCTGCAGTTGCACAGGGCCTGGTGAGACCACACCTGGAGTATTGCGTGCAGTTTTGGTCCCCTAATTAGAGGAAGGACCTTCTTGCCATTGAGGGAGTGCAGTGTAGGTTTACAAGGTCAATTCCCGGGATGGCGGGATTGTGATATGATGAAACAATGGAGCAATTGGGCTTGTATACTCTGGAATTTGGAAGGATGAGAGGGAATCTTATAGAAACATGTACAATTATTAAGGGATTGGAAACGCAGGAAACATGTTCCCGATGTTGGGGGAGTCCAGAACCAGGGGCCACAGTTTAAGAATAAGGAGTCAGTCATACAGGACTGACATGTGGTAAAACCTTTTCACCCAGAGAGTTGTGACTTTGTGGAATTCTCTGCCTCAGAAGGCAGTGGAGGCCAATTCTCTGGATGCTTTCAAGAGAGAGTTAGATAGAGCTCTTAGGGCTAACAGAATCAAGGGATATGGGGAGAAGGCTGGAATGTGGTGCTGATTGTGGATGATCAGTTATGATCACATTGAATGGTGTTGCTGGCTCGAAGGGCTGTGTGGCCTACTCCTGCACCTATTGTCTATGTATCTATGTATGTATAACAACAGTGCAAGGTGTACATGGCCCCGGTGGGGATTTCTGCACCATTCAGTTCAACGTGTACATTTTGACCAAATATCCGCTCTTCAGAAATTCAAACTGAACTGTTTAGTTTAGTTTAGTTTACTTAAGAGATACAGCGCTAAAACAGGCCCTTCGGCCCACCGAGTCCGCACCAACCAGCGATCCCGCACACTAACACTATCCGACACACAGTAGGGTCAATTTATTATTTTACCGAAGCCAATTAACCTACAAACCCTGTCTACGGGTGCCGTCCGTACGGAGTTTGTACGTTCTCCCCGTGACCTGTGTGGGCTTTCGCCGGGTGCTTCATCCTACACTTCAAAGATGTACAGGTTTGTAGGTTAATTGTCTTGGTAAAATGTGTAAATTGGCCCGAGTGTGGTGTGCGGAGATAGTGTTGGCGTGCGGGGATTACTGGTCGGTGCGGACTCAGCGGGCTGAAGGGCCAGTTTGCACGCTGTATCTCTAAACTAAAAGTAGACATGTTTGAGGCACTGTATATGGGCAAAGCTCAGGCAGCAGGAAGTTGAGTAGATGGGACATGGTGAGCAGTGTGGGCAGGTTATTCCCATGCTGCGTGAATCTATGACTATCACTCTATCCTTTCTTCAATTAATTTAAAATTCTCAGCAGTGACATTCCTACAGAAGTGAATAATACAACGAGTCCTCTTAATTGTGGTCACCGGATAAGACATGGTGGCATTTCCGAAGATGATGGACACTTCTAATAGCAAGTCGGCTAACCTTTACAGAGACCTTTAAATAACTTTTGTAAAGACTGCTTGCTCCATCCACTATCGCTGAGTGCTTATTACTGGCAACCTCTTCAACCCTGTTTGACTGCACTCATTCCTGGTTTAACCACGTCTGACATTAAACGCCTCTCACCCGGCTGCAACTGTAGCACACTCCATCTTTCAAAGGAAAAAAGCCGAACGGAGCAGTCACTGGCGGTGGCTGAAGAGGAAAGTTGCTGTCTGGGCTGCCACGTGACCATCTAGAGGCTAACGCACACCCAGGTCTGATCAGCCTGTGGTGGGCCTGCCTCGACTGAGGGTGTCTTGTGATAAAAGGCCGATACACCCAGTGATGTTGAGGTACACAACTGAAGATGTGTCTGATTGGTAGCAATATTCACCTGGTCGCCCCCAAGAACACCAAATATCAATTGTAGTGAAAACCTTAGGGATTGTAACATCCAGGCCTACTAATCAATCACCGGTAACTAAAACATCCACATACAGTGTTTAAGGGCGGCACAGCGATAGGTTGCTGCCTTGCTCCTGGGTTCCAACCTGACTATGGGCGCTGTCTGTACGGAGTTTGCACGTTCTCCTCGTGACCTGCGTGGGTTTTCTCCGAGATCTTCGCTCTCCCTCCCACACTCCAAAGACGTACAGGATTGTAGGTTAATTGGCTTGGTATAATGTAAAATAGATTGTCCCTTGTGTGTATAGAGTAGTGCTAGTGTGCGGGGATCGCTGGTTGGTGCGGACTCGGTGGGCTGAAGGGCCTGTTTCCACGCAGTATCTCTAAACTAAACTAAAGGGTTTCGACCTGAAACATTGTCTGTTCCTTCGCTCCGTAGATGCTGCCGCACCCGCTGAGTTTCTCCAGCATTTTTGTCCACCACAGATTTTCCAGCATCTGCAGTTCCTTCTTAAACTAAATTAAACGTCATCTTTCACTAGTAGCTAAAATATAATCGTACAACCATATGTCTTATGTAAAGTACAAAGTGGAAATAGATGCTGAGCTTTACGTGAATATCTACACATTAAGCAAACCCTTTGTCGCGGAGTTTCGCATGGGTCGGTGCTGGGGCCGCTACTCTTCACGTTGTATGTAGTAGAAGTAGGTCGGTCATGCCTGACAATGGGTGGCATCCTGGTCAGATGCAAGCCTGCGCGATGTCATATGGAGGACAGACAGGCTGTTGCCCATGCAGCCCGTCCCCCCTCTCCACGTCGCTGATCGATCCAAAGGAACAGCAGGGCCGTTACAGTTTGGCACCAGCGCCGTCGCAGGAGCTGCCAGAGCGAGGTTGTAGACAACGACGAACTGCCTTAGGGGCTCCGACGCCGGATTTTCTTGAGGTTTACTCCTGGAGCCTTTTCCATGACTGGATATGGCCACAAGGCAATGGAGGGTTTAAATCAGAGTTTTCCCTCTCCTAGATGGACTGCCTTCCCAGGCTGACGAGCCCCATCTGCCCGAGACCCGTGGGGGCGGGAGCGTCTACCTTCCCGTGCAGCTCTATAGCACCTGCCCACTGTCCACATATTAATGATATGGAGATATCGGAGAGAGCAGGGATGTCGGGGAGAGAGCTGGGATGTCGGAGAGAGCAGGGATGTCGGAGAGAGTCTGAAGAAGGGTCTCGACCCGAAACGTCGCCTATCTCCTTCGCTCCTTAGATGCTGCTGCACCCGCTGAGTTTCTCCAGCTTTTTGTGTACCCTCGATTCTCCAGCATCTGCAGTTCCTTCTTTAAAACTTAATGATATGGATAATGGGATTGAGTGCCTTGTGGCCGAGTTTGCTGCTATAGGTGGAGGGGCAGGCAGTGTAGAGGAAGCAAGGACGCTGTAGAAGGACATGGACAGGTTAGGAGAGTGTGCGGAGAAGTGGCAGATGTATTTCAGTGAAGCAAAGTGTGTGGTCATGCATTTTGATAATAATAAAGGCGCAGATTATTTTCTAAGTGGAGAGGGAGTTCAGAAGTCGGAGGTGCAAAGGGACTTGCTGGTGCAGGATTCCCAAAAAGTTAATTTGCAAGTCAAATCAGCAGTAAGGAAGACAAATTCAATCGTAGCATTTATATCAAGAGGATTGGAATGCAAAAACGGAGATGTAATTCTGAGAATCTATTAGGCGCTGGAGTACTGTGAGCCAACTTGGGCCCCGTATCTGAGGGAGGATGCGCTGGTTCTGGAGAGGGGCCGGAGGAGGTTTACAAGAATGATCCCAGGAATGCGTTTGGCAGCACTGGGCCTGTACTCGCTGGAGTTTAGAAGGATGAGGGGACACCTCATTGAAACTTACCAAATAGTGAAAGGCCTGGATAGAGTGGATGTGGAGAGGATGTTTCCACTAGTGGGAGAGTCTAGGACCAGAGGTCACAGCATCAGAATTAAAGGGCGCTCTTTTAGAAAGGAGATGAGAAACATAGAACATGAACTCCTATGTTAGGAGGAACCTCATCAGTCAGAGGGTGGTTAATCTGTGGAACTCATTCCTACAGAGGGCTGTGGATGTCGTCAGTGGATATCTTTAAGGCAGAGTTAGACAAATTCCTGATTAGAATGGGCGTCGAGGATTAAGGGGGTGAAGGCAGAGATCAGCCATGATTGAATGGCGGACTGGACTCGATTCTACTCTGATAAATTGTGAACTTGTGAACTTGAACAAGAACACAATCAGTGACACTCGAGAATGTCAGGGCACTTTATAATGCATTATGATGTTTGATACAACCTACAATTCCACCAGGCAATGTACAAACTGAAAGCAAGTCATACATTTTTTATTGGGTTTTTCATTTGTGATTATGTCAGTGAGTCGAATGCTCACAGTATTCTCTTCGTTCTCAGCATCCCTGCTCTCTCTCCGACATCCCTGCTCTCTCCGACATCCCTGCTCTCTCCGACATCCCAGCTCTCTCCGACATCCCAGCTCTCTCCGACATCCCTGCTCTCTCTCCGACATCCCTGCTCTCTCCGATATCCCTGCTCTCTCAGACATCCCTGCTCTCCCCGACATCCCTGCTCCCTCTCCGACATCCCTGCTCTCTCCGACATCCCTGCTCCCTCTCCGACATCCCTGCTCTCTCCAATATCCCTGCTCTCTCAGACATCCCTGCTCTCTCCGACATCCCTGCTCCCTCTCCGACATCCCTGCTCTCTCCGATATCCCTGCTCTCTCAGACATCCCTGCTCTCTCCGACATCCCTGCTCCCTCTCCGACATCCCTGCTCTCCCCGACATCCCTGCTCTCCCCGACATCCCTGCTCTCTCCGACATCCCTGCTCTCTCTCCGATATCCCTGCTCTCCCCGACATCCCTGCTCTCCCCGACATCCCTGCTCTCTCTCCGACATCCCTGCTCCCTCTCCGACATCCCTGCTCTCCCCGACATCCCTGCTCTCCCCGACATCCCTGCTCTCTCCGACATCCCTGCTCTCTCCGATATCCCTGCTCTCTCAGACATCCCTGCTCTCCCCGACATCCCTGCTCCCTCTCCGACATCCCTGCTCTCTCCCCGACAGTTCTCCCTCCCCTCTCCCATCAGGCAAGAGGTACAGAAGTGTGAAAACGCACACCTCCAGATTCAGGGACAGTTTCTTCCCAGCTGTTATCAGGCAACTGAACCATCCTACCACAACCAGAGAGCAGCACTGAACTACTATGTATCTTATTGGAGACCGTCGGAATATCTTTGATCGGACTTTACTAGCTTTATTTTGCATTAAACGTCAGTTACATGATTTCCTTTATCATGAATGGTTTACTTTAGTTGATTTTCACGTTTACTAATGTACATTGTACCTGTATCCTGTATCTGTACACTGTGGCCGGCTCGACTGTAATCCTGTATTGTCTTTCCGCTGACTGGTTAGCACGCACCAAAAAGCTTATCACTGTACCTCAGTACACGGGACAATAAACTAAACTAATCTCAGCTACAGTAAGTTTAATGACAGAACTGTATGTACTGATTGTGGATGATCAGCCATGATTACATTGAATGGCGGTGCTGGCTCGAAGGGCCGAATGGCCTACTCCTGCACCTATTGTCTGTGGTCTATTGTCTATTGTAAAAACGGGAATGTCACTGCACCTGGGTACTGCACCATTGAACCAGAGAAATAATACTTCACAAATTCCCAGTGCATTCTTTGTAAGGAGCATATTCATCAACATGATCCATTGCAGAGGTCCCAGATGGTCAGGAGCAGCTTAACAGCAAGCATTTCACAATCCTACATCTTGCTCAAGCTAAAAGTCGGTTAGTTAATAGTACAGAAATACATATGTGACATTTTCACCTTCACTCGCTGAAGAGGCTAAGTTTGAAAGTCGCGTGTAATGTGTTTCACCGAACCATCTGCACTACTGCCGGAATGATAAATAACTTAGGCGTCACGGTGGCGTAGCGGGAGAGTTGCTGCCTCACAGCGCCAGAGACCCGGCTTCCATCCTGACTACGGGCGCTGTCTGTACGGAGTTTGCACCTTCTCCCCGTGACCTGCGTGGGTTTTCTCCGGGTGCTCCGGTTTTCTCCCACACTCCAAAGATGTGCAGGTTTGTAGGTTAATTGGCGTGGGATTAAAGTAAATTGTCCCTAGTGTGTGTAGGATAGTGTTAGTGTGCGGTGAGGGGTGGGAGATTGCATCCTTCACGTGCTCCAACCTGTTTCGACTAATGCAATCAACCCGACATGCACAAATTAATAGATCAAATAGAACAAGTTGACTTGCAACTTTAGGCTGTGCACGCCATACGCAACAAGAAGAAGTGTGCGGGGATCGCTGGTCGGAGCGCTCGGTGCACTGAAGGAACAGTTTCTGCGCTGTATCTCTTAAGTAAACTAAACTAAACTAAACTAAACTAAAGTTGCAAATGAAAGAACTGGAGTCGCAACTTACGTTAATGAACGTGTATTTAACAGGAATCTGAGGAATAACTTTTTCACACAGAGGGTGGTGGTTATATACTGTAGAACAAGCTGCCAGAGGAGGGAGTTGAGACAGGTACTACCATAGTGTTTAAGACAGGCACATAGACCGGCACATTGACAGGAGAGGATTAGAGGGATATGGGTCAAACATGGGCAGTGTGACTCGTGTAGATGGGACATGTTGGTCAGTGTCAGGATAGGTGACGTTTCACAGAGTGCTAGAGTAACTCAGCGGGTCAGGCAGCATCTGTGTGGAGAAAATGGATAGGTGACGTTTCACAGAGTGCTAGAGTAACTCAGCGGGTCAGGCAGCATCTGTGGAGAACATGGATAGGTGACGTTTCACAGAGTGCTGGAGTGAACTCAGCGGGTCAGGCAGCATCTGTGGAGAACATGGATAGGTGACGTTTCCCGCTGAGTTACTCCAGCACTCTACATCTATCTTAAGAATTAAAATGTTTACTTGTCATATGTAATGAGAACAGAACAGAGATATTTCTTACTTGCTGCAGCATAACAGGCTTGGGCAGAATACACACAGATAGTATTTTGACAAGGTCACTCCGTTAAAGGTCCGCTCCTTTCCCGGTCACTGGCTAATGAGAAACAGCTAAGTCCAATTAAGGTTCATTGGACCAATGAACCCCATCTTATAGCTTGTCTGTTACTGTTTGTGACTAGTGGTGTGCCTCAGGGTTCGGTGCTCCGGCCCGTTACTGTTTGTCATCTACATCAATGATTTGGATGAGAACACACAGGGCAAGATTAGCAAGTTTGCGGAATGATACAAAAAGTGAGTGGTTTTGCAGATGGTGAAGATGGTTTGTGAACGATTGCAGCAGGAACTGGATCGATTGGCCAGGTGGGGGCGGATGGAATGGTTGAATGGAATTTAATACAGAGAAATGTGAGGTGTTGCATTGTGGGATGTCTAACAAGGGCAGGGACCTAACAGTGAATGGTCGCCTCTGCCTTCTGGGTAGTGTTGTAGAGCAGAGGGGATCTAGGAGTTACAGGTGCCATGGTTCCATGAAGGTCGAGTGGCAGGTGGATAAGGTGGTCAAAAAGGCTTTTGGCACTTTGGCCTTCATCAGTCAGAGTATCGAGTATAGAAGTTGGGAGGTCATGTTGCAGTTGTATAAGATGCTGGTGAGACCGCATTTAGAGTATTGTGTTCAGTTCTGGGCACCATGTTATAGGAAAGATATTGTCAAGCTTGAAAGGGTTCAGAGAAGATTGATGTTGCCAGGGCTAGAGGGTGTGAGCTACAGGGAGAGGTTGAGCAGGCTGGGTCTCTATTCCTTGGAGCGCAGGAGGATGAAGGGTGATTTTATAGAGATGTACAAAATCATGAGAGGAATAGATCGGGTAGACGCCTTCCATGGTACAGAACATTTGACAAAAAAACTTTAAAATGTGTTATAATTTCAAGTGCTATTTTTTTTTGTTTATAGTTGGGAAAAGAGACAAGAAATAATCCTAACATTTCCTGATTTTGCAAAGTCATACAAATGATGTTTTGATCGGGGAAAAAAATCAGTATTTTGAAAGTATGCGTTCTCCTTTTGACGTATATTTCATTTTGATTTGAATTTAGAATCATCAAACCATGACATTAATAAAGGGGGTATCCCCCCCTCCCCGTCTCTGTGTTTGTGGAATACGTTACTTTTTTAAAAGTAAGACTCGAGAAATCTAAAATGCATTAGAATTATACATTTCAATGCACTGGGTCTCTTGCCCAGAGTGGGGGAATCGAGGACCAGAGGACATAGGTTTAAGGTGAAGTGGAAAAGATTTGATTGGAATCTGAGGGGTAACTTTTTCCTGCAAAGGGTGGTGGGTGTGTGGAACGAGCTGCCAGAGGAGGTAGTTGAGGCTGGGACTATACCAATGTTTAAGAAACAGTTAGACAGGTACATGGATTGAACAGGTTTAGAGGGATATGGGCCAAACGCAGGCAGGTGGGACTAGTGTAGCTGGGACATGTTGGACGGTGTGAGTAAATTGGACTGAAGGGCCTGTTTCCACACTGTATCACTCTATGACTCTACCTCTTATAAACCCTGGAGCCCAGAGGGGAAGGTGCTGTGGGAATGAGTGTAGACTCTCTTGTTTATTGCTAGAAATAAGGCCCATTGTGTGAGTTCACCTTTCTGTGTGTGTGTGTGTGTGTGTGCGTGTGTGTGTGTGTGTGTGTGTGTGTGTGTGTGTGTGTGTGTGTGTGTGTGTGTGTGTGTGTGTGTGTGTGTGTGTGTGTGTGTGTGTGTGTGCGTGCACCAGTGTATTCATTATTGATCCAGTGTCAGCTACTGTATATATTAATCATGAATTTGATCAATTAATAACACCAATACTAATGCCAAAATACACACCAGTCCAACCAAGGGAAGTCCATACTTTCATTCATGTGTTCCACATCACCGTCTACATCTCTCGTTTTCATTTCCCCCTGACTCTCAGTCTGAAGAAGGGCCTTGACCCGAAATGTCACCTGGTCCTTTTCTCCACAGATGCTGCCTGACCCGCTGAGTTACCCCAGTTTTTTTGTGTCTATCTTTGGTTTAAACCAGCATCTGCAGTTCCTTCCTGCAGAGTTCATCATTTAGTGTTGTGTTCGAGTTTCTGAAATTTTACACTGTACCTCAGTGCAGGTGACAATAAACTAAACTCAATTAAACTGAACAAAAAAGATCCTTTCAATGGTGGAGAGGTGAGTACCCGTGATGGACCGGGCAGTGTGGGGTGGGGAGGTCAGTACCCGTGATGGACCGGGCAGTGTGGGGTGGGGAGGTCAGTACCTGTGATGGAGCGGGCAGTGTGGGGTGGGGAGGTCAGTATGTGATGGAGCGGGCAGTGTGTGGGTGGGGAGGTCAGTATGTGATGGAGCGAGCAGTGTGTGGTGGGGAGGTCAGTATGTGATGGAGCGGGCAGTGTGTGGTGGGGAGGTCAGTATGTGATGGAGCGAGCAGTGTGTGGTGGGGAGGTCAGTCCCCGTGATGGACCGGACAGTGTGGGGTGGGGAGGTGAGTACCCATGATGTAGCGGGCAGTCCACCACTCTTTGTAGATCCCCTGCATTCCTGGACGTTTGTGTTGCTGAACCTGGCCGTGTGAAAGCAACCGGTCAACATGCTCTCTACTGCCACACCTGTAGAAGTTCAAGAGTATTTGTTGACATCCGAATCTCTCAATCTTCTCAGGAAATAGACAATAGACAATAGGTGCAGCAGGAGGCCATTTGGCTCTTCAAGCCAGCACCGCCATTCAACGTGATCATGGCTGATCATCCCCAAACAATACCCGTTCCTGGCCTTCTGTCCATACCCCTGATCCCTTCAGCCACAAGGGCCACATCCAACTCCCTCATAAATATGGCCAACGAACTGGCCTCAACTACCTTCTGTGGCAGAGAATTCCACAGATTCACCACTCTCTGTGTGAAAAATGTTTTTCTCATCTCGGTCCTAAAAGACTTCCCCCTTATCCTTAAACTGTGATCCCTTGTCCTGGACTTCCCCAACATCGGGAACAATCTTCCTGCATCTAGCCTGTCCAACCCCTTAAGAATTTTGTAAGTCTCTATAAGATTCCCCCTCAATCTTCTAAATTCCAGCGAGTACAAGCCGAGTCTATCCAGTCTTTCTTCATATGGAAGTCCTGACATCCCCGGAATCAGTCTGGGGAACCTTCTCTGTCACCCTCTATGGCTGTGGAACCGCCCTTCCTCATTTTTAGTTGAGTTTAGAGATGCAGCATGGAGATAGGCCCATCGGCCCATCGAGTCCGTGCCGACCAGCGATCACCCATACAGTTCTGCTCCACACAGGAGAGGCAGTTTACAGAATTTACCTACAAACCTGCACGTCTTTGGAGTGTGGGAGGAATCCGGGGCACCCGGAGAAACCCACGCGGCCACAGGGAGAACGTACAAACTCTGTACAGACAGCACCCGTGGTCAGGATCAAAACCGAGTCTCTGGCGCTGTGAGGCAGCAACTCTACCCTGCGCCACCGTGCCGCCCTCTTCCAGAGGGAGCAGGCAGTTCCCTGGTTCTCGTGACATTGAGAGTAAGGTGGTGCGTGGAAGGAACTGCAGAGGTTGGGTCTACACAGTGTTTTGTTGAGGAGTGGAGGCTTGGAATCCAGAAGTCAGTGAAGAGATGAAGTCTCGTGTGAGGAGTCTTGGGCTTGGATCGGGAGGGGTTGGACCAGGGAGCATAGGATGGAGTCGAGGTATGTGGAAATTAATTTAGTGGAACAGGAGCAGGCAGAAACAATGGGTCTGCCAGGGCAGTTTGTTTATAGATTTCAGGAAAATTAATGTGTTAGTGTTAAGGGCCTCTCCCACTTTCACGACCTAATTCTCGACCTTTTTTACTCGTGGACATTTTTCATCATGTTGAAAAACGCCCCGAGCTACTTGATGCCACGAGTACCTACGACTAGCATTCACGACCTACCTAAGACCTACCTACGATCTACCTACGACCTCGTGACGCCCATGCTGCGAGTATGAGTCAAGGGCAAATTCGGCAGAGGTCATGAATTAGGTCGTGAAAGTGGGACAGGCTCGCTGGTCAGTATCTCTAAAACTGAAAACTAAAAATCTATGCTTTCACCTGTCAAACTGTCAGGTTAATTTGCCTTAAAGGAAGGCTACCTCACAAACGTGAATGTATCATTCTGTTTGTGCAGTGTCTGTGCGGTTCAGGTCCAGTGAGAGAGGCAGGCGTGCGATTCTGAATCTCAATCACATCGCTGTCTCCGCTGGCGTTTCACACCTTTATCTCCGGGAAAGGAAGTTGGTCGTATGAAAGCTGAACTTGCAAATTAATCTCCCCTTTCACCTTGAGAGCAACCGACTCTGCAAAAACTATTCGCTCATATACATCCAGAGTTTTCGGCAGTGCGAGTGGATTTCCAAAATATTACACTCAATAGAGAAAATAATAATCAACTTTTGCGAAAAGACAAAGCTTAATTAGTCAAACTTGCAGAAACAGTGTGGCGAATTCGGGCTCTTAGATCAAAAAATTACTGTGTAAATTTAGTGCAAGGTAAACCCAAGATAGTCCGAGGGTCACCAATGAGGTAGATAGTAGTTCGGGACTGCTCTCTGGTTGTGGTAGGATGGTTCAGCTTTCTGATAACAGAAACAAGCCCCTCGAGCTCGTCCCATTTGCTCATGTTTGGCCATATCCTGTACAAAGAGAACTGGGGATCCTTGTTCATCTGTCAATGAAAGTAAGCATGCAGGTACAGCAGGCAGTGAAGAAAGCAAATGGTATGTTGGCCTTTATAACAAGAGGAGTTGAATATAGGAGCAAAGAGGTCCTTCTGCAGTTGTACAGAGCCCTAGTGAGACCACACCTGGAGCATTGTGTGCAGTTTTGGTCTCCAAATTTGAGGAAGGACATTCTTGCTATTGAGGGAGTGCAGCGTAGGTTTACAAGGTTAATTCCCGGGATGGCGGGACTGTCATATGCTGAGAGAATGGAGCGGCTGGGCTTGTACACTCTGGAATTTAGAAGGATGAGAGCGGATCTTATTGAAACGTATAAGATTATTAAGAGTTTGGACATGCTAGAGGCAGGAAACATGTTCCCGATGTTGGGGGAGTCCAGAACCAGGGACCACAATTTTAAGAATAAGAGGTAAGCCATTTAGAACAGAGATGAGGAAACACTTTGTCACACAGAGAATTGTGAGTCTGTGGAATTCTGATAGGGCTAGATAGGGCTCTTAAAGATAGCGGAGTCAGGGGATATGGGGAGAAGGCAGGAACGGGGTACTGATTGGGGATGGTCAGCCATGATCACATTGAATGGCGGTGCTGGCTCGAAGGGCCGAATGGCCTTCTCCTGCACCTATTGTCTGATGTCTAAAGTCCTTTTAGTCTGTGACTTTGACCTATAGTCCAAGGCTCCCCCACGAGTGGAAACATCCTCTCCAACCACCCCTTCAAATTTCAGACTCAGACTCTGTGCCCAGGTCTACCACCATGTTAAGGTGGATTGGGTTTTCTCAGCAGTGACTGAGAACCTTTGAGCAAATGTTATGTCAGCAGTACGGGCCACTGATTGATGTGGCCCACCTGCATGAAACCACCTGCAGCCGTTATCCAGCACACTGCACCCTGGCTGCCGTGGACCTGTCGAGGAAGAAGAGGCATGTCAGAGACAATGGCATGAACCTGCCCTGCTATTTGACTTCCAACTAGATCAAGGTAGATCTTGGAGATGATATTAATTTAGAAGTAAGGCAAAAGAAACACAGGAACACACACAATCTCTTTATCTCTCTCTCTCTCTCTCTCTCTCTCTCTCTCTCTCTCTCTCTGTCTCTCTGTCTCTCTCTCTCTGTCTCTCTCTCTCTCTCTCTGTCTCTCTGTCTCTCTCTCTCTGTCTCTCTCTCTCTCTCTCTGTCTCTCTGTCTCTCTCTCTCTGTCTTTCTCTCTCTCTCTCTCTGCCTCTCTGCCTATCTGCCTCTCTCTCTCTGTCTCTCTCTGTCTCTCTCTGTCTCTCTCTCTCTCTCTCTCTGTCTTTTCTCTCTCTCTCTCTGTCTCTGTCTCTCTGTCTCTGTCTGTCTCTCTGTTTCCCTCTGCCTCTCTCACTCTCTCTCTGTCTGTCTCTCTCTCTCTCTCTCTCTCTCTCTCTGTCTCTGTCCTCTCTGTCTGTCTCTTTTTCTCTCTCTTTCTCTTTTTCCCTCTCTCTCTCTGTCTCTCTCTGTCTCTTTTCTCTCTCTCTTTCTCCCCCTCCCTCCCTCTCTCTCCTCTCTCTCCCTCTCTGTCTCTCTCTGTCTCTCTGTCTCTCTCTCTCTCTCTCTCTCTCATTCTCTCTCTCTTTCTCCCTCTCTCTCTCTGTCTCTCCCTGTCTCTCTCTCTCTCTCTCTCTCTGTCTCTCTCTCCTGTCTGTCTCCCTCTCTGTCTCTCTGTCTCTCCTCTCTCTCTCTCTCTCTGCCTCTCAATTTCTCTCTCTCTCTCTCTGTCTCTCTCTGTCTCTCTCTCTCTCTCTCTCTCTGTCTCTCTCTTTCTCTCTCTTTCTCCCCTCTCTCTCTGTCTCTCTCTTTCTCTCTCTTTTCTCCCTCTCTCTCCTCTCTCTCTCTCTCAAAATAGTTATATTCTATTATTATAATTACATATGACATTATCATAAAGGTGATGGGGGAAAGATGAAGTTGGAAAGAGGTAGGAGCAAACATATTGCACGAGAAAAAGCAATTTAAATGACATTAATATATGAATCTATATCAGATGTTAAACACCACAATAGCTACAGAAATTTTTTTAGTGAAAATACTAAATTATTTTGTTAATCAATAGCCCAGTGTTTCACTTCGGGTATAAAGCTGTCTAAGGTGCAAAGTTAGATCAATATCATAAAATACAAATGAATTGCTTTGTCATGAAGCATTGATGACCTCCAAATGACCAATCCTTGAAATCTCATTTGAGAATTAGCAAAGCGCTGTGTTAGAGTTGCCACCTCACAGCGCTGGAGACCGGGTTTGATCCTGACTGCGGGTGCTGTCTGTACGGAGTTTGTACGTTTTCTTCCCCGTGAAAGGCAAACCCTCCTTGTGATCACGTGGGGTTTTCTGCGGGTGCCGGTTTTCCTCCACACTCCAAGACGTGCAGGTTTGCTGGGTAATAGGCTTTGGTGTAAATGTAAAGTGTCCCCAGTTGTGTTTAGGATAGAGTTAAGGGCCTGTCCCACTGACGTCATTTTATCGGCGACTGCCGGCACCCGTTCACTCCAAAATGTTCAACATGTTGAAAATCCAGCGGCCGACCAGAACAAGGTCCGACTCTTTGGGCGACTACTCACGGCCATACAGGCTTCACCCCGCGACATGTGGCCCGTTGTGGTCGTGAGGTCGTCTCCTCAGTCGCCCAAAGAGTTCGTAGCGTCTTTCTGGTCGCCGCTGGATTCTCAACACGTTGAACATTTTCGGCGACCGGCAACGACCTATGACGGGTGCCGACAGTCGCCGAAAAAGTGGCGTAAGTGGGACAGGCCCTTTAGTGTGCGGGGATCGCTGGTCGGCACGGTCTTGAATGCTTGATTCCATGCTGTATCTCTAAACTAAACTAAACTAAACTCAAATAGTGAGACTGTGTATCCGCTTGATGTGAGAATGCTGCGTGAAGCAGCTGAATGTTTTAACAGCAGCAATGGTTATTTAATTTGCTGAGCAACGCAAAAATCAGAAGTCTTGCCTGATTACAACCAAATGCTAAAAAAATAAAAGCCTTTAAATAAATGAGCATCTTACACGGTCAAATGCAGACAAACAAGGAACTGTAGATGCTGGTGTGCAAAAAAAGACACAAAGTGCTGGAAGGTCGTAACTCAGCGGGGGGGGTCAGGCAGCATCTGTGGAGAACATGGGATAGGTGACGTTTCACAGAGTGGCTGGAGTAACTCAGCGGGACAGGCAGCATCTGTGAGAACAGGATAGGTGGCGTTTCAGACCAAAGGCGGGAAAACTAGAAGTATGAAAAAGTTTCAGAAATCAGTGCTGGCACCAATGACCCAGGAATGGTTAGAGCCCTAATGGTTTCCAATGTTGGCTGAGGAGGAGGTGATAGCAAAGGAATATATGGATATGGACAGTAAAAGTAGGCAGGCTCGCAGATAGACTGAGGAGGGGGACCTGAGGGGACGGAAGAGAGAGAAGGGAATGCAAGGATTAGGGGAACCCAATGCTAAAACCACTTATGTCTTTTGTTTTTTTTAAATACATTTTTGACAGATAAATGGATAGGAAGAGATTAGAGGCATATGTCAGTTACAGCATGGAAACGGCCCTTCAGCCCAACGGGGTGCCCCGCGCGTCTACCAAGTCACACTCCCACTTGCCTGCACTTGGTCCATATCCCCTCCAAACCAGTCCTATCCAAGTACCTGTCTAACAGAGTATTCTTAACAATGGGAATAGTCCCACTCAACTCTACCTCTCTGGCAGCCTTGTTCCATACACTCACCACCCTTAGTATGAAAAAAGTTACCCCACAGATTTGTATTAAAATCCTTTCCCCTTAATCTTAAACCTATGTCCTCTGGTCCTCGATTCCCCTACTCTGGGCAAGAGACTCTGTGCAATCTACCCGATCTATTCCTCTCATGATTTTATGCACTCCTCTATAGAATCTCTCTTCATCCTCCTGTGCTCCAAGAAATAGAGACCCAGCCTGCTCAACTCTCCCTGTAGCTCACACCTCTAGTCCCGGCAACATCCTGGTAAATCTTCTCTGTACCCTTTCCAGCTTGACAACATCCTTCCTATAACACGGGTGCCCGGAACTGAACGCAGTATTTTAAATGCCACCCCACCAACGTCATATACAACTGCAACATGCAGGCAAATGGGACTAGCCCAGTATGGACAAGGTGGGTCGTCGAAGGGCCTGTTTCCATCATGTTCTGCTGTAAGATCAATAACTCTCTGACATCTTCGCCTTGACGATGCAGATGTCTGTTCTTTTCAAGGATGGCGCAGCGGTAGAGTTGCTGCCTCACAGCGCCAGAGACCCGGGTTCCATCCTGACTACGGGTGCTGTCTGTACGGAGTTTGTAAGTTCTCCCCTGACCTGCGTGGGTTTTCTCCGGGTGCTCTGTTTCCTCCCACACTCCAAAGACGTGCATGTTTTGCAGGTTAATTGGCTTGGTGTAATTGTAAATTGTCCCTAGTGTGTGTAGGATAGTGTCAATGTGCTGGGTTTGCTGGTCGGCACGGACTCGATGGGCCGAAGGTCCTGTTCCGCACACCCTATCTCTAAAACTTAATAACATGCATAAGAAAGTGAATCCATGCATTGTTTTACTGTTCCATCATGGGGATTTCAGCGATTACTCTTGTTTCGACTTAATTGCAATGTTCCTTACATCCTGGCACTTTATATTTGTCAAGCCCTGCTTTCTTGCTCACACAGTTATCTAATCCATTAGCCTTTGAACCGCCGCAGTTGCAGGTTAATATTTGAAACGGTTTTATTCTCCAAGAGAAGCATTTCCATGTTTTAATGGTCGGCAGATGATGCCGTCCCAGTCATCCAAATCAAAAATCTTGCTGATTAAGGAGCAGAGTAAATGTATGAAAAGCAAAAAAAAAATCAAAGAGGAGAGTTCCACTTGCAGCAAGACTGACTGGAGCCAGGGACCCCATCCTCACTGGGATATCACCACACACTCAATCCTGCCACTCTAGTCAACGTTATTGGACAAACCATCAGCTGCGGAGGCCAAGAAGTGAATATTATAAGGCAGAGATTGATAGATTCTTGATCAGTACGGGTTTGTCATGGGCTACTGGGAGAAGGCAGGAGAATGGGATTGAGAGGAAAGATGGATCGGCCATGATTCAATGGTGGAGTAGACTTGATGGGCCGAATGGCCTAATTCTGTTCCTCTCACTTAAATGAATCCATCCCCCGTGGCTTTACGGGAATCTAACAGCTAATTTCCAACAGAGGTTTCCATCAGTTATGGTGACAAGGGCTATTTTTATCTCAAGAGAAATTGCCCACATGAATGGTTTCTTGTCAAAACAAGATCTATCTGCTCAATAAGTTCAGTGGGAGCTGTTAATGGCAGTGAATAAGAGCGGCCTAGCTGACTGACGTTGATCGATTAGATTGTCCATCTGTAATCTAGACGTCAGCTTCAAGTTTTTTTTTGATGAAGACTTTCCAACTATTAATAACATGGCTCAAGTTGATTTTTACATTTTTAATTTGAAGCAAAATAGGGCAATATTTCAATAACGCCAAGATCGAAGGATCTACAGGAGTCGCTGCCTCAACAAGGCAGCCGGCATCATCAGAGACCCACACCACCCTGGCCACGCTCTCATCTCACTGCTCCCATCAGGAAGAGGAATAGATCGGATACATGTGTTAATCCTGGCCAGATTGGAGAGGCTGGGACTTTTAAAATGGGGGTGGGGGTTTATTAAAAGCTTCAGGTCTGCTGGGCGATTTGGTCAATTTGGAATTGCTCTTTGCAGAACTGGTTTAGTTTGTCTAGAGCCTAGATACAGCTGCAGGAAAAGAATAAGAACATCTGCAGACCCTGTCAATTAGGTGCAAAATGCATAGTATGGATTGCATGGCTGCAAACCAGACTCCATTTCCACACCTCACGCTGCCTCGGCAAGGCCAGCAGCATCATCAAGGACCAGTCACACCCTGGCCATTCCCTCCTCCTTCTCCCCTCTCCATCGGGGTAAGAGGTACAGAATGTGTGAAAACGCACACTCCAGATTCAGGGACAGTTTCTTCCAGCTGTTATCAGGCAACTGTACCATCCTACCACAACCAGAGAGTGGTCCTGACCTCCCATCTACCTCATTGGACATTCTCATGATCTTTAATCAAACTTTAGTGGACTTTACCTTGCACTAAACATTATTTCCGTTTTCAATGTGTCTGCAGACTACGGACGGCTCGACTGTAATCATGTATTGTCTTTCCGTTGACTCCACAGCACCCAACAAAAACACTTCCTACTGTACTCGTGACAATAATCTAAACTACACTAGTCCCAGCTGCATGCATTTGGCCCATATCGCTCTAAGCCTTTTCTACACACACCAGGGACAATTTACAATCGCACTACATAAGCCAATTAACCTACAAACCCGCATGTCTGTCAAGTTGGGCCGAGTTTGTTTCCACACTGTTCACTCTATGACTCAATGCCTCAATGACATAACACTATCCTACCACTCACTAGGGACAATTTACAATTTTTACTGAACCCAA
The DNA here is from genome assembly GCA_035221665.1 of Okamejei kenojei. Taxonomy (NCBI): domain Eukaryota; kingdom Metazoa; phylum Chordata; class Chondrichthyes; order Rajiformes; family Rajidae; genus Okamejei; species Okamejei kenojei. The sequence continues at coordinate 1,921,208 of CM069133.1, forward strand.
ATAACCTACAAACCTGTACGTCTTTGGAGTTTGGGATGAAACCTGAGCACCCGGAAAGAGAAAACCCACACGGGTCACGGGAGAGAGGGAGAGTGGGAAGGGGGAGAACGTACAAACTCCACACAGACAGGACCCATAGTCAGGATTGGACCAAGTTCTCTGGCGCTGTGGAGCAGCAACTCCACTGCTGCACCAGGTGGGAGCAAGACTGTGAGTGATCGCTTTAAATATCAAACTGTCTGGCGGCTCTTTCCAGATACGGACTACCCTCTGGGTGAAAACGTTTTTGTCCTTGTCACTTGATTTTTGCAGACACGGTGGTGACCCTTCTTTATGAACTGTTCCTTTTGGTGAATATTTTTCTGGTGCTCGCTACTCCGATTCTACTGGTTCCATTTAGTGTAGTTATGAGATACAACAGGCCTGGATAGAGTGGATGTGGAGCGGATGTTTCCACTAGTGAGAGAGTCTAGGGCCAGAGGGCACAGCCTCAGAATTCAAGCACGCGTTCCTTTAAGAAAGAGATGAGGAGGAAAATTTCTTTAGTCAGAGGGCGGTTGAATGTGTGGAATTCTTTGCCACAGATGGTGGTGGAGACCATGGATATCTTTAAGGCAGAGATAGATAGATTCCTTGATTAGTACGGGTGTCAGGGGTTTTTGGGGAGAAGGCAGAAGAATGGGGTTGAGAGGGAGAGATAGGATCAGCCATGTGAATGGTGGAGTAGACTTTATGGGAATTTCCGAATGGCCTAATTCTGCTCCTATCACTGATGAACTTGTGAACATGCGAACAGGCCCTTTGGCCCATCGAGTCCATCAAGACAGGTAGACACTAAAAGCTGGAGTAACAGTCAGCAGGACAGGCAGCACCTGGGAGAGAAGGAATAGGTGATGTTTCAGGTCGAGACCCTCTTCAGACTCTGTTACCCCAGCATTCTGTGTCTAACCTTTTGATTTTAAACCAGCATCTGCAGTTCTTTTCCTGCACACATAAATCCCTTTCACATTAGTTCTATGGGATCAAGGATGCTGTTTGGAGTGGAAGTAATGAAGAGATGTAGTGTCAAAAAGAATTAGCGATGTCATCTCGATGTCTAATGGATGGCAAGTCAGACAAACATGAACCAAGTAGGTTCTCAATAAATGATAGACATGTAAAATTGGAGAGGTAAGAACAGCATGAAGTGAGGAGATTAAACAGCATACATGCTATCGGGAGCAGTCGTGAAAAAATTCAGTGAATTTAAGATTAAAGTGTACATTCATGTGTAGCATTACGGATTAACTACAATATGACCACCGATGGCATAGTTACAAGCTGAAAATGTATGGCAATGACCACGGGATATTTGCAGAGTTGTCGATGTAGCCAGTCCGTTCACACACACCACACTCCCCACCATTGTAGATGTATCCAGTCCATCACACACACCACACTCCCCACCATTGTAGATGTATCCCAGTCCGTCACACACACCACACTCCCCACCATTGTAGATGTGGCCCCCAGTCCGTACACACACACACACTCCACCATTGTAGATGTGCCCAGCCCTCACACACACCCACACTCCCCCACCATTGTAGATGTGGCCCAGTCCATCACACACACCACAACTCCCACACCACTGTAGATTGTGGCCAGCCCAGTCACACACACCACACTCCCCACCATTGACTCCATCTACATTTCACGCTGGCCCTGTAGCATTTGACAATAAAAAAACTCGATTTTCCTGTTGTTTGATCCACCTCAAAGACTGTAACAAGCCTCAGCAGTTAATAATTAATTATTCCATTGCCAGAGTGTTTAGTTTTTCGTTTAGAGATACAAAGTGGAAACAGGCCTTTTCGGTCCAGCCGACCAGGCGATCCCCGCACATTAACACCATCCTACACACACTATGGACAATTTTTACATCTACCAAATCAATTAACCCAAAAAACCTCTTTGGAGTGTGGGGGGACACAGAAGATCTCGGAGAAAGCCCACTCAGGGACATGCGGGGAGAACGTGTGTAAATCCATACAGACAGCACCCGGGTGGATCAGGATGAACCCGGGTCTCCAGCGCTGCATTCGCTGTAAGGCAGCAACTCTAACCGCGCTGCGCCACCGTGGCCGTGAATCATCATCCTTTACTCTTTAAATCCTTCAGGGCCCCCCCCCCCCCTTTTTGTAAGTTGCTTTGGGATGAGATGAGATGAGAGTTGCAATTGATTATTTTTCATCCATCTGGGTACTCCTCGTCAATTCAAATGTCTCCTTTAGAACAGCGCAGAGAAAGAAGAGGAATATTTCTCCTTGTGTGAGGACTTAGATCGGGTCGGGTCGACACACAGAGACTCTTATCCAGAGTAGGGAAATCTAGAACCAGGGGATCATGGAACCAGCTGCCGGAGGAGGGATCGGAGGCAGGGATTATTGCAACGTTTTTTTAAAACATTTGTACATGGATGGACGGGTTTAGAGGGATTATCGTGTTTAATAGACAATAGAAAATAGGTGCAGAGTAGGCCATTTGGCCCTTCGAACCTGCACCGCCATTCAATGTGATCATGGCTGTTCATCCCCAATCAGTACCCGTTCCTGCCTTCTCCCCATATCCCCTGACTCCGCTATCTTTAAGAGCCCTATCTAGGTCTTCGCTTTGAAAGCATCCATAGAGAACCGGCCTCCACCCGCCCTCTGAGGCAGAGAATTTCCACAGACTCACCACTCTCTTTTGAGAGAAAAAGTGTTTCCTTCTCGTCTCCGTTCAAAGTGGGGGGCTTACTCCTTCTTCTTAAACTGTGACCCCTGGTTCTGGACTCCCCCAAACATCGGGAAATCATGTTTCCTGCCTCTAGTGTGTCCAAGCCCTTAAAACAATCTTATATGTTTCAATGAGTAATCCTCTCATCCTTCTAAACTCCAGAGTGTACAAGTCCAGCTGCTCCATTCTCTCAGCATATGACAGTCCCCCATCCCGTAATTAACCTTGTAAACCTACACTGCAGGTAGATCAAAAAAAATTCCCTATTTCCTTCGCTCCATAGATGCTGCCGCACCCGCTGAGTTTCTCCAGCACTTGTCAACCTTTCGATTTTCCAGCATCTGCAGTTCCTTCTTAAACCTACGCTGCGCTCCTTCAATAGCAAGATGTCCTTCCTCAAATTAATAGCCTAATGGCTGTGGGAAAGGAAAGTAGCTGTTCCTGAAACCTGGGTGTACCAGATTTCAAGCTCCTGTATCTTCTTCCCGATGGCAATGGAGAGATGAGTGTGTGGCCAGGATCTTTGATGATATTGGCAGCCTTTTTGAGGCAGCGACTGCGATAGATTCCTTCGATGGTGGGGAGGGCAGAGCCGATGATGGACTGGGCAGCGGTCACAACTTTCTGAATTCTTTTCCGCTCCTGGACGCTCAAGTTGCCGAACCAAGCCACGATGCAACTAGTCAGCAAGCTCTCTACTGTGCACCTGTAGAAGTTCGAGAGAGTCCTCCTTGACAAACCGACTCTCCGTAATCTTCTCAGGAATTAGAGGTGCTTATAATTGCATCAGTGTGCTGGGACCGTGAAAAATCTTCGGAAATATGCACGCCGAGGAATTTGAAGTTCTTGACCCTTTACACCATTGTCCTGTTGATATATATGGAATTGTGGGTCCCTGTCCTACCCCTTCCAAAGTCCACAATCAGTTCCTTGTTTTGCTGGTGTTGAGAGCCAGGTAGTTGTGCTGGCACGTTTGGTTTCTTTTTTTCAATCGGTCGATCTCACTTCTATACTCTGACTCGTCACCATCAGTGATACGCCCACAAACAGCGAACTTGATGATGGAGTTCGCACTATGACGGGCTATGCAGTCATGAGTATAGAGTGAGTACAGCAGGGGGCTGAGCAAGCAGCCTTGAGGTGCTCCTGTGCTGATTGTTATCGAGTCTGACGCATTTCACCACATACGGACAGACTGTGGTCTGTGAATGAGGAAGTCGAGGATCAATTGCAGAGGGATGCGCAGAGACCCAGTTCTGCAAGTTTGGTAAACCAGCTTGGAGGGGGATGATTGTGTTAAATGCCGAGCTGTAGTCAATGAATAACAGCCGGACATATGAGTTTTTGTTGTTTCCAAGTGGTCCAGAGTGGAGTGGAGGGCTAGCAAGATCGCGTCCACCGTTGATCTGTTTGTGGCAGTAAGTGAACTGCAGTGGGTCCAGGTTTTTTGTCAAGGTAGGAGTTGATTTGCGCCATGATCAACCTCTCGAAGCACTTCATCACCACAGGCGTTAGTGCCACAGGTTGATAGTCATTGAGGCACGTCACCTTGCTCTTCTTGGGCACCGGTATTATTGATGCCCTTTTGAAGCAGGTGGGAAACCTCAGACCTCAGAAGTGAGAGGTTGAAAATGTCCGAAAACTCCAGCCAGTTGTTCCGCACAGGTTTTTAAAACATGACCGGGTATTATGCCATCAGGTCCAGACGCTTTCTGAGGGTTCACTCCCTGAAGGATCTTTATAATCTAAAACTTTATATTAATTTCAAAACCCTTTATCTATATTACTAAAAGTCTGATTTGACCCCCACTTCCTGTTTTTCTGCCACTTACGGCCATGATCTTTGCCCATCTTACTTAGAGTCCCCCTCCGCTGTGCAGGACAAGAGGAATTTTTCCCATCGATTAAAAATAAAAAAGAGGTGTTATGAATGTTTTGAAAATGTTGTGATTCTCCTCTGCTGCCCCTTCTGGAGGGAGGGGAGAGGGGACTATAAAACCCGGAGGGAAGAGTTTGTGTCTCAGTCAGTCTGTGCACGATGGAGGAAAGTGAGAGGGTCCACGCCTCTCAGTCTGAGCTCTGAATAAACCCTGAACTCGTCTACTAAAACTGTGAGTGTGGTTTTTTTCTGACCTTGAGTGCCCTTATTGTTGTTTGAAAATGTGGTTTGAGTGCCCTTAATGTGGTTTGTTTGAAGTAAAAGCACTGCAAATGGTTGGTGGGGATTGGGTTGAAACAGCTGGAGGCAGAGAATTCAACAGCTGCCAGCACATCAGGCTTGAGGGACTGAGCTGCCACCCCAAGAATCCATTTGGCCCACAATGTCCATACTAGCCCTCTGGAGACCAGTCCCTTCAGCCCACAACACCCATACCAGCGCTCCAGAAAGCCACCTCCCCCCCACTGGCCACCAATATTGGAATTGGTGGAGAGGTGGAATATTGCGTTGGGGGACCATCCCTCCCGTGTGAACATAGGACCCAACGGGTCCCACTTAGTCTACTAATCTTATATGTTTCAATAAGATATCCTCTCATCTTTCCAAATTCCAGAGTATACAAGCCATTCTCGCAGCATATCACAGTCCAGTGCAGGGTAGGTTCACCAGGTTAATTCCCAAGATGGCGGAACTGACATATGATGAAAGAATGGGTCGACTGGCCTTATATTCACAGGAATTTAGAACAATGAGAGGGGATCTTATAGAAACAAAAATAATTCTTAAGAGACTGGACAAGCCTGATGCAGGAAAAATGTTCCCGATGTTGGGGAGTCCAGAACCAAGGGTCACAGTTTAAGAATAAGGGGTAGGCCATTTAGGACTGAGATGAGGAAAAAAGTTTTCATCCAGAGTTGTGAATCTGTGGAATTCTCTGCTACAGAAGGCAGTGGAGGCCAATTCATGGATGTTTTCAAGCAAGAGTTAGTTTCAGTTTCTTCGGGCTAACAGAATAACGGGATATATAGGGGAGAGGGGAAGCAGGAAACGGACGGGTACTGATGTTGTTGGATGACCAGCTAAAAAACAACGCGTGGTGCTCGTCAATGATGGCAGCCTCGCCCAACGGTCTGTCTGCCTTTTTGTCTTTTTTTTGTTATTTTTTGTGTGTTTTAAAAGTTTGTGTGAATGTTCTCTGGTTTGTTTTATGTGGGGGTGGGGGAGGTGTGGGGATGCCTTTCAATCTCTAACCTTGCCGGAGATGCGATTGTTTTTCCGGATCGTGTCTCCCGGTCGCTCTGCGGCCTAACATCATGGAGCTGGCGGCCTTGCTCGAGACTGACTTTGAGCCCATCGTGGGGGCCGTGGACTTACCATCGGAGCCTGCGAACCCTTGCCTGGGATCAACGCTCCAACCACGGCCTGCGGATTCCACCATCGAGGAGCTCACAGTCTCGGGTAGAGACCGATGTCGGGAAGCTCCAACGACGCAGGAGGTTCGACCAGCCCCGACCCGGGGTCAGATCGCCCGGACCGGGGGAGCTGAGATTCTCCCCCCAATGAGGGAGCTTGATCGCCCGATGGGGAGGGCCCGACCGCTGGCTACAGGAGACAAGATCGTCCCGTCAACGGAAGGTTCGAGACTCCCGTCCGCGGGAGAGAACAAAGAAGGGAAGAGATTGAATTTTTTTTTTCAAACTTCCCATCACAGTGAGGAATGTGGAGGAGTCACTGTGGTGGATGTTTATGTTTAAAATGTATTTTGTGTGTCTTGTTGTTCTTTATTGGTCTGACTGCATGGCAAATCAAATTTCCTCGTATGTTGCAAAACATACTTGGGTAATAAAGTATGATTATGATTCCAGAGTACACTCTGGAGTTTGAAGGATGAGAGGGAATGTTATATTGAAAACATATAAGATTATTAAGGGTTTGGACTCGCTAGAGGCAGGAAACATGTTCCCGATGTTGGGGGAGTCTGGAACCAGGGGCCACAGTTTTTAAGAATAAGGAGTAAGCCATTTAGAACGGAGACGAGGAAACACTTTTTCACACAGAGAGTGGTGAGTCTGTGGAATTCTCTGCCTCAGAGGGCGGCGGAGGCCGGTTCTTTCGATGCTTTCAAGGGGAGAGTTAGATAGGGCTCTTAAAGATAGTGGAGTCAGGGGATATGGGGAGAAGGCAGGAACGGGGTACTGATTGGGGATGATCAGCCATGATCACATTGAATGGTGGTGCTGGCTCGAAGGGCTGAATGGCCTACTCCTGCACTATTGTCTATGTTTTCTCTAAAATAACATCATAATTGGCAAAGGGATGAGCTTAGATGGGGCATCATTGTTGGCATGGAGGGTACACAAAAAGCTGGAGAAACTCAGCGGGTGCAGCAGCATCTAAGGAGCGAAGGAGATAGGCGACGTTTCGGGTCGAGACCCTTCTTCAGACTGGGACCATGTGGGCTGAAGGGCCTGGTTGTCCGTGCGGTATGTGTGGAAAGCGACAGGCGGAGGTTTGCTTGGCGTTTAAAGTCACACAGCACGGAGACTGCTCGGACTGCTGGCGGATATCGTTGCTAAACATCAAGCATTTTCTCTGACAAACTAAACTTGCAAGTAACCTCAGGATGACTTTCACTTTCTACCATGGAGCAATCACTTGAGATAATGCAAATTGATCTTTATGATTGAGTTCTCATCTCAAAATCATTTAACGTTCGACAAATATAAATGTGTGCAAATTAAGCCAGCCCGGCCCTAAATTGGCTTATTTCCATACATTTCATGATGCATCTTTCTAATTTCTGGTTAGTCCGCGCCGTCTGCACCTACAGCACTCGTTTGATGTCAACTCCTGGTTTGTCTCTCACTCACCCTTCTACAAGGTTAATTCCCGGGATGGCGGGACTGTCATACGCTGAGAGAATGGAGCGGCTCGGCTTGTACACTCTGGAGTTTAGAAGGATGAGAGGGGATCTTATTGAAACATAAGATTATTAAGGGTTTGGACATTGGCATGGCAGGAAACATGTTGACGATGTTGGGGGAGTCCAGAACCAGGGGCCACAGTCTATGAATAAGGGGTAAGCCATTTAGAACGTAGATGAGGAAACACTTTTTCACACAGAGTTGTGAATCTGTGGAAATTCTCTGCCTCAGAGGGTGGTGGAGGCCGGTGTTCTCTGGACACTTTTCAAGAGAGAGTTGGATAGGGCTCTTAAAGATAGAGGAGAAGGCAGGAACGGGGGTACTGATTGGGGATGATCAGCCATGATCACATTGAATGGCGGTGCTGGCATGAAGGGCCGAAGGGCCGAATTGGCCTCCTCCTGCACTGTTGTCTAACTCTGTAAATTGTCTCTTGTGTAGGATAGCAGCAGTGCATGGAAACTTGGAGCACAGGAAGATAGAGTCATGGAATCATGCAGTGTGGAAACAGGCCCTTCGGCCCAACTTGCCCCAAACTGGACATCATGTCCCAGCTACGCTAGTCCCACCTGCCTGCGTTTGGCCCATATCCCTCTAAACCTGTCCTATCCATGTCCCTGTCTAAATGTTTCTTAAATGTTGGGATAGTCTCAGCCTCAACTACTTCCTCTACTAGCTTGCTCCATACACCCACCACCGTTCGTGTGAAATAGTTAACCCTCAGATTCCTATGAGATCGTTTCCCCTTCACCTTAAACCTATGTCCTCTGGTCCTCGGTTCCCCTACTGTGGTCAGGAGACTCTGTGCATCTACCCGATCTATCCTTCTCATGATCTTATACACCTCTATAAGATCACCCCTCATCCTCCTGCGCTCCAACCTCTCCCTATAGCTCACACCCTCTAGTCCTGGCAACATCCTCGTAAATCTTCTCTGTACCCTTTCTAGCTTGACATCTTTCCTATAACATGGTGCCCGGGAACTGAGATATAGAAGTTGGGAGGTCATGTTGCCAGGACTAGAGGGTGTGAGCTACAGGGAGAGGTTGAGTAGGCTGGGTTTCTATTGCATGGAGTGCAGGAGGATTGCAGGGGGAGATCTTATAGAGGTGTATAAGTTTTTTGCTGTAATCTCAGTACACATGATGATAACAAACCAAAATTAGTTTTCGATCTATTGATCAAAGGATGCTCTGTGGACTTCACCATCGCGAAGCTGGCCGACTTTGGAGGCTGTGGCGGCGACCCGACTGCGGAGCCTCCGGGGCACCGGCCGCGGGCCCTGTGGACGGTAACATCGGGAGCTCGCAGGTCCCAGGCTGGTGACCGATTCTCCGGAGCTCCCGCAACAGCAGCTTCGTCCTCCCCGGGCCGCGGTGTTTGAACCGGCTCGTTCGCGGATCTCGGATTCAGTCGTGGGGCTTAACATCACCCGGCGGGGAGCCCAACATCGGAAGCCTGGATCGCCTCAATGCAGAGGGAGAACAAGGAAGGAAGAGATAGGATTTTAAGACATTTGCCTTCCATTACAATGAGGAGATGCCTGGAGATTCACTGCGATGGATGTTTGTGTTAAACTGTGTTCATTGTGTGTTCTGTTACTTTATTTTCTGTCATGACTGCAAATTATGCAATTTCGTTTCAAACTAAATGTTGAATGACAATAAAGGAAACGCCAACTCTAACTCTCTATGGTGCAAGTGTAGAAATTGATAAGAAATGGGTGGCAATGCCAAATATCGCTTGGGCAGTTTACACCCCAGCGGTATGAACATTGACCTCCAATTTTAGGTAGTCCTTGCTATCTCCCTCCTTCCCCTCCCCTTCCCAGCTCTCCCACAGCCCACTGTCTCCAACTCTACCTTTCTTCTTCCTGCCCCCCCCCCCCCCCACCCCCACATCAGTCTGAAGAAGGGTCTCGACCCAGAGCGTCACCTATTCCTTCGCTCCATAGATGCTGCCTCACGCGCTGAGTTTCTCCAGCATTTTTGTCTACCTGCCGATCTTCAGTCTTCTGAGAAAATACTTTTCGGTTAGCCTAACCTCCCTTCAGTAAGTTGCTCCGTATAATCATTGTGAAAGGCACAAGATGCCAGAGTAACTCAGTGGGTAGGGCTGCATGGGTAGTACATACGGCATTAGACCATTCAGTTCATCGAGTCTCCTAACCCCATTCAATCACGGCTGATCTATCTCTCCCACCTAACCCCATGCTCCTGCCTTCTCCCCATAACCTCTGATACCTGCACTAATCTAGAATCTATCTATCTCAGCTTGACAGCCTCCACAGCCTTCAGTGGCCATAAATTCCACAGATTCACCACCCTCTGAGTAAAGAAATTCCTCCTCATCTCCTTCCTAAATGAGTGTCCTTTAATTCTGAAGCTGTGACCTCTAGTCCTAGACTCTCCCACTAGTGGAAACATCCTCTCCACATCCGCTCTATCCAGGCCTTTCACTATTCAGTGAGTTTCAATGAGGGTCCCCCCTCATTCTTCTAAACTCCAGCGAGTACAGGCCCAGTGCCGTCAAACGCTCATCGTAGGTTAACCCACTCATTCCTGGGATCATTCTCGTAAACCTCCTCTGGACCCTCTCCAGAGCCGGCACATCCTTCCTCAGATACTGTATGGGGCCCCAAACTGCTCACAATACTCCAATGTGGCCTGAAAGTATGACGCCCTGTTTTTGTATCCCAGCCCACTCGCAATAAATGCTAGCATTGAGTTTCCTTTCTTGATTGCAAAATAACTTTTTTGTGAATCCTGCACCAGCACTCCCAAGTCCCTTTGCACCTCTGATTTCTGGATTCTCTCCCCATTTAGAAAATAGTCTATGTCTTTATTCCTACGACCAAAATGCACGACCACACGTTGCTGCACTATATTCCATCTGCCATTTCTCTGCCCGCTCTCCCAACCTGTCCCCCCCACGTCCAAACCTTTGTGTCTTTCTTCTGTAACCATGTCCTAAACCAGACGAGGAAACACTTTTTCTCACAGAGAGTGGTGGTGAGTCTGCGGAATACTCTGCCTCAGAGGGCGGTGGAGGCCGGTTCTCTGGATGCTTTCTGGAAAGGCTAATAGCGGAGTCAGGGGATATGGGGAGAAGGCAGGAACTGGGTACTGATTGTGGATGATCAGCCATGATCACATTGAATGGCGGTGCTGGCTCGAAGGGCCAAATGGCCTACTCCTGCACCTATTGTCTATTGTATATTGTCTGCAGTTCCATGTTTCTACTCCTCTATAACAGGGAGGGAGGGAAGGAGGAAAGGAGGGAGGAAGAGAGGGAGCGAGACAGGGAGGGAGGGAGGTAGGGAATGAGGGAGGGAGGAAGGAAGGGAGGGAGAAAGGGAGGGAGAGAGGGATGGAGAGATGGAGAGAGGGAAGGAGGGAGAGAGGGAGGGTGGGGGGCTAAGACTGACGAGGGAAAGCAATGGAATGGACAGATGGGAGATCTACGTCGCCACTTTCTGCTCAAGGTCACCAGCATCGAACCACAAGCAGTTTTTTAGGTCGTCGTGCACATCGGGCTGGACAAACAGCCTCTAGCCTCATCCATTGGGGAAGACAAATGAGCAGAGATAGCAAACTGGACTCTGCCCAGCTCTCTCGCGGACAGCCCAGCCACTAATAATATATGAATGCCTTGGTTCACAGTACATGTTTGACAATGTGTTTGACCTCCAATCTGACGGCAGTAAAGGGAGACACTAACAAAGATGAATAACATGTTTGCCCATTGTAATGGTTTGGGGAAGTGGAAACTGGAATGAAACAATGTCAATCTGTGTGAGTGCGCTTGCCAAAGGCATTGACGCTGAGCTGTTATCTGTTCTGAATGGGAGGCCACAACTGGTAGAGTTGCTGCCTCACAGAGCCAGAGACCCGGGTTCCATCCTGACCACGGGTGCTGTCTGTACGGAGTTTGCAGGTTGTCCCCGTAACCCGTGGGTTTTCTCTGAGTGCTCCTGTTTCCTCCCACACAAAAAGGCTGGCAGCATCATCAAGGACCCACACCATCCTGGCCACACACTCATCTCCCTGTTGCCATCGGGCAGAAGGTACTGGAGCCTGAAATCTGCAACATCCAGGTTCAAGAACAGCTTCTGCCCCACAGCCATCAGGCTATTAAACACAACATCAAACAAGCTCGGAACAATAACAGCCCTTTATCTGTTTATTTATTGTGTATATCTATGGTCTATAGTATATAGACACACTGAACTTTTATCTCCTGTTCTGTATTGTGTTTACATACTGTGTTGTGCTGCAGCAAGCAAGTATTTCATTGTCCTATCTGGGACACATGACAATAAAACTCTGTAGACTTGACTTGACTCCAAAGACGTGCAGGTTTGTCGGTTAATTGGCTTCTATGGTGTAGGTTAGTGCTACTGCTTGGCGATCGCTGGTAGGTGCCGATCCAGTGGGCTGAAGAGCCAATTGCACGCTGTATCTCCAGAGTCTAAAGTAACGTCTAAAGCTAGTCCCAATTGTTTGTGCTTGGCCCATACCCCTTGAAACTTTCCTATCCATGTATTTGTCCAGATATCTTTTGAATGTTTGCTATTGTATATTTAAGTTTTGGTTTATTATTGTCACGTGTAACGAGGTACAGTGAAAAGCTTTGTTTTGCATGCTATCCATTCAGATCAGACAGTACTGCACATAAATACAATCATCTTGCCGCCCAAGATGCCTCATCTACGCAAGTCCCATTTCTGCAGTTGTATAGGGCTCTGGTGAGGCCACATCTGGAGTATTGTGTACAGTTTTGGTCTCCTAATTTGAGAAAGGACATCCTTGTGATTGAGGCAGTGCAGCGTAGGTTCACGAGATTGATCCCTGGGATGGCGGGACTGTCATATGAGGAAAGATTGAAAAGACTTGGCTTGTATTCACTGGAGTTTAGAAGGATGAGGGGGATCTTATCGAAATATATAAAATTATAAAAGGACTGGACAAGCTATTTGCAGGAAAAATGTTCCCGATGTTGGACGAGTCCAGAACCAGGGGCCACAGTCTAAGAATAAAGGGGAGGTCATTTAAGACTGAGGTGAGAAAAATCTTTTTCACCCAGAGAGTTGTGAATTTATGAAATTCCCTGCCACAGAGGGCAGTGGAGGTCGTCACTGGATGGATTAAGAGAGAGTTAGATGGAGTTGTAGGGGCTAGTGGAATCAAGGGATATGGGGAGAAGGCAGACACGGGTTATTGATTAGGGATGATCAGCCATGATCACAATGAATGGCGGTGCTAGCTCGAAGGGCCGAATGGCCTCCTCCTGCACCTATTTTCTATGTTTCTATCCATGTGTCATCGTAACGGCCTCAACTACCTTGTTTAGACAATCAAACCAAACTCCAGTACAATACAATGAAGGACTGCTATATATCAGCGAGACCAAGCACAGGCTTGTTTCGCTGAACACCCGCCGCTTAGTCCACCTAAACCTACCTGATCTCCCGGTTGCTAAATACTTTAACTCCCCCTCCCATTCCCACACTGACCTTTCTGTTCTAATGAAGAACAGCAGCTAATATTTCGCTTGGGCAGCTTACACACCCAGCGGTATGAACATTGACTTCTCTAACTTTCAAGTAGCCCTTGTTTTGTGTCTCTCTCCGTCCCTCCCCCTTCCAGTTCTTCCACCAGTCTGACTGCCTCCGACTACATTCTATTCTGTTTGTTTTGTTGTTACCTTATCCCGGCGAACAATGATCCATTCCACATTTTCCTTGATCTTCATTCTCTTTGTCCTGTTTTCACACCTCACCCATCCTTATCTATGTATGTCCATCTCCCAGACGAGAGAGAGTTTAAACATCCCAGTATTTGGAATCCATCTGCTCATCACAAAAATACATTTGACATTTGTAGATTTTACTGACGCTATTTTTGCTGTACACAATGTCATCATCCTTGCTAATCCTTTGTATTCAAATAACAACCAGTAGGTTTACTTTACAGCTTTCCTGGTGTTCACTTTGTGAGAACAGGGGCGGCACGGTGGCGCAGCGGTAGATTTGCTGGCAGAGACCCGGGTTCCATCCCGACTACGGGTGCTGTCTGTACGCAGTTTGTACGCTCTCCCCGTGACCTGCGTGGGTTTTCTCCGGGCGCTCCGGTTTCCTCCCACACTCCAAAGACGTGCAGGTTTGCAGGTTAATTGGCTTGGTAAATTATCTCTAGTGTTTGCAGGATAGTGTTAGTGTGCGGGGATCGCTGGTCGGCGCAGACGCAGTGGGCCGTAGGGCCTGTTTCCACGCTGTATCTCTAAACTAAACTAAACTAGACATTTGTGAAAGATAGTGTGTGCACACAAGGCACTAAAATTTACTCTTTTAGTGCATACAAATATTATTTTCTCATTTCTCATTTGACGTGTTAAATAGGGAGGGCTTACAAAGATTGTCTGACTGCAGTAACATGGGCACAGAATGTAGTAATTGTTTGAGTGTGAGCAGTGCTGATAAAGCTGCAATGTTGGAATATGTTTGACTTTTGAGTTCAGTTTTGAATAATGTTTGCATGCACTTCAATTCGACTCATTAATGCCCACTCAATAAACTCAATAAACTGCTTTCGAAATGAAGGGAAGAAAAAGATTGAAGAGTTTTAAGATACAACTCCTCAGTTCAGTTTAGTTTATTGTCACGTGTACGAGGTACAGTGAAAAGCTTTTGTTGCGTGTTAACCAGTCAGCGGAAAGACAATACACGATTACAATCCAGCCGCCCACAGTGTACAGATACATGATAAGGGATATAACGTTTAGTGCAAGGTTAAGTCAGTAAAGTCCGATTAAAGATAGTCCGAGGGTCACCAATGAGGTAGATAGTAGTTCAGGACCGCTCTCTGGTTGTGGTAGGATGGTTCAGTTGACTGATAACAGCTGGGAAGAAACTGTCCCTGAATCTGGACTCCTGTGTTGAGATCGCAGTCGGACTTGTTAAGTATTCACTGGGTAAAACAAAAACTTATATTTGAACATGCAAAGATCGACGAGTTTTTGTAAAGAAAATAAAAACTTTAAAAAAAACCTTTAATCAGAACTTCTGTTACAGAGATGAAAGAGGTGATTTTAATGTAATTTTATGCATCACTTCAAATCAAGGTAGCTGAGATCCATTAAGCAGCTCATTTTTAAACTTGACTGAGTCTAAATAAAAGAGAAATAATGAGGAAGTAAAATCAGAACCTGCACTCAACTGATCCTAATTGTACAGTAGTACTGAAGAAAAAGTGCCATTATAATTAATGTTTCAGTCACACATGAGCGAACCTGTGAGGTAGGAATTCCACCAGACATCCTGTGTGAGGCTGGATTACATGATATTGATGAATTAATGCCAGACCTCCAATTCGGAGAGTGTGGCAGGATCAGGGCCTGCCTCAGAGATCAGTGAGAAATAATTGTTTCCTTAACTGCAGCCTGAGAGATCTTCTGGACAGATATGTTAGACGGGTTGGTTGGTAAGTTTGTGGAAGACACCAAGATTGCTGGGATCACATACGGTGAAGAAGGCTGTCAGAGTGGGCAGCGGGATATAGATCAGCTGTGGAAATGTGTGGAATGTATTAAAAAATATATATAGTGTATGTAAATATAGGAGCAAAGAGGTCCTTTTGCAGTTGTACAGAACCCTAGTGAGACCACACCTGGAGTATTGTCTGCAGTTTTGGTCCCCTCATTTGAGGAAGGACATTCTTGCTATTGAGGGAGTGCAGCTTAGGTTTACAAGGTTAATTCCCAGGATGGAGGGACTGTCATATGCTGAGAGAATGGAGCAGCTGGGCTTGTACACTCTGGAGTTTAGGATGAGAGGGTATCTCATTGAAACATATAAGATTGTTAAAGGTTTGGACACGCTAGAGGCAGGAAACATGTTCCCGATGTTGGGAGAGTCCAGAACCAGGGGCCACAGTTTAAGAATAAGGAGGAAGCCATTTAGAACAGAGACGAGGAAACACTGTTTCTCACAGAGAGTGGTGAGTCTGTGGAATTCTCTGCGGTGGAGACTGGTTCTCTGGATGCTTTCAAGAGAGAGCTAGATAGGGCTCTTAAAGATAGCGGAGTCAGGGGATATGGGGAGAAGGCAGGAACGGGGTACTGATTGGGGATGATCAGGCATGATCAAATTGAATGGCGGTGCTGGCTCGAAGGGCCGAATGGCCTACACCTGCACCTATTGTCTATTGTCTATTGTAAAATCATGAGAGGAATAAATTGGGTCGACACGCAGTCTCTTGCCCAGAGTAGCTGAATCGAGAACCAGAGGACATAGGTTTAAGGTGATGGGGGGAAAGTTTTAATGGGAATCTGAGGGGTAACGTTTACACACAAAGGGTGGTTGGGTGTATGGAACGAGCTGCCGGAGGAGGAAGTTGAGTCTGGGACTATCACAACATTATCACAACTCTAAATGAGTGGAGAAATGGGCAGATTTACCTTAGACTTTAGACTAGAGATTCAGCACAGAAACAGGCCCTTTGGCCCATGGAGTCCGCGCCGACCAGTGAACACCCCATACACCAGCACTATCCTGCACACTCTAGGGACAATTTACAATTTTTACCAAAGCCAAATTAACCTACAAAACAATAGACAATAGGACAATAGGTGCAGGAGTAAGCCATTCGGCCCTTCGAGCTAGCACCGCCATTCAATGTGATCATGGCTTGATCATCCCAATCAGCACCCCGTTCCTGCCTTCTCCCCATATCCCCATATCCCCATATCCCCTGGACTCCACTATCTTTTAAGAGCCCTAGCTAGCTCTCTCTTGAAAGCATCCAGAGAACTGGCCTCCACTGCCCTCTGAGGCCCACCCGCTCCATTGTCTCAACATATGACAGTCCCGCTATCCCAGGAATTAACCTTGTAAACCTACGCTGCACTCCCTCAATAGCAAGAATATCCTTCCTCAAATTTGGAGACCAAAACTGCACACAGTACTCCAGGTGTGCTCTCACTAGGGCCCTGTGCAACTGCAGAAGGACATCTTTGCTCCTATACTCAACTCCTCTTGTTATGCCATTCGCTTTATTCACTGGCGGCTGTACCTGCATGCTTACTTTCATTGACTGTTGTACAAGGACCCCCAGATCCCGTTGTACTTCCCCTTTTCCCAACTTGACACCATTTAGATAATAATCTGCCTTCCTGTTTTTGCTACCAAAGTGGATAATCTCAAGTGGATTCATCCATGCTACAAACCTGTATGTCTTAGGAGTGTCGGAGGAATCCAGATCATCAGGAGAAAACCTACGCAGGTCACGGGGAGAACGTGCAAACTCCATACAGACAGCACCCGTAGTCGGGACCAAATGAGTTCTCTGGTGCTGTGAGGCAGCAGCTCTACCACTGCGCGTTTGTTCTATATCGCTCTAAACATTTCTTCTCATGTACCTGTCTAAATATCTATTAAATGTTGTTATTGTACCTAACTCAACGACTCCTTCTAGCAGGTAGATAAAAATGCTGGAGAAACTCAGCGGGTGAGGCAGCATCTATGGAGCAAAGTTATTGGTGACATTTTCGGGTCGAGACCCTTCTTCAGTCTCGACCTGAGACATCACCTATTCCTTCACTCCATAGATGTTGCCTCACCTGCTGAGTTTCTCCAGCATTTTTATCCACCTTCGATTTTTCCAGCATCTGCAGTTCCATCTTAAAGACTTCTTCTGGCAGTTCGTTCCATACACCCACCAACCTCTGTGTGAAAACGTTGCCTCCCAGGTTCCTATGAAATCTTTCACCTCTCACCTTACACCCATGTCCTCTGGTTCTTGATGCTCCTACTCGAAGAGAAAGCAACAAAATAGGGTGAACATTGATCCTCTCAGTACCCGGGTCTCTGGTGCTGTTGCCAGTAACCACCACCGCTTCCCAGTCAGTGGAAGGACTACACATGCTTACAATCAAGCTGTCCGCAGTGTACAGTGACATGCGTGGGTTTCCCCCAGGTGCTCCGGTTTCCTCCCAAATCCTAAAGACGTTACAGGTTTGTAGGTTAAGAAAGAACTGCAGATGGTGGAAAAAATCGAAGGTAGACAAAAATGCTGGGAAACTCAGCGAGTGAGGCAGCATTTATGGAGAGATGGAATAGGTGACGTTTAGGGTCTCGACCCGAAACGTCGCCTATTCTTTCATCCATAGATGCTGCCTCACCCGCTGAGTTCCTCCAGCATTCTCGTCTACCTTCAGGTTTTGTAAGTTAGTTGGCCCTCTGTACAACATGCTCCAGTGGTTGAAACAGTGGGATAATCTGGAACTAGTGTCAACGGGCGATCGATGGTCGGCCCCCCCTGGTCTTGGTGGGCAGCTTTAAGAGTCGGCAAGAAGGTTTTATTGTCATATGACTTGGATTGGACAATATAATTTCTTTCAGCACAACTAGATATAATACTCTATAAAGACCACAATAAAATAATTACAAAAAGGTTCAGTGTGTGTAGTGTGTGTATATAATATATACATATACATATCCCAATAAGCCCTGAACAATATAGACTTGGGGGCATTAGTTTATTTTCTTTGAGATATTATTGTTTGTTTGTATATGAAAAACAAACAGAAATAGCCCAAAGACAAAACTAATGCCCCCAAGTCTATGTTGTTCTCAGCTTATTGGGCGGTTGTTCTGTTCAAGAGCTTGATGGTTGCTGGGGAAGAAGCTGTTCCTGAACCTGGTCGTCACAGTTTTAGACAATAGACAATAGTCAATAGACAATAGGTGCTGGGAGGAGGCCATTCGGCCTTCGAGCCAACACCGCCATTCAATGTGATCATGGCTGATCATCCCCCAATCAGTTACCCCGTTTCCTGCCTTCTCCCCATATCCCCTGACTCCGCTATCTAAATCTCTCTTGAAAGTTTCCAGAGAAACCGGCCTCCACCGCCCTCGGAGGGCAGAGAATTCCACAGACTCCCTGATTCTGGACCTCCCCAACATCGGGAACATGTTTCCTGCCCTCTAGCGTGTCCAAAACATGAATAATCTTATATGTGTCAATAAGATCCCCTCTCATCCTTCTAAATTCCAAAGTGTACAATCCCAGCTGCACCATTTCTCTCAGCAATATGACAGTCCCGCCAATCCTGGGAATTAACTGAGGGTACACTTCTTCCCGATGGTAGCAGAGAGATGAAAACGTGGCCAGGGTGGTGTGGGTCTCTGATGATGCTGGCTGCCTTTTTTGAGGCAGCGCCTCCTGTAGATCCCTTCGATGGTGGGGAGGTCACCTCATTACAGGATGGATGTGGAGGCATTTGGAAAGGCAGTTTACCGGAATGTTCTCTGAATGGGAGGAGAATTAACAACAGGGAGAGGTTGGACAATGAGCAGGTTGAAAGTTTGAGAAGACAATAGACAATAGACAATAGGTGCAGGAAGTAGGCCCTTCGAGCAAAAACCGCCAATTCAATGTGATCATGGCTGATCTCCCCCCCCCCCCATCAGTTACCCCGTTCCTGCCTTCTCCCCATATCCCTGACTCCGCTAATTTTTAAGAGCCCTATCTAGCTCGCTCATGAAAGTTTCAGAGAACCGACCTCCATGCCCTCTGAGGCAGAGAATTCACAGACTCACAACTTCACTGTGAGAGAAGTGTGTTTCCTCGTGTCTGTTCTAAATGGCTTAACCTTTATTCTTAAATAATCCTTGAAGGGAAGTACATACCTAGATAGGGTAGATCGTCAGAACCTCTTTCGGCAGGGTGGAAATGTGGGAGCAGAGGGGCGTTGGCTTTAAGGTGAGAGGGGGGAGGGAAAGTTTAAAGGAGATGTACGGGGGCAGGTTTTATGCACGGAGGGTTGGGGGCTGGAACGCGCTGCAGGGCTCTGGATGGTGGAGGCAGATACGGCAGTGGGTGTTTTAAGAGGCTTTTACTCAGGACATGGATATGGCGGGAATGTTTAGGGACATGGATCACGTGCAGGCAGAGGGATTAGTTTAAGTTGGCCATCATTGGTTCAGCACGGATATTGTGGGCGAAGGGCCTGTTCCTGTGCTTGGACTGTTCTTATGACACTAATTTCCTGCTCATTTTGGAGAAGATTACAAAGGGCAGATGATGATAAATATGAGAGGAGAGAACACGGGGTGGCAACACTGAATAGCTTTTTAATTAAAAAAATACTTTTTGTGCTTTGTTCAATTTATGCGACTTATTAAAATCTTTACGAGCCTTTCTTTCACATCTCTGTAATGGCTTGTTAATTTATATATTTAAAGTACTTATGAAATGTTTAATCTTTTCAACTATTTGATTTTTCATAAGTGCTGTACCGATTTCTGAATGATATTTTAAAGCCAAAGGATTTGTAGTTTTTAGGAGAAGGAGGTCCTACTGCAGTTGTAACATGGCCCTGGTGAGACCACACCTGGAGTATTGTGTGCAGTTTTGGTCTCCAAATTAGAGGAAGGACATTATTGCAATTTGATTTGGGAGTGCAGTGTAGGTTCACCAGGTTAATTCCCGGGATGGTGGGACTGACATATAATGAAAGAATGGGGCGGACTGGGCTTGCAATTCACTGGAATTTAGAAGGATGAGAGGGGATGGATATCTTATAAAAAAACATATACAATTCTTAATGGATTGGACAGGGTAGTAGAGGCAGGAAAAAAATGTTCCCGATATGTTTGGGGGAGTCCAGAACCAGGGGTCAAAGTTTAAGAATAAGTAGTCAGCCATTTAGGACTGAGATGAGGAAAAACGTTTTCACCCAGAGAGTTGTGAATCTGTGGAATTCTCTGCACAGAAGGAAGTGGAGGCCAATTCACTCGATGTTTTCAAGACGTTAGATTTAGCTCTTGGGGCTAACGGAATCAAGGGATATGGGGATGAGGCAGGGAACGATGGGCACTGATTGTGGATGATCAGCCATTTATCACACTGAATGGCATGCTGGCTCGAAGGGCCGATTTGGCCTACTCCTGCACCTATTTTTCTATGTTTCTAAGCAGTGAATATAAGACTGGGGCTTTTTAAAATTCATCGACAGAGTTGCTGCCTCACAGCGCTTGAGACCCGGGTTCAATCCTAACTACGGGTGCTGTCTCTGTACGGAGTTTGTACGTTCTCCCGTGGACCGCGTGGGTTTTCTCTCAGGGTGCTTCAGTTTCCTCCCACACTCCAAAGACGTGCAGGTTTGTAGGTTTATCACATTGGAATAAATGGGAATTATCCCTATTGTGTTAGCGTTTGCGGGGGTTGGATCGCTTGGCCGGCACGGACTTGGTGAGCCGAGAGCGGCCTGTTTTCCGCGCTGTTGTCTCAAAACTAAACTAAAGGTGTGTGTGTTATTAAGAGAAAATATCCTCACTTTTTTCACCATTTTTTGTGCTGGTAAGTTGCACTTTATGTCGGGTGTTTTAAACGGAAATATTGTTATTTACTTAAAAGCCTCCCTGGCATTTATATTAAAAACACAAAGTGCTGGGGAGTAACACAGATGGTGATGGAGCATCACTCAAGAAACATAGATAGGTAATGGGCCCCCCGGAGGAAGGTGGAGAGGTGTGTACCTGTGATGGACCGGCCAGTGTTCCTCCACACTTCTCTGCTGTCTCCTCCACTCCTGGACATTTGATGTTGCTGATCCAGGCCGTGATGCAGGCAGGCAGGAGCAGAAACAGAAAGTGAAACACAGTTCACCTTTTCTTCAGCTTGGTGGAACTTTTAGTTTCAGGGTATTTTATCTTCACTAGCTCGGACAAAAAAGGTTTTTAGTTTAGTTTAAAGACACCCAGCACGGAAACAGGCCTTCAGCCCACCGTAGTTTGTGCTGTCCAGCGATCCCCACACACTCACACTATCCTACCACGGATAGGGATTAATTTATAGTTACACTAAGCCAATTACCTACAAACCTGTGCGTATTGGGCGGAGTGTGGGAGGAAACCGAAGATCTCGAGAAAAAAAACCCACGCAGGTCACTGGGAGAAGGTACAAACTCCATACAGACAGCAACCCGTGGTCAGGATGGAACCCGGGTCTCTGGCGCTGTGAGGGCAAACTCTTACCGCTGCGCCACCGTCCCGTGGGTTTTATAAATTAAAGAGCTTTCTTTCACTTTTATTCTTAAAGTCTCAAGCTGAAATTATTTAATGAGCATTTGCAAAAATTATTCAGAAAGTTCACTTTTTTAAACAATGATGAGCGTTTGTTCGGCCTTGGGGCCTGTACTCACTGGAGTTTTTAGAAGAATGAGGGGGGGACTCATTGAAACTTACAAAAATATTCATTTTCACCACATTTATTTACTACTAATCCTTGGGTCCACCCAAACCAATGGATGTAGTAGTAAGATACATGAGGTGTGAAAATGAATATTTTGTCAAGGCTATTGTATTGTTTCAATCTCTGCAAATAGAGGTACATTTTTAATCAAGTCACGGAATGGGATTTTAAATTAATATTAGATTATTTTGGGGAGGAAAGAAGGCCAGGAATTCGATACACTACACTACAGTTGCAAAGGACAAGTGGGAGTGGCACTTCAAATTTTAGGATATATTTCTATGCAGGCCCAACTTCGAACCACTAATTTAATTGGTTGTGAGGACAGCTCTATAGCCTCGGTGGAAAGAGATGAGGACAATATCCTGACTTCCCACATCCCAAAACTTTTGGTGGAGGAAAAGGCTCTTCTGGACATATGCTGAGTATAATCGTTCCAATAACGATATTTTACTTTAGAAACCTGGTTCACTCTTACAGACAACCCTTCCTTAAACTGAATTAAACGACCAAAAAGTTTTAAGGATGGATAGCTTTGGATAATGAAATTAAACCAGGATGTATGACTCAACATTTAAAGAGTGGATGAAGAAAGGAATGACTGCATTTATACTGTTATTGAAAATGGAGGAGAGACCTAAGAAGTTTTCAGATTGAGGATAGATTTGCACTACGGAACCAAGAAACTTGTTTGATACTCCACTGAGAGATTATTACAATAAAAGGTAAAAAGGGAGCACTAGAAGGGAAAAGATATTCCAGTGAAGAAGTGATAGTTAGTTGCGGTATCATCAAAAAAAACATTAAGGGATTATTCTAAACTTTATCATTGTTTAATGGAAATGTCAAGCTAAAACTACTTTTATGTAAAATTTAAAGTGGGGAAGGAAATTGAAACATCACAATCTCAGAAAGAAGAAATGGCATCATATGTGGGTAACACTACAGACATCCAAATTCACAAAATTGGAGAGAGCGAGAGAATTTAATTGTGAAAAAATTTGATTAGGTTTCTTTATTACGCTAACATTAAAAAAAGCAAGGCAAATTCAAGCAGCAAACATGCTGGAGCAATGGTGGTCAAACAGACACAAACCATGCACATATCTTCTGGAGTTGCCCAAAATAGAACCATGTTGCGGACAGAGTGAATCAGAAATTAACGGAGGTATTAGGATATATAGTCTGCAAGAATAGTGTTCCATTTTATACCAGCGGTAAATATAAATACAAGTGGTTGCTGAAGGAAGACCATACTTGGTTAAAATCCTACTCACAGCTGGCAGAAAAAGGCCCATTACAAGAAACTGGCTCGCAGTGGACACACCAGACCTTAGACAATGGTTAGAAAAGTCCAGGAAATATTTTGTCATGGAGGAAAAATGACATATTCTCTAAGAGTGAAAGAAGACGAGTTTAACAGAGAAATGGGGAAAATGGAATTAGGTATAGAAATAAAGACATCAACACTATTAATTTTATAGAAAATAATGTAAGTTATTGGAAAATGTTTTATACTCTGACCATAGTTTCCTGTATACTGCATCATTATTGTAACACTTGAACCCCCGCTACACTGTTGTAAGTTTCATGTAATGTTGTATGTTTGTGTTATATTTGTGTTTTTATTTGTGTAATATAAAAGCAATAAAAACTAAAAGTGTAAAAAAAAAAAAAAAAGAAGAAACTTAAAGATAGTGAAAGGGCCCGGAGATAGGAGCGGGATGTGGAGGGAGGATGTTTCAACTGGTGGGAAGAGTCTAGGACCAGAGGGCCACAGCCTCAGAATTAAGGGACTGTTTTCTTTTCGGTTGCAGATTGGAGGAATGTCTTTAGTCAGAGGGCGGTGAATTGTGGAGTTCATAGCCACGGACGGCTGTGGAGGCAATGGGTCATGGATGTTTTAAAGGAGGAGGATTGACAGATTCTGATTTAGTACGGTGTTGTCAGGGGTTTTACGGGGTGAAGGGCAGGAGGAATGGGGTTGAGAGGAGAACATAAGATCGGCCATGATTGAATGGTGGAGTAGACTTGATAGGCGAATGCCCTAATTCTGCTCCTAGAACGATGAACATGGAAAAAAGTAAGGCTGAATACAATATTGAATCTCGGCCCTGTGCTTTCCATTGTGCGCAGAAGAGAAGATAATAATTCTTGAAATAATGTTAAATAAATCATCAGTGGGCCCCCTTGGGTATTTCCAGGGCTTCCAACCACACACAGAGGCAACTTAAAAAGATTGACCCAAAAAGCTGGAGAGTGACTCAGCGAGTGAGACAGCATCTCTAGGGGAAAACAAATAGGTGACTCCGAGATGCTGCCTGTCCCGTGAATTCTCTGCTCAGAGGGTTGTGGGAGGCCCGGCTCTCTGGATACTTTCAAGGACAGGCTAGAGCGCTTTAATCATAGAAGAGTCTGGGGAGAAGGCAGGAAGGGGGGGGTACTGATTGGGGATGACAGCCATGATCGCATTGCTGGGCCAGTGCTGGCTCGAAGGGGCCAAAAGGCTACTCTGCAACCTATTGTCTATTGTCTATTGTTTACTCCTGCTATTTGTGTTTTTTTGGTATAAGCCAGCATCTGCTGTTCTTCCCACCAACGTGAAAAGATACCTTGTTATAGCGAGGCATTTAAAGAGGCCATTGTATCAATGCAATGTTCTGTATCAGTGCACATGGATCGAGCAACATGAAGTATTCGGCAGCTAATTAACTATTAGCAATGCAATATTACCATAGATTTCTGTCTGCATAAATTCATATAACACACAGTTCATTGTTTAAGAAGAAATGCAGATGCTGGAATATCGAAGGTTAGAAAAATAATTGCGGAGAATCTCAGGGGTGAGGCAAGATCTATGGAGCGCGGGAAATAGGCAACGTTTTTGGGGGTTCGGCTAGAAACGTTCGCTATTCCTATCCATAGAGGCACCCGTGCCACCGCTGAGTTCTGAGTTTCTCCAGCCTTTTTGTCTACCTCAGTTCATTGAATGCGTTAGGCTGGTAAAATCAAATAGATTTTCTTTTTAGTTATTCAAATGAAGATTCATAAACATCTGTACCATTCCTGGGCGGGTGATGGTGGGTAGCAGCGGTAGAGTTGCTGCTCACAGCGCCAGAGTCCCGGGTTCATCCTGACTACGGGTGCTGTTGTATGGAGTTAGTCGTTCTCCTCGTGAGGTGGGATTCCTCCGAGTGCTCCCTTAGTCATCCATTGCTCACTTTGTTAATCCGTATTATCCTCTAAACTTCCTGCCGCTTTCTGTTTCAATGTCCCCACCGTTTTTGTTACTAAGTGGGTTCATGGATTTTTCTGAATCCAAGGAATGCTGCTTCATCATCGACGGGTGTCATCCCCCCCCCCCCCCCCCCCCCCCCCACACCACCACGAAACAGTCTACAAAAGGGTAGAGTCACAGAGTAATTCAGAGCAGAAACAGGCCTTCAGCCCATCTTGCCCATGCTGACCAAGATGCCCGCCTACACTATTCCCACCTGCCCGCATTTGGCCCTACACCCTCCAAATCTGTCCTATCCAGGTTAAGGCCCTGTCCACTGTACGATCTAATTCAAGAGTTCTCCCGAGTTTCCCCGATTCGAACTCGGAGATTTACGGTAATGGGCACTCGTAGGTACTCGAGGCTCTCGTGGACATTTTTCAACGTTGAAAAATTTCACGAGTCTTCACGAGCTTACCCCGACGTTTCCCGAGTACCTGCCGTTAGCGTTACGAGCCGCTAAGAGATGTCCACGAGCTCCGACGTACCGCTACGTAATTCTACGTGATATACCACGAGATTGATTTTTTTTTAAAACTCGGGAGAGCTCTTGAATGTACTCGTACAGTGGGACAGGCCCTTAACTGTCCAACTGTTTTCTTAAAACGTAGCGATAGTCCCAGCCTCAACTACCTCATCTGGCAGCTCGTTCCATACACCCACTACCCTCTGTGTGACAAACGTTACTCTCGGATTCCCTATTAAATCTTTTCCCTTAACCTTAAACTATGTCCTGGTGCTCGATTCCCCTGCTCTGGGCAAGAGACTCTGTGGTCCTACCCGAACTATTCCTCTCGTGGTTTCACACACTTGAATAAGATCACCCCTCATCCTCCTGCGCTCCATGGAATAGAGAACCAGCCTACTCACCTCTCCCTATAGCTCACAACCTCTAGCCCTGGCAACATCCTCGTAAATCTTCTCTGTTTTTACCCTTTCCAGCTTCCTTATAACATGGCGCCCAGGGGGGAACTGAACACAATACTCTAAATGCGGCCTCACCAACATTCTTATACAACCGGCGACATGACTTCCCAGCTTCTATGCGCAATAGTCATAGAGTCATACAGCACATCAACAGGCCCTTTGGCTCAACGTTTAGTTATTTTAGTTTTTTCAGTCTAGCAAGGTGAAGTGAAAAGGCTTTTTTCTTGCTTGCCATCTAGTCAGCGGAAAGCTATGCATAATTGCAAATGGAGCCATCCACAGTTTAACGAATACAGAGTAAAAGGAGGAGGGAACATTTAATGCAAGATTAAATAAAGTCCAGTAAAGTCAAATAGACAATAGACAGTAGAGAATAAGTGCAGGAGTAGGCCATTCGGCCCTTCGAGGTCAGCACCGCCATTCATGTGATCATGGCTGATCATCCCCAATCAGTGCCCCGTTCCTGCCTTCTCTCCACATCCCCTGACTCCGCTATTTTTTAAGAGCCCTATCTAGCTCTCTCTTGAAAGCATCCAGGGGGAGAAACCAGCCGCCACCATCCGCTGAGGCAAGAAATTCACACATACTCTCTCTGTGAGAAAAAGTGTTTCCTCGTCTCGGTGTAAATGGCTTACCCCTTATTCTTAAAACTGTGGCCCCTGGTTCTGGAAGGGAGATCAGGTAGGTCAGGCTGAATGGGGTCATCTCCGCTCTCCCGCCTACTCTCTTTCCTCTTGATCTCTCTCCCTGTACCTGAGGGTGACCACCTCGTTATAGCTCCTCTCTATGGAGCTCTCATTCTCCTGATGGTCCCAGGTCATCCAGCTGCTTCTCCAGCTCCTAACGCCAACTGTAATATGTCATCTTCGACGTAGATTCTGCCTGGAAGATTGATTTCGAATGTCTGGAACCTCCTGCAGAAAATCATTGTTCCTAAATCTTGACAGGAATTTTATTGAAGCTTACAGCAATCTGTGAGAGTACCGATACAGAATCACTTGTATCAGTCAAACCTCAACTTAATTGCTTCCCCACGTGGTTGAAGATGTCTGGTGTAAAAAACATCTGTGCCACACAAAATAAAACATCCATGCCTTTCCCAGTGACAATCATCCATAGTGAAGCCTTACAATGTTAAAAATTATAAGTTCCAATGTTCAGTTTCGTTTATTGTCACGTTGTACCGATGGTACAGTGAAAAGCTTCTGTTGCGTGCTAACCAGTCAGCGGAAAGACAATACATGATTACAATCGAGCCGATCACAGTTGTACAGATACAGGATACGAACAAACCACCAACGGGAATATCGTCCCCCCAGTTTAGTGCAAGGTAAAGCCAGTAAAGTCCGATCAAAGATAGTCCGAGGGTCACCAATAAGGTAGATAGTAGGAATGCTCTCTTGTTGTGGTAGGATAGAAACATAGAACAATAGAAACATAGAAAATAGGTGCAGGAGGAGGCCATTCGGCCTTTGAGCCAGCACCGCCATTCATGTGATCATGGCCTGATCATCCCTATCAATAACCCGTGCCTGCCTTCTCCCCATATCCTTGACTCCACTAGCCCCTAGAAGCTCTATCTAACTCTCTCTTAAATCCATCCAGTGATTAGGCTCCACTGCCCTCTGTGGCAGGAATTCCACAAATTCACAACTCTCTAGGTGAAAAGTTTTTTCTCACCTCAGTCTTAAATGGCCTCCCTTTATTCTAAGACTGTAGGCCCTGGTTTGGATATCAGATGTGGGAGGTCATGCAGTCAGATAGCTCCAGACTCCACCTCTGTGGCCAGACGTCGGTGTGTGCACGTTTTTTTTTGTATCTGAATTACGGCCCCCTTTTTAGGAGGTGCGTCAAGATGGCGCTCCAAATGGACCGTATTCGGTACCTGGAGCAGCAGCTCGATGACCTCCGTCTGGTCAGGGAGAGTGAGGAAGCCATAGAGAGGAGCTACAGACAGGTGGTCACTCCAAAACCACAGGAGGCAGAAACGTGGGTCACGGTTAGGTGAGGCAAGGGGCAGATGCAGGGACTAGAGAAGTACCCAGTGGCTGTACACCTTGGCTAATAAGTACTCCTGTTTGAGTACTGTTGGGGGGCACAGCCTACCTGGGGGTAGCAACAGCGACCAGGCCTCCGGTACAAAGACGGCCCCTGTTGCTCAGAAGGGTAAGGAAAAGAAGAGGAGGGCAGCAGTAATAGCGGGGGGACTCTATAGTTAGGGGGTCAGATAGGCGATTCTGTGGATTGCAGTCAGGAGACCCGGATGGTAGTTTGCCTCTGGTGCCAGGGTCCAGGATGTAATGAACGTGTCTTGAAATGGGAGGGAGAGGAGCAGAGCAGAGGTCGTGAGTACATATAGGTACCAATGACATAGGTAGAACAAGAGAGGAGGTCCTGAAAGGAGAATTTAGGGAGTTAGGAAGAGTGTTAAGGAGAACGACCGCAAAGGTAACAATCTGGGATTACTGCCTGTGCCACGCGACAGTGAGAGTAGGAATGGAGCAAGGTGGAGGATAAATGCGTGCTAAAGGACTGGTGCAGTGGGCAGGGATTCAAGTTTCTGGATCATTGGGACCTCTTTTGGGGAAGGTGTGACCTGTACAAAAAGGACGGGGTTGCACTTGAACCGAGGGGAACCAATATCCTGGCGGGGAGATTTGCAAAGGCTACTGGGAGACTTTAAACTAGATCGGTTGGGGGGAAGGGACAGGGATCAAATAGAGAAGGCAAGTAGGTCCGTTTGTGGGGCAGGAGGCAGAGAAGAGAAGCAGTCAGACGCAAACACGTAGGGAGGAATGAAGAAAAAAATAACAACGGGGAATAAGAAGTGGTATTAGGGTTTCTTAAATGTGTGAGCAGAGAGACAGAGGGATGTAAAATGAGGATAGGAGCAATAGGTAGCGAGGTGAAAAGTGGCAGGAAAACAAATCCAGGCAAAAAATCTAAAAGGGCCACTTTTCAACATAATTGTAAAAGGGTCAAGAGTGTTGCTAAAAACAAGCCTGAAGGCTTTGTGTCTCAATGCGAGGAGCAATTCGTAATAAGGTGGATGAGTTGACTGGGGCTTATGATTCTTAATTGCACATAGCTATACAGCTAATAACCTTTATGATTCTCACATATAGTTGGGATCACGGTGACATGGCTCCAGGGTGACCAAGGCTGGGAGCTGAACATCCATGGGGATGAAATTCAATATTCACCGGTGGAAGGATGATGTAGACAGAGAGGAAAAGGAGGTACGGGGGGGTAGCATTTGCGTAGTAGGGAGCGGAGATTAACGCAATAGAAAGGAATGACATTAGCTCATTGGAGGATGTGAAGGGAATCCCACCCACCACCGATATGGGTGGAGCGAGATATTGCGAAACACTAAGGAGCAGAGAAGCTAGTGGGTGTTGTGTACAGGCCACCTAACAGTAGTAGTGTGGAATTGGGGATGTCCCCTCCACATCAAACAGGAAACTAGAAATGCGAATTGCAACGAAGGTAAAACCGTTATAATGGGGTGACTTCAATTCCTACATATAGATTGGGTGAATCAAATTGGCTAGGCCGAGGGGTGCTAAAAAGAGGAAGAGGATTTCTTGGAATGTATGCGGGATAGAATTTTCTAAACTAACTTGTGAGGAACCAACGCGAGAGAAGATAACAGGCTATTCTAGATGCTCGGATATTGAGTAATGAGGACCTTGTTTAGGGTTAGTTAGCAGCCTTGTCTTCATCTTGTGCATGGCCCCTTGGCAACCATAGCAATCGAGTGACCATTAATATGGTTGAGTTCTTCATTAGATCGATGGAGAGCGACATTGATTCCTTAATTCACAGAAACACTGGTCCTGAACTTAAAGAAAGGTACTTTTAGCAACGGTATGAGACGTGAACTTTTTTTGCAGACTGCAGTACATATCGCTCGAGGTGTAGCCGACCAGAGAAGGGGCAGTGCTGGACTGCTGCCTGGCCATGTTAGGAATGAGGCAGGTCAGGTGACGGAGGTATGCGTTGGTGAGCACTTCGGGACCAGTGGATCACAATACCATTAGTTTCAATATAATTATGGAGAGAGTCAGACTGGGACTAGGGTGGAGATTTTTGATTGGAGAAAGGCTAACTTTGAGGAATGCGTAAGGATTTTAAAGGAGTGAATTGGGACACTTTGTTTCATGGGAAGGTTGTTAGAAGAGAAATGGAGACATTTTAAAGGAGAAATTGTAAGAGTAAGAATCTTTATGTCCCTGTTAGGTTGAAAGGAAATAGTAAAATTGGAAAGAGCCATGGTTTTCAAGGGAAAAATTGGACACTTTTTTCGAAAAAAAGAGAGATATCTACAATAATTATAGGAGGATGGAGTAAATTAGGTGCTAGAGGAGTATAAAGAATGTAGAAAAAAGAATCTTAAGAAAGAAACTAGGAAGAGGCTAAAAGAAGATATGAAGGTTGCTTTGCAAGAAAGTGAAAGTAAACCCAAAGGGTTTCTACAGCTATATTAAACAAAAGGATAACGAGGGATAAAATTAGGACCATTTAGAGAGACAGATATGGACAGCTATCTGCAGAGCCAAAAGAGACTGGGGAGATATTGAACAATTTCTTTCTTCGGTATTCACCAAGGAGAAGGATATTGGACTCTGTGAGGTAAGGGAAAAAAGTAGAGTAGCTATGGAAACTATGAGATTCAAAGAGGAGGAAGTACTGACACTTTTTGAAAAACATAAAAGTGGATAAGTCTCCGGTCCTGACAGGATATTCCCAGGACATTGAGGGAAGTTAGTGTAGAAATAGCAGGAGCTGTGACAGAAATATTTCAAATGTCATTAGAAACGGGAATAGTGCCGGAGGAGGGGATTGGAGTACTGCGCATGTTGTTCCAGTTGTTTTAAAAAGGGTTCAAAGAATAAACCTAGCAATTATAGACCTGTTAGTTTGACTTCAGTGGTGGGCAAATTAATGGTAAAGGATAACTAAATAGAGATAATATATAAGATTAAGGCATCTGGATAAACAGGGTCTGATCAGGAACAGTCAACATGGATTTATGCCTGGAAGGTCATGTTTGACAAACCTTCTTAATTTTTTTGAAAGCGGTTACTAGGGAAATTGATGAGGGTAAAGCAGTGAATGTTGTCTATATGGATTTCAGTGGCCTTTGACAACGTTCCCCATGGAAGGTTGTTAGAAGGTTCCAATCTTTGGGTGTTAATGGCGAGTAGCAAGATGGAATTCCACAGTGGCTGAATGGGAGATGTCAGAGAGTAATGGTGGATGGGACTGTTTGTCAGGTTGGAAGCCGGTGACCAGTGGGGGTGCCTCAAGGATCTGTGTTGGGTCCAACTGTTGTTTGTTCGCATGCACATCAATGATCTGGATGATAGGGGGTGGAAAATTGGATAAGTAAGTATGCAGATGATACTAAGATAGGTGTGTTGTGGATAAATGAAGTGGATTTTCAAAGTTCTACAGACAGATTTGGGACATTTGGAAAAGTGGGCTGAAAGATGGCGGATGGAGTTTAATGCTGATATGTGTGAAGTGCTACATCTTGGCAGGCAAATCAAATAGGACGTACATGGTAAATGGTAGTGGAATTGAGGAATGCTGTGGAACAGAGAGATCTAGGAATAACTGTGCATAGTTCCCTGAAGGTGGAATCGCATGTAGATAGGGTGGTAAAGAAAGCCTTTGGCGCTTCTGGTCTTATAAATCAGAGCATTGAATATAGGAGTTGGGAAGTAATGTTAAAAATTGTACAGGGCATTGTAAGACCAATTTCTGGAGTTCGGAGTATGGTGTACAACTTTGGTCGCATAATTATAGGAAGGATGTTCAACAAAATAGAGAGAGTACAGAGGAGATTTACTCGAATGTTGCCTGGGTTCCAGCAACTCTGTTACAGAGAAAAAGTTGAACAAGTTAGGTCTTTATTCTTTGGAGCACACAGATGGTTAAGGGGGGACTTTGATTAAGGTCTTTAAAAATGGATGATGAAGGGATAGACAGAGTTGACGTGGATAAGCTTTTCCCAATGAGGGTAGGGAAGATTCAAACAAGACTGAAAAAAAAAAAAATAAAAAAACATGAGAAATTTAAGGACAGAAGTTTAGGGGGTAACGTGAGAACATCTTTACTCAGAGGGGGTGGCTGTGTGGAATGAGCTTCCAGCAGAAGTGGTGGAGGCAGGATCGATTTTAAAACCATTTGTAAAGTGGATAGGTATATGGACGTGAAGGGAATGGAGGGTAGGTCTGAGTGCAGGTAGATGGGGGACTAGGGGAAAACAAATGGTCCGGCACGGACTGAAGGGCCGAGAGGGCCTGTTTCCGTGATGTAATTGTTATATGGTTATATGGTTATATGGTTTAAATTGGCCAAGATCGACTGGCCAATTGATTCTTGAAGGGTTGACGGTGGATATGCAATGGAAGGCATTTAAACTACTGCATGTATGAAGTACAACAATTGTTCATCCCAGTATGGCAAAAATAATAAATCTAAGGGAAGGTGGCGCCACTGATCCGTGGATAACGAGGGAAATCAGGGATAGTATCAAAGAAAAAGAAAAACATGAAGTACAAATTAGCCAGAAAAAGCAGGCCTACCAAAGGTACTGGGAGAAATTCAGAGACCAACAGAGGAGGACAAAGGGCTTAATTAGGAAAGGGAAAATGGAGTATGAAGAAAACTGGCAGGAAAACATAAATAAACTGACTGCAAAAAGTTTTTATCGATATGTGAAGCGCAAAAGATTAGTTAAAAACATATGGTAGATCCCTTGCAGTCAGAAACGGTGTGAATTGATCAAGGGGAACAAGGACATGGCAGACCAATTGAATAATTACTTTGGTTCTGTGTTCACTAAGGAAGACATAATATAATTTGCCGGAAAAAGCAGGGGATCACGGGTCAATGAGATGGGGGAAATGAGTGAAATCCCAGGTATAGCCGGAAAGTGGTGTTAGGTAAATTGAATGGATTAAGGCGATAAATCCCCAGGGCCCAGATAGGCTGCATACCCAGGTACTTAAGGAAGTAGCCCCAGAAAATAGCAGATGCCTTAGTGGACAATTTTTCAAAACTCCTTAGATTCTGTGTAGTTCCTGAGGATTGGAGTGTAGCTATGCAACCCCACTTTTTAAAAAGGAGGATGAGAGCAGTAAACGGGGGTATTACAGACCAGTTAGTCTAACATCGGTAGTGGGGAAACTGCTAGAGTCAATTATTAAAGATGGGATAGCAGCACATTTGGAAAGTGGAGAAATCATTGGACAAAGTCAGCATGGATTTACGAAAGGGTACATTATGTCTGACGAATCTTATTGAATTTTTTGAGGATGTAACTAGTAGAGTGGATAAGGGAGAAGCAGTGGATGTGTGTTAAAATATCTGGACTTTCAGAAGGCTTTCGACAAGGTCCCACACAAGAGATTGGTACACAAACATAAAGCACACGTATTGGTGGTTCAGTATTGATGTGGATAGAGAACTGGCTGGCAGACAGGAAGCAAAGAGTAGGAGTGAATGGGTCCTTTTCAGGATGGCAGACAGTGACTAGTGGGGTGCCGCAAGGCTCAGTGCTGGGACCCCAGCTATTTACAATATACATTAATGATTTGGACGAGGGAAATTAAATGCAATCATCTCGAAGTTTGCGGATGACACGAAGCTGGGGGGGCAGTGTTAGCTGTGAGGAGGATGCTAGGAGGCTGCAGGATGACTTGGATAGACTGGGTGAGTGGGCAAATGCATGGCAGATGCAGTAATAATGTGGATAAAAT
Source organism: Okamejei kenojei (assembly GCA_035221665.1). Lineage (NCBI taxonomy): Eukaryota > Metazoa > Chordata > Chondrichthyes > Rajiformes > Rajidae > Okamejei > Okamejei kenojei. Next base: position 1,955,059 of record CM069133.1, read on the forward strand.
TGTGAGGTTGTCCACTTTGGTGGCAAAAACAGGAAGGTAGACTATTATTTGAATGGTGACCAATTAGGAAAAGGGGAGATGGCAGCGGGACCTGGGTGTCATGGTACACCTAGTCATTGAAAGTAGTATGCAGCTTGCAGCAGGCTGTGAAGAAAGCGAATGGTATGTTGGCATTCATAGCAAAAGGATTTGAGTACAAGAGCACGGAGGTTCTACTGCAGTTGTACAGGGTCTTGGTGAGGCACACCTGGAGTATTGCGTACAGTTTTGGTCTCCTAATCTGAGGAAAGACATTGTTGCCATAGAGGTAGATTACAGAGAAGGTTCACCAGACTGATTCCTGGGATGGCACGACTTCCATATGAAGAAAGACTGGATCTTGATAGACTTGGCTTGTACTCGCTGGAATTTAGAAGATTGAGGGGGGATCTCATAGAGACTTACAAAATTCTTAAGGGGTTTGACAGGCTAGATGCAGGAAGATTGTTCCCGAGTATGGGGAAGTCCAGGACAAGGGGTCATAGTTTAAGGATAAGGGGAAGTCTTTTAGGACCGAGATGAGAAAATAGTTTTTCACACAGAGAGTGGTGAATCTGTGGAATTCTCTGCCACAGAAGGTAGTTGAGGCCAGTTCGTTGGCCATATTTAAGAGGGAGTTGGATGTGGCGCTTGTGGCTGAAGGGATCAGGGGGTATGGAGAGAAGGCAGGTACAGGATACTGAGTTGGATGATCAGCCATGATCATATTGAATGGCGGTGCAGGCTCGAAGGGCCGACTGGCCTGCTCCTGCACCTAATTTCTATGTTTCTATGTTTCTATGTCTGATCATCCCCTATCAATAACCCGTGCCTGCCTTCTCCCCATATCCCTTGACTCCACTAGCCCCTAGAGCTTTATCTAACTCTCTCTTAAATCCATCCAGTGACTTGGCCTCCACATTGCCCATCTGTGGCAGGGAATTCCACAAATTCACAACGTTTTTTCACACCTCAGTCTTAAATGGCCTCCCCTTTATTCTGGTTCTGGACTCGCCCAACATTGGGAACATTTTTCCTGCATCTAGTTTGTCCAGTCCTTTTATAATTTTATATGTTTCTTCAATGATCCCCCCTCATCCTTCTAAAATCCAGTGAATACAAGCCTATTCTTTTCAATCTTTCCTCATATTACAGTCCCGCCATTGCAGGGATCAATCTCATAAACCTACGCTGCACTGCCTCAATCACAAGGATGTCCTTACTCAAATTAGGAGACCAAAACTGTACACAAAACTCCAGATGTGGTCTCACCCAGAGCCCGATACAACTGCAGAAGAACCTCTTGGGGACTCCTATACTAAAATCCTCGTGTTATACAGTGCGGAAACAGGCCCTTCGGCTACCAAGTCGGCGCCGACCAGCGATCCCCGCACACCAAACCACACATGAGAAGGTTTACTAAATCATGATATGGAATAGATCAGGTATATTCACAAGAGTCTCTTGCCCAGAGTAGGGGAATCGCGGACCGAGGACATAACATATAAACCATATAACCAATATAACAATTACAGCACGGAAACAGGCCCTCTCGGCCCTTCAGTCCGTGCCGCCATTTGTTTTCCCTAGTCCCATCTACTGCACTCAGACCATACCCCTCCATTCCCTTCACGTCCATATACCTATCCACTTTACTCTTAAAATATTAAAATCGATCCTTCCTCCAACCACTTCTGCTGGAAGCTGAATTCCACACAGCCACCACCCTCTGAGTAAAGAAGTTCCCCCTCACGTTACCCCGAAACCTCTGTCCCTTAATTCTCATGTCATGCCTCTTGTTTGAATCTTCCCTACCCTCAATGGGAAAACGTATCCACGTCAAACTCTGTCTATCCCTTTCATCATTTAAAAAAGACCCTCAATCAAGTCCACCCCTTAACCTTCTGCGCCCCCCCCCCATCCCTCCAAAGAATAAAGACATAGGTTACAAGGTGAGGGGGTAAAGATTTAATAGGAATCCGATGGGTAAACTTTTTTCACACAAAGTGTGTGGTGGGTGTATGGTAAATACAAGCTGCCAGAGGAGGTAGTTTGAGGCTGGGACTATCCCATCATTTAAGAAACAGTTAGACAGGTACATGGATAGGACAGGTTTGGAGGGATTTGGAGACGGGTGGGGGACTAGTGTAGCTGGGACATTGTTTGCCGGTATCGGCAGGTTGGGCCCAAGGGCCTGTTCCACACTGTATCACTCTATGCATCTATTTGCTTCTGTGACTAAGACTAACTTACACACACTGAGGACAATTTACTAGTTTTACTGAAGCCAATTAACCTACAAACCTGCACGTCTTTGGGGTGTGGGAGGAAACCAAGCACCCGGAGGAAACCCACGCAGGTCACGGGGAGAGCGTACAAACTCCGTACAGACAGCACCTGTAGTCAGGATGGAACCCGGGTCTCTGGCGCTGTGAGGCAGCAACTCTACCGCTGCGCCTCCGTGACACACTCGTCTGTCACACTGATCTTTGCACACCTTGAAGAATATATCACAGACTGTTTGAAATCAATGTTCACTTCTTTAACTTGTGCTGTTTATAAGTTCATTGCTTAAGGTTGTGGGGAAAAAACGTGCTGCTATTTCTTATTCATTAAGTGCTATTTTAACCCAGAGCTGTGTTTCGGAGTAATTAAACTAGTGAGCAGACTGATTTTAAGAGCTTGTCTTCCACTTCAGCTTGAGAAGGGAACGTCAGCAGAATCTCCTCTTTCCTACCATTAATATCATTCAAATTACCCTTTAAAACGTTCCTGCCACATTCGACAAACTGCCCCTGGGACACTCTGACTGCACAGGGACTGTGGTTCTACTGAAGCCGATTGAAAGGCTCTCTTGTTTAAAATGATCTCATTCTGTTATCCTGCTTGCGTCAGTACCCAAGAGGATTCGTCCTGACCTGAATCTAAATGTTGCAATGTAGAAACAAAGAACCGCAGATGATGGCTAATTCACTAATGGACACAGAGTGCTGGAGTAACTCAGCAGCGGGTCAGGCAGCATCTGTGGAGAACATGGATAGGTGACGTTTCAGGTCAAAGCCATTCTGCAGACAATAGGGGGTGGGGGAGAGAGGAAGAGAATCTCTTCAAAGTAGGTATCCATTGAGGAGATTTCATAGTGGATGTTTTGGGTCGGGACTCATCTGCCTGTGAAATGCCCAGCCTGACTCCGCTGAGTTACTCAGACTCTGTGAAACGTCACCTATCCATGTTCTCCACAGATGCTGCCTGACCCGCTGAGTTACTCCATACTCTTGTGAATGAAAACGTCACCTATCCATGTTCTCCACAGATGCTGCCTGACCCGCTGAGTTACTCCAGACTCTGTGAAACGTCACCTATCCATGTTCTCCACAGATGCTGCCTGACCCACTGAGTTACTCCAGACTCTGTGAAACGTCACCTATCCATGATTACTCCCACAGATGCTGCCTGACCCGCTGAGTTACTCCAGGATAGTGTGTCTATCTTTGAGGATAAATAAGCTGGGAAGGGGTCAGTGACTGTCACTTTGAGCACCAGCTTTGTTTAATTGCATTAGGTTGTGCTATTTTACAGTGCTTCATTGTAGATGTCAAGTTTGAAAACAAGATGAATTCCCATTTAATCCTTCAGCCTCCATGGAGACATAAATTCTCATGCCTAATTTAATTAAACAGCAACGGTTCAATGCAAGCCAATGACAGAATAGTCTGTATACCTTGAGATAAACAGACTCAATGCACTCGGTATAGTCATCATAACAGTCCGGTTGTTTTTAGTTTAGTTTAGAGCTACAGCGCGGAAACAGGCCCTTCGGCCCACCAAGTCCGCACCGACCAGCGATCCCCGCACACTAACACTATCCTACACACACTGGGGACAATTTATAATTTTACCGACGCCAATTAGCCCACAATCCTGTACATCTTTGAAGTGTGGGAGGGAACCGGAGCGCCCGGAGAAAACCCGCGCAGGTCACGGGGAGAACATGCAAACTCTGTACAGACAGCAACAGTCTACTCGCTGACTGGAAGTCTCTACCGCACAGCGGTGGAGTTGCTGCCAGAGACCCGGGTTCCATCCTGACTACGGGTGCTGTCTGTACGGGGTTTGCACGTTTTCCCCGTGACCTGCGGGTGTTTTCTCCGGGTGCTCCGGTTTCCTCCTTGGCATCAGCAAGTTGTAAAATACTGGTCGGCGCAGGCAAACGGTGGGTCCGAAGGGCCTGTTTCTGCTCTGGATCTCTAAAGTAACATGAGTGAAATTAGGCCATTCAGACCAGTAATAATAGGACCAGTTCATAAGTAATGGGATTAGGCCATTCGGACCATCCAGTCTACTACGCCATCCAATTGGCTGATGGCATTGCTTTAAAACTCTGAAATCTAATAAAAGCTTTTAGTGTGCAAAATTAGAGCACAATGGTATTGGGGGGTAGGGTGTTGACCGATAGAGAACTGGTTGGCAGACAGGAAACAAAGAGTAGGGATTAACGGTGTCCTTTTCAAAATGGCAAGGCAAGTGACTAGTGGGGTACCGCAAGGCTCGGTGCGGTGGGACCCCAGCTATTTACAGTGTATAGTAATGATTTAGACGAGGGAATTAGGTGTGACGTCTCCAAGTATGTGGATGACACAAAGCGGGTGGCAGTGTGAGCCACAAAGAGGATGCCATGAGGCTGCAGGGTGACTTGAATAGGTTGGGTGAGTGGGCAGATACACGCAGATGCAGTATTATGTGAATAAATGTGAGGTTATCCGCTTTGGCGGCAAGAACAGGAAGCCAGATTATTATCTGAATGGTGTCAGATTAGGAAAAGGGGAGGTGCAACGAGACCTGGGTGTCCTTGTACAGCTGTCACTGAAAGTAAACATGCAGCTACAGCAGGCAGTGAAGAAAGCTAATCGCATGTTGGCCTTCATTGCGAGAGGATTTTAGTTTAGGGCCCTGGTGAGACCGCACATGGAGTATTGTGTGCAATTTTGGTCTCCTAATTTGAGGAAGGACATTATGGGATTGACGGAGTGCAGCGTAGGTTCACCAGGTTAATTCCTGGGATGGCGGGACTGATGTATGATGAAAGAATGGATTTGACTGGGCTTGTATCACTGGAATTTAGGATGAGATGTGATCTTATAGAAACCATTATCAATTCTTCGGGGATTGGAAGGCTAGATGCAAGTAAAATGTTCCCGATATTAGGGGGTTCAGAACCAGGGGTCACAGTTTAAGAATAAGGGGTCGGTCATTTAGAATAGAGATGAGGGAAAACTACTTTATTACCCCAGAGAGTTGTGACTCTGTGGAATTCTCTGCCACCAGAGGGCAGTGGAGACCAATTCACTGGATGTTTTCAATGAGAGAGTTAGATTATTCCCTTAGGGCTAAATCGGAATCAGGGATATGGGGGAGAAAGCACCAGGAATGGGGTTTTGATTTTGGATGATCAGCCATAATCATTATTGATTGGCGGTGCTGGCTCAGAAGGGCCCGAATGGCCTACTCTGCACCTTTTGTTTATGTATCTATGTTTTTTTTACTATAGCTCAGTACAATGTGACGAGAAAAACTAAACTAAAGCCCCTCTGTCCCACTGTACGAAGTAATTCACGAGTTCTCCCGAGTTTCCCCTGAATTCAAACTCTGAGATTTACGGTATTGGCCGATCTACGTTAGGTACTCGGGGCTCTCGTGGACATTTTTCAAACATGTAAAATCTTCCGAGCTTACCGTGTTTCCTGAGTACCTGCCGTTAGCGTTACGAGCCGCTAGGAGACGTCCCGAGCTCCGACGTACCCGCTACGTACATTCTACGTGCTTACCACGAGTATTGATTGTTTTTTGAAAACTCTGGAGGAGCTCTTGAATTAGCTGGTACAGTGGGACAGGCCCTTAAGCTCCGACTCAACCCACTTCCTGCGCTCCGTGGAATAAAATCCTAGCCTGCCATCCTCCTCCCTGTAGTTCGGGCTCTCGGGGCTGGCAACATCCTCATTCAACCTTCCCCTGCACCCATTCTAGCTTTGTGTAATGACAGTCTGGATGTGAAGCCCTGGCTATGCTTCAGCTGGAGAATATTGGCAGTATCACCTACAGAGCACAGATGTGAAAGATATTGGCACAGTGGTTCGGGTGGTTTCAGCTGCCAACTCATCCTTAATGCGCCTCTCAAGAGATGCCTAATTGAATCTAACGAGTGCTTGAAGATTTTCATTTGTGCGGAGCTGATTAAAAAGTGTTTACTGTGATGATGTTCCAAAAGTAGGGGGTGGGGAAACCTTTACCTTCACTATTATAAAAAATAAATTGAGGCTTAAAATGCGTGTTTAGTTTAATTAAGTTTTGTTTATAGATTCACGAGACAAACAGGCCCTTCGGCCACCGAGCCCACGCCGTCCAGCGATCACCGCACGCTAACTTTAACCTTCCACACACAATTAACGGGACCCATTAATAATTGTTACCGAAGCCAATTAAGAACCACAACCCATTTATGTTTTGCAAGTGAAGGAGCAACCCGGAGAAAAAACCAACACAGTTCACGGGGGAACGTCCAACTCCGTACAGACTCCATCAGTCTAGAGGCTAGAGAAGTGTCGAAAACGCACAGCTCCAGATTCAGGGACAGTTTCTTCTCAGCTGTTATCAGGCAACACCCCCCCTGAAATCCTACACAACCAGAGCAGCAGCGCATGAACATAACTATCTACCTCCATTGGAGATTCCTCGGATATCCTTGATCGGACTTTGCTGGCTTTACCATGCACTTAAAACGTTATTCCTGTACACTGTGAATGGCTCGATTGGAACATATATAGATCTTTCCATGATGGTTAGAACGCAACAAAGCTTTTCACTGTACCTCGATACACGGACAATAAACTAATTCTAGACTCATAAGAGACTCTTGGACTATTCTTGGTCGTACTATGCTGGCTTTACCTTGCATCTAAATGTTATTCCCATATACACTTGACAATAATTCTAACTAATACTAAGACAATCAACATGAGCTACACTGTCCATTCCTCGTGAAATGCTGTTGATCTGCTGCGTTCCTCCTCCAGCACTTTGTGTTTTGTTTGCGATTCCTGCATCTGCAGTTCCTTGTGCCTGCCTTTAAGTTGCTTGTTCCAACCCAGCCAGTCGTCACCAAGTAGATGCCCAGCCAAGCCAATGGTCCTGAACACTTCACTGAAGCATCAGCCTACTTCTTGTGTGTGAAGAGTTGGAGTAGCGCATAGACCCGAATCCCCTTTGATTAAGATGCCAATATGTTCCAAGTGCGGCACAGCTAACTCTGTGGAAGTTCACAATTAATCAAAGGTACATTTAGGCAAAATAAAATATTAATCGAGAAACAAAAGGTGAGTTTGTTAATTGAAAGGTCCCTTTAACTTGAGGGCACATATTTAATTAGGAACAAGAGGATGAGATGGTACAGAGCAGTTGCATGTGATCCTCCTTCAATCACTGATAAACTTTCATCAACTTGTCAAGGGTTCAAGTTCAAGATTCAAGTGAGTTTATTGTAATGTGTCCCAGATAGGACAATGACATTCTTGTTTTGCTTCAGCACAACAGAATATTGTAGGCATAATTAACTTACAGAACAGAATAAGTGTGTCCTTATACCAGTGCACACATTAAAATAAACAGAATAAAGTGCATTTTAGGTATTACAGTTCAGATTTTATGTGTATATATGTGTGGTCAGGATGGTGGGTCCTTGATGATGCTGCCAGCCTTTTTGAGGCAGCGACTTGTGGTAGATCCCCTCGATGGTTTAGGGAGGTCAGAGCCGATGATGGAATGAGGCAGTGTTTACAACATTTTGCAGTCTTTTCCACTCATGGCGCACAACTACTCCAAAATTCACAAAATATATTCACTAGTTCTTGAATTAGGTAAGGTGAGATGGGGAGAGATATTAAGAGTGGGCCTTCAGGGGCAACTTTTTCAAACAGAACGTCATAGTCACATAGTGATACAGTGTGGAGGAAAACAGGCCCTTCGGCCACAACTGGCCCACATGCAACAATGGCCCCATATATATAGTCCCCACCGCGCCTGACCTTTGTGTATATGGCCCCATATCTCTATAAACATGTCCTATCCTATGGACCTCAATTACCTCCTCCGGGCAGCTCGTTCCATACACCCACTACCCTCTGTGTTGAAAAAGTTACCCCTCAGATTCCTATTTAAATCTTTTTTCCCTTCAACCTTACGCCTTCGTCCGATGGTTACTTGATTGCATATTCTGGGTGAAACAAATCTCTGTGTTCACCCCATCTATCCCCTCTGGAGTGGCAGGGTGCGCAACGGTTTAGAGTGGCTGTCTCACAGTGACAGGAGGATCCCAGGTTCAATCTGGGACTTGGGTGCTGTGTGTGTGGTGTTTGACGTTCTCCCGTGTTTTTACGTGGAATTTTTATTAAATCTTTATCTTCGCTTTCACTTTTCAACCTTATTTCACATGGTTCTTCATTTCCCTACCCCTTCTGGAGTCATTCAATCATGTTACTGTCCAATAATGGGCCTGTACTCGCTGGAGTTAGGAAGGATGAGGTGAGGGACCCATAATTGAAACATTTACTGAATAGTGAGAAGGACTGGATAGTGTGGTTTGTGGACGAGGATGTTTCCACTGGTGGGAGAGTCTAGGGACAGAGTCACAGGCCCTCAGAATAATTAAAGGGACGTAACTTTAGGAAGGAGATGAGGAGGGCCAGAGGGTGGTGAATCTGTGGTATTCATTCGCCACAAAAGGCTGAGGCCAAGTCAGTGGATATTTTCTAAGACAGAGGGCAACACGGTGGCGCAGCGGTAGAGTTGCTGCTACCTCACTCAGCACAAGAGACCCGGTTCCATCCCAACTACGGGTGCTGTCTGTACGGAGTTTGCGTTCCTACCAGTGACCTAGTGGCGTCTTTCTCGAGTTCTTCGCTTTCCTCCACACTCAAAGACGTACAGTTTGTGGGGTGAATAGCTTGGTAGAATAGAATGTAAAATGGTCCTAGAGTGTGCAGCGATTGTGTTAGTGTGCAGGGGATTGCTGGTGGGTTCGGACTTGATGGGCCGTAGGGCCTTGTTTCCTCTGTCACACTTGCCAGGCCTCCAGACAATTGAGACCACTTTCCACACCGTCTCCCCTGAGCTATTAGGAGTTACACCTGCATTTAATCTGCTCCCTGATTTATCACTTGGTGTAAATACCTGAGATCAGTAAATAAAATTGATGCTGACTATACCTGTTCTGCATTCTGTCGTTCGAGAGCAGTTCTGTCAGTTCCAGGCCTATATCTTTCGGTTCATTTCGATTATGGTTTTTTTATTCAGTCCCCTCGGTGAGCACTGCATTCCTGTCCCCATTTCTGACGGCCTGCTGACACTTAGGCACTGTACCTCAATACTAAACTAAACGGTGGAATCTTGTGGGATTCTTAATAGCCAGGGTGGCAGTGGAGGCCCACAGTCAGTGGAGATTTTATAAGGCGGAGATTGAAAGATCTCTTGATTATGTGCGGATTGTCAGGGGTTACGGGGGAGTAGGCAGAGAATGGGTGAGAGGGGAGATAGATCAGCATGATTGGAATGGCGGAGTGGGACTTGATGGGCCGATGGCCCCCCTAATTCTGCCTCCTATCCCCGCAATAGAACCATCATTAGAAAATAAAGTGCAGGAGGAAGCCATTCAGCCTTTCAAGCCAGCACCACCATTTCATTGTGATCATGGACGTGATCGTCCCATGATCAATAACCGTGCCTGCTTCTTACCCCATATCCCTTGAATCCACTAGCCCCTAGAGCTCTATCTAACTCTCTCTTAAAATCCATCCGTGATTTGGCCTCCACTGCCCTCTGTGGCAGAGGAATTCACACAAAATTAACAACTTCTCTGGGTGAAAAAGTTTTTTCTCACCTCAGTCTTAAATGACCTCCCCGTTATTCTAAGACTGTGGCCCCTGGTTCTGGACTCGCCCAACTATCACTTATGAACACAAATCTATGAAAACCCAGATAGTACCACGCTGGGATCTCTGAGTAAATTATTTGATGGCTTCTGTCGCCACGGATCCGATTTTGTGTTGGTTATTTCTGAGATGCGGAAGGTTGCTGTCTGTTTTAAAATGTCTCCATTTGTTCTTGTTTGAATTGTTTTCTGGCATTGTCTTATTATCTGCTAACTTCTGTAGCCGTTTTGTCCCATTTCCCAGGGTGAACAAAAAATTGATGGATATTCGCTGAGTCAGCCACCTAATCTTGTTGTGTGGGCGATTTTTTTTTTAGACTTTAGTTTAGCCTTTAGAGAAACAGTGTGGAAACAGGCCCTTGGCCCATCACATCCGCGCTGACCACGCGATCACCCCGCACACTGAGCACTACCCTACACCCCACCAGGGACACTTTTTACATTTACAAGACAAGTATCCACCCCCCCCTACAAACTAGCAGGTCTTTGGAGTGTGGGAGGAAACTGGAGCACCCGGAGAAAACCCACGCAACCCAGCATGGTCACGGGGAGAACGTGCAAACTCACACAGACAGTACCCACAATCAGGATGGAACCCGGGTCTTGGCGCTGTGAGGCAGCAACTCTACCGCTGCGCCACGTGCCGCCCCTAATTAATATAAAGAGAAAAATATTCGCTGAGTATAAGGATCTAATCTTGCTGAGTTCATACAGCTCATAAACAGACCCTTCGGCCCTACTCATCCGTGCCAAACCCTGATGGCAGAAGGCAGGAACGGGGTATGATTGGGGATGATCAGCCATGAACATTGGATGACGGTGCTGGCTCGAAGGGCCAGAATGGCTCCTCCTACCTGCACAATTTTCTATTGTCCAAGATGCCTCACATAAAATTAATCCCAGCTCCTGCTTTTGCCCATATCCCTCTCAACCTTTCCTTTCCATGTATCTGTCAAAAGGATTTTTTTAATGTTGAAAAGGAGGAACTGCAGATGCTGATTTAGAAAAAAAAGACACAAAGTCTAGGAGTAACTAAGGATGTTAATTAGTTGGGCAGGTGGTGGTGGTCTGGAACGTGTTGCCAGGGGTGGTGGTGGGCAGTTACGTTTAAGTGCATATAAGCCATGGGAGCAGAAGTAGGCCATTCGGCCCATTTAGACGCACAGAGTCTTTTACCCAGAGTAGGGGAATCGAAGACCAGAGGACACAGGTTCAAGGTGAAGAGGAAAAGATGGGTTTAAGAAAGAAAACTGCAGATGCTAGGAAAAAATCGAAGGTAGACAAAATGCTGGAGAAAACTCAGCGGGTGAGGCAGCATCTATGGAGCGAAGGAATAGGTGATGTTTTGGATTGAGACCCTTATTCAGACTGATGTGGGGGTGGGGTGGGAAGAGTAAAGAAAGGAAGGGGCAGAGACAGTGGGCTGTGGGAGAGCTGGGGAGGGGAGGGGAAGGAGGGAGTAGGGGAAGAGGGAAAATATTTATAGGAATCCGAGGGGTACCTTTTTCACACAGAGGGTGGTGGGTGTATGGAACAAGCTACCAGAGGAGGTAGATGTGGCTGGGACTATCCCATTGTTTAAGATAATTTTAAAACGGGGCAGGTACATGGATAAGACAGGTTTGGCGGGATATGGACAAGCGCAGGTAGGTGGGACTAGGTGTAGCTGGGGACATTGTTGGCCGGTGTGGGCAAGTTGGGCCGAAGGGCCTGTTTCCACACTGTATCACTATGTGACTCTAAGTCTACTCCACCATTCAATCATGGCTGATCTAGTTTCCCTCTCGACCCCATGCTCCACCCATAAACCCCTGACACCCGTATAAATCGAGAATCTATACATCTCTGCCTTAAAAATTAGATCATATCAGGGGGTATTGGGGGTTATGGGGGAGAAGAAGGCAACAGACAATAGACAATAGAAACATAGAAACATAGAAAGGATAGGTGCAGGAGTAGGCCATTAGGCCCTTCGAGCCTGCACTGCCATTCAATGTGATCATGGCTGATCATCCAACTCAGTATCCTGTACCTGCCTTCTCTCCACACCCCTGATCCATTAGCCACAAGAGCCACATCCAACTCCCTCTTGAATAAAGCCAATGAACTGGTCTCAACGGACCTTCTGTGACAGAGAATTACAGAGACTCACCACTCTCTGTGTAAAGAATGTTTTCCTCATCTCGGTCCTAAAGGAATTCCCCCTTATCCTTAGACCCCTGTTCTGGGACTCCCCCAACATCGGGAACAATCTTCTGCATCTAGCTTTGTCCAACACCTTAAGAATTTTGTAAGTTTCTATAAGTACCCCTCAATCTTCTAAATTACAGTGAGTACAAGCCGAGTCTATCCAGTCTTTCTTATATGAAAGTCCCGACCATCCCAGGAATCTGTCGGGTGGAACCTTCTCTGAGCCCCCTCATATAGCAAGAATGTCTTTCCTCAGATTTGGAGACCAAAACTGTACGCAATACTCCAGGTTATGTAGTCTCACCAAAACCATGTCCAACTGCAGTGGAACCTCCTTGCTCCTATACTCAAATCCTTTCGCTATGAGATGCTAAACATACCATTTGCCCCTTCTTCTACAGCCTGCTGCACCTGCATGCCTACTTTCAATGACTGGTTTCCTGTGACACACCAGGTCTCGTTGCATCTCCCCTTTTCCTAATCTGCCACCACTCAGATAATAGTCTACCCTTATGTTTTGTCCTCCAAAGTGGATAACCTCACATTTCAATCCACATTATACTGCATCTGCCATGCATCTGCCCAGTCACTCAAGCCTATACCAAATCACTCTGCAGCCTCCTAGCATTCTCACCTACACCTAACTATACCCACCAGCTTGGTGTCATCTGCAAATTTGGAGATGTTGCATTTTAATTCCTCGTCCCAATATCATTAATGTATATTGTAAAATAGCTGGAGGGTCCCAGCACTGAGCCTTGCAGTACCCCACTACTCACTGCCTGCCATTCTGGAAAAGGACCAGTTTACTCGTCCTTGCTTCCTGTCTGCCAGACAGTTCTCTATCCACATCATTATTGAACCCACCATATACCGTGTGCTTTAAAAGTTTATATACTAATCTCTTATGTGGGAACCTTGTCGAAAGCCTTCTGAAAGTCCAAATGTAAACATCCATGGTTCTCCATATCCACTCTACTTAGTTACATCCTCGAAAAATTCTATAAGATTCATCAGACATGAATTACCTTTTGGTAATTCTATGCTGACTTTGTCCCCCAATAATTTCACCACTTTCCAAATGCGCTGCTATCCCATCTTTAATAAACAGACTCTAGCAGTTTCCCCACTTACCGATGTTAGACTCAAAACTGGTCTGTAATTCCTGTTTTCTCTCTCCCCCTTTTTTAAAAAAGTGGGGGTTACATTAGCTATCCTCTAATCCTCAGGAACTTACTCCAGAATCTAAGGAGTTTTGAAAAATTATCACTAATGCATCCACTATTTCCGTGGCTATCTCCTTGAGCACTCTGGGGGGATGCAGGGACCATTTGGCCCTGGGGATTTATCGGTTTAATCCATTCAATTTACCCAACACTTCCCAGCTAACCTGGATTTCACTAAGTTCCGCCATTTATTTGACCTGCGGTCCACTGCTATTTCCGGCAGATTATTTATGTCTTCGTAGTGAGGACAAGAACCAAAGTAGTTATTCAATTGGTCTGCCATGTCCTTGTTCCCCATGATCAATTCACCTGCTTCTGACTGCACGGGACAAACATTTCTTCGAACTAGTCTCTTTCTCTTCACATATCTATAAAAACATTTGCAGTCAGTTTTTATGTTCCCTGCCAGTTTCCTTTCGTAATCTATTTTCCCTTTCCTAATTAAGCCCTTTGTCCTCCTCTGCTGGATACTGAATTTCTCCCAGTCCTCTGGTAGGCTGCTTTTTTTGGCCAATTTGTATGCCTCATCCATAGTTTTTATTCGATCCCTGATTTCCTCGTTATCCACGGATGCACACCTTCCCTGATTTATTCTTTTGCCCAACCTGGTATGAACAATTTTTGTACTTCATCCATGCAGTCTTTAAATACCTTCCATTGCACATCCACTGGCAACCTTTGAGACTCACCTGCCAGTCTATCTTGGCCAATTCACGGCTCATACCATCAAAGTTACCTTTGTTTAAGTTCAGAACCCTTGTTTCTGACTTAATTATGTCAACTCTCCATCCTAATGAAGAACTCAATCATATTATGGTCACTCTTGTCTCAAGGGGCCACGCACAACAAGACTGCTAACTAACCCTTCCTCAATAGACAATAAGTGGAGGGAGGAGTAGGCCATTTGGCCTTCGAGCCTAGCACACCATTCAATGTGATCATGGCTGCTCATCCCCCAATCAATACCCCCGTTCCTGCATTCTCCCCATATCCCCTGGCTCCGCTCTTTTTAAGAGCCTATCTAGCTCTCTCGTGAAAGATCCAGAGAACCGGCCTCCACCGCCTCTGAGGCAGTGAAACAGACTCACCACTCTCTGTGAGAAAAAGTGTTTCCTCGTCTCTGTTCTAAATGGCTTACCCCTTATTTTCAAACTGTGCTTTGGCCCTGGTTCTCTGGACTACCCCGACATCAGGAACATGTTTTCTGCCTCTTAGCGTGTCCAACCCTTAATAATCTTATATGTTTCAATGAGATCCCCTCTCATTCTTCTAAACTCCAGAGTGTACAAACCCAGCCGCTCCATTCTCTCAGCATATGACAGTCCCATCATCCCGGGATTTAACCCTGTAAACCTATGCTGCACTTCCTCAATAGCAAGAATGTTCTTCCTCAAATTAGGGGACCAAAACTGCACACAATACTCCAGGTGTGGCCTCAGGAGAGTGGGGTTAGAATGGAAGACTATCTTGTCACGTGTGACTAGGTATGGTGAGATCCTTTGCTTGCGTGCCCAACGTAAATAAACAGTGACCAGCTACGGCGCTGTGAAAGTTACAAAGCACGCCGGCACCTCCTTTTGATTTTTCCCCCCCCCCCCGCCTCTCACGATGGTCCTCCACACTCTCATTGACTGTCGACCACGGGTTTACCCGCGATGGCCCCATCGTCGCGAAGGCTTCACCGCTGTCGATGCCCACTGCCCGACTCTGTATGCAGGGTACCAACACGGACACCCAGCCGTGGGCTCCGTCGGCCAACACCGTGTGCCTGGTAGGTCATGTTTGACAAACCTTCTTGAATTTTTTGAAGCGGTAACTAGGGAAATTGATGAGGGTTTTAAAGCAGCGGATGTTGTCTATATGGATTTCAGTAAGGCCTTTGACAAGGTTCCCCATTGGAAGGTTGGTTAAGAAGGTTCAATCTTTGGGTGTTAATGGCGGAGTAGCAAGATGGATTCAACAGTGGCTGAATGGGAGATGTCAGGGAGAGTTAATGGTGGATGGCTGTTTGTCAGGTTGGAAGCCGGTGACCAGTGGGGTGGGCCTCAGGGATCTGTGTGGGTCTCCACTGTTGTTTGTCATGTACATCAATGATCTGGGATGATGGGGTGGAAAATTGGATAAGTAAGTATGCCAGATGATACTAGATAGGTGGTGTTGTGGATGATGAAGTAGATTTTCAAAGTCTACAGAGAGATTTGGGGCCATTTGGAAAAGTGGGCTGAAAGATGGCAGATGGAGTTTAATGCTGTTAAGTGTGAAGTGCTACATCTTGGCAGGACAAATCAAAATAGGAAGTACATGGTAAATGGTAGGGAATTGAGGAATGCTGTGGAACAGAGGGATCTAGGAATAATGTGCATAGTTCCCTGAGGGTGGGAAGGTGGAATCGCATGTAGATGGGTGGTATTTTAAAGAAAGCCTTTTGGTTGGTTTTTATTTTTGTGGTGTGCTGGCCTTTTAAATCAGAGCATTGAATATAGGAGTAGACTAAAGGAAGTAATGTTAAAAATGTACAAGGCATTGGGTAAGACCAATTCTGGAGTATGGTGTACAATTTTGGTAGCTAGTTATAGGAAGGATGTCAACAAAAATAGAGAGTCCAGTACAGAGGAGATGTTTACTAGAATGCTGCCAGGGTTCCAGCAACTATGTTACAGAGAAAGGTTTTTGAACAAGTTAGGTCTTTATTCTTTGGAGCACAGAAGGTTAAGGGGGGACTTGATTGAGGTTTTAAAATGATGAAAGGGATAGACCAGAGTTGACGTGGATACGTTATTTCCATTTTGAGGGTAGGGAAGATTCAAACAATGAGGGCATGACATGAGAATCAAGGGGACAGAGGTTTCGGGGGTAACGTGAGGGGGAACTTCTTTACTCAGAGGGTGGTGGCTGTGTGGAATGAGCTTCAGCAGAAGTGGTGGAGGCAGGATCGATTTTAACATTTAAGAGTAAAGTGGATAGGTATATGGACGTGAAGGGAATGGAGGGGTATGGTCTGAGTGTTGGTAGATGGGACTAGGGGAAAACAAATGGTCGACATGGACTGGGGAAGGGCCGATGAGGGCCTGTTTCGTGCTGTAATTGTTATATGGTTATATGGTTATATGGACCCGACCCGCGAGGCCGGCTCCTCCGTACGACCCACGAAGGTCCCGGTCCGGGCACCGACCCGGGCTTTCACGTGGCGATCCGGGGAGGCATCGAGACCGCTGCGCCTCGATAAAGGTCTCTGCTGCAATTCCCAGTCCACAGCCACAGAACGGCGGGAAGCCATTGATTGAGAGGGAGAGATAGATCCAGCCATGATTGAATGGTGGATTAGACGGGATGGGCCGAATGGCCTAATTCTGCTCCATGGGCCAATGAACATGAATTATGTGGCACACCTGTGGTCGAACTATTTAAAGACAAGTATGCAGAGACTAAAGGTTGCATATAACGATGCCATGAGAAAACACTTGCTAAGGCAACCAAGATGGTGTAGTGCTGTGGCTGCAGGAGTCAGTACTCTAGAAAGCTATCCTAAGACAACACATGTATAAATTCATTTGCAGGATAAATGACTCTAAAAATGTGCTTATTATGGCCTTGACAAACATAAGGGTTAGCACCACACGCTACGAATCCCAGTTGTGGAGACACTGGTATCGTTGTCTCGTGTACGACATTGATCGTTTTTTTACTCTGGATTTTTAAGTTAAGTATTGTGGGTTTTTTTTTTTAAATATATAAAATTATGATGTTTTTATGTGATTTACCTTGATTTTATATATATTTGTGATATTGAGATGCATGCATTTTTTAATGTAATGTTGCCCCTTGTCTGGACCTTGAGTCCGTAATAAAGTTAATAAATATTATTATTATTATTTATGTTTGGACCAACATTGTGGGCGAGGGGCCTGGTCCTCGGCTTTAACGTTTACACATATAAATAGATGCATAATTATAATACATATCGGGAATATTTACATCCCAGTGGACAGTGTTTTGCTGGACATCTGATAGTTTGTTGCAAGAAATCTCATGTAGAATTGTAAGATTACTGTCAGCCGGTGCTGAATAGTTGCCTCACCAGCTAAACATTAGCATGGATAACCGCAGTGCTGGATATAACCTGTAAATACCTGGACATCTTCATCTCAGATACCCCTCATCACTTGTAAACTATCACATTAAAATAACTATCCATTAAAATAACAGAGGGATGAGTTTGATACAAAACACATTAAATAATGGAGATGCATGCTGTCATCCACTGATTACTGATAATCAAGCTCGTGATCAAAGACAATAAACTATTTGAAGGAAACAGTTAAAACCCCTGTCCCACGATACGAGTTCATTCCAAGAGCTCTCCCGAGTTTGCCCTGAACTCTGAGATTTACGGTAATGACCACTAGTCGGTACTCGGGGCTCTCGTGGACATTTTACAACATGTTGAAAAATCTTCACGAGTCTTCCCGTGCTTATCTGCCATTAGCGAGTCTTCCCGAGTACCCGTCGTTAGCGGTACGAGCTGCTAAGAGACGTCCCCGAGCTCCGACGGACCCATACCTTCATTCTCCGTGCTTACAACACGAGTTTGATTTTCTTTAAACTCGGGAGAGCTCTTGGAATGAACTCGTACCGTGGGACTGGGCTATTATTAATGCTTAGTTGATTTGTCTAGTATAGGAAGGAACTGCAGATGCTGGTTTAGACACAAAGTGCTGGAGTAACTCAGCGGGTCAAAAGACAATAGACAATAGGTGCAGGAGTAGGCCATTCGGCCCTTTGAGCCAGCACCGCCATTCAATGTGATCATGGCTGATCATCCCCAATCAGTACCCCGTTCCTGCCTTCTCCCCATATCCCCTGACTCCGCTATCTTTAAGAGCCCTATCTAGCTCTCTCTTGAAAGTATCCAGAGAACCGGCCTCCACCGCCCTCTGAGGCAGAGAATTCCACAGACTCACAGCCACTCTGTGTGAAAATGTTTCTCATCTCCATTCTAAATGGCTTACCCATAATTCTTAAACTGTAGCTCCTGGTTTGGACACCCCCAACATCGGAAACATGTTTTGTGCCTCTAGCGTGTCCAAACTCATAATAATCTTATGAGTTTTAATAAGACCCACTTTCATCCTTCTGAACCCCATAGTATACAGGCCTGGCAGGCAGCATCCGGGAGAACATGGATAGGTGACGTTTCACAGAGTGCTGGAGTTAATTCAGCGGGTCAGGCAGCATCTGTGGAGAACATGGATATAGGTGACGTTTCACAGAGTGCTGGAGTAACTCAACGGGTCAGGCAGCATCTGTGGAGAACATGGATAGGTGACGTTTTCACAGAGTGCTGGAGTAACTCAGCGGGTCAGGCAGCATCCGTGGAGAACATGGATAGGTGACGTTTCACAGAGTGCTGGAGTAACTCAGCGGGTCAGGCAGCATCTGTGGAGAACATGGATAGGTGACGTTTCACAGAGTGCTGGAGTAACTCAGCGGGTCAGGCAGCATTCTGTGGAGAAAAATTAATAGGGTGACGTTTCAAGTCGAGTACTTTCTTCAGACTGAGAGTCAGGGGAGAGGGAAACAAGAGATATAGACTTTGATTTGATGTAGAGAGATATGGAACAAATGAATGAAAGATATGCAAAAAATGTAACTATGATAAAATGAATTGTTAGCAATGGACTAGGTGAAAACGAGTGTGTATACAGACAATGAGACTCAAACATGGCGACAGTAACAATGACGAGAGTGGGGGAGGGCAACGGATGAGTGAGGGGATGCAAGGGTTACTTGAAGTTGGAGAAATCAATATTCAAACCGCAGTGCTGGATATATCCTATGAATACCTGACATGTTCATCTCAGATTCCCCTCACAACTTGTAACTATCATATTAAAAATTACTATCCATTAAAATAACAGAGGGGATGAGTTTGATACAAACACATTAAACAATGGAGCTGCATGCTCTCATCTACTGATTGTTGATATCAAGCTTGTGGTCAAAGACAAGAAACTATTTGAAGGAAGATAGACACAAAGTGCCAGAGTAACTCAAAGGTCAGGCAGCATCTGTGGAGAAACATGGATAGGTGACCCTTCTGCGGACCTGAGGCAATGGCGATGGAAACGGTAGTGGTTGAGGTACAAGGTGCAAAGAGAGCTGGAGGTTCCTGGGGACTGTGGAAACCAGACATGGCTGACAATGAGGTGAGTAACACGAGTCAGGGGAGCTCAGAACTGGCACAGTGCCAACTTCACGGAGGTAAATTAGGACCCAAGAGGGTTTGAAAATAAAAAGGCGAGATTTCTGCTGTCAGATCAGGACACATGTGAGAGAGCTAACAAAGGATGATGAACAAAAGAGGCAAAGTGAGTTAGGATCCTGGCAGGAAAGTTGTGGACGCGTTACTGTATGCGCCGGGTGGAAGAGTTGTCCCTCAGGCAGTTTCTAATCAGCTGCAGCAACTTCAAGGTGGCATTCAGCACGTCACACTGTCAGTCAATGTCTCCACGGCTTGTATTTAACTCAAGCGAGAGAGAGAGAAAGCAATGTCAATTTTTTGAGAGATTTGATTAGCTACTGCATGTATCTCACTCACATTTAGTTCAGTTTCAGAATAGACAATAGACAATACGTGCAGGAGGAGGCCATTCGGCCCTTTGAGCCAACACCCCCATTCAATGTGATCATGGCTGATCACTCCCCAATTCAGTAGCCCCGTTCCTGCCTTCTCCCCATATCCCCCGACTGCTATCTTTAAGAGGCCCTATCTAGCTCTCTCTTGAAAACGCATCAGAGAACCGGCCTCCACCGCCCTCTGAGGCAGCGATTAATCACAGACTCGCAACCCTCTGTGAGAAAAAGTATTTCCTCGTTTCGTTCTAAATGGCTTACCCTTATTCTTAAACTGTGGCCCTGGTTCTGGACTCCCCTAACATCGGGATGTTTCCTGCCTCTAGCGTTGTCTGAACCCTTAACAATCTTATATGTTTCAAGAAGGCACTGCAGATGCTGGAAAAAATTGAAAGTGGGACCAAAAATGCTGGAGAAACTCAGCGGGTGAGGCAGCATCTATGGAGCAAAGGAAATCGGTGACGTTTCTCGTTCGAGACCCAAAACATAGTCTACTCCTTTTCCCCGTAGATGCTGCCTCGCCTCTGAGTTTCTCCAGCACTCTTGTCTAGCTCAACATTTAGTTAAGTGCAACTTTACAGATAGTCACAGACGCAGGTTGAAAACAAGGTTACAGGACAATGAGACGCAACTAGACGACTTTGAAAACTTGGAAAAAACAACGACTTGGACTGAGACTGTCTGAGCCGCTGAGTTACTCCAGCTCTGTGTTTAACAACGAACTGCAGATGCTGGAAAATCGAAGGTAGACAAAAGTGCTGGAGAAACTCAGCGGGGTGCAGCAGCATCTGCGGAGTGAAGGAAATAGGCAATGTTTCAGGGTGATTGAACGTTGCCTATTTCCTTCGCTCCATGATGATGCTGCTGCAACCCGCTGAGTTTCTCCAGCACTTTTTGTCCACCAGCTTTATGTGTTCATCTCAAGTCTAGTTCACCTACGTATTTGCAAACTATCATGAGTGTTTATTGGTTAAGATTAAACGAGAAAAACTTACCAAGTTCAAAGGTTGATTTTTTTTTTATGAGGAGTTGCGGTGAGGGATATTCATGAAGACCCCGGCAACACGCATGCGCGAAATTCTTCAAAGCAGCGGTGTGGGAATCACAGAACGCACCATGACTGGAAATAGTAAGATGAAGAACGTAGAACATACCAGTTGTCCTTATGATAGAGGGTGGGAGCGGAGGGCATGAAATCCTTCACTGCTACTCCTAATATAAATAAAGATCAACCTTCGAAACTTGGTAATAAGTTCTTGTTTATCTTACTATTTTATTTCAGAGTCACGATGAGTGACTTTGTGAAGACTTCAAAGCTCTGTGATTTCATGCCCTGGACATCGTCCATGCTATCACACTGCCGCAATCTGATGGAGGTAAGGCTGTGAATGCATTCCAGAGACTGAACAGGCTGAAAAATTAATGCATAGTTATTGCACAAATAATAACAAAACAATAAACCTCTAACTCGGGGACAAACATTCACTGAGCGGCTCCAGCACGGCTTCTGCGAATGTTTGCCGGGGCGACCAGCGGTTTTGTTGTAGAACCGCTGGAAGGTTGCTTCACATAGCCCAGCCCGCTTGGTGGCGTGAGGATGCGGTCCACAGGCAACTCCATGGCCCTCGCCGCTGATGTTGGATAGCAGCCCTGGTAGAGTGACATTTAAAAATGTTGTACCTACTCCTGCATGCACCCAAACACCGCCCTGAGCCACCTTGCGATAGTTTGCACAGTCCACCCTGGTGATGTGGAGATTTGTGGCTGATGAGGAGCCCCTGCTCCATCTTCCGGATGGTTTGTGTAGTGCGGATGTAGAGGCGGAAGACGGGTGGACTCTGCAAGAGGGTGGGCATCTGTGGGGGTACGCCCGAAAACTCCAACTGCAGCCATGAGCCCCAGGTCTGTGCTGCTTCAATAGTCCTGGACAAAGAAAGTCACCTTTGCAGGGGTGGAGACCATGCTATCCAGCCGCAGCTTTTGTAATGCCTGGACTCGTTGAGCTGTAGGCAGTGCCATCAGCATCACCACTTGAGGGTGAGCTTTTTGAGTAGTAAACTCGGTCCATAGGAGGACCAGCTCCTCAGTAGGGTCAGAACGATCCCTACGTCCCAGGTGATGTCTGTATCTGGGACGTGGAGGGTTGGTGTTAAACACTCCCCTAATGAATTTAGACACCAGGTGGTTGGAGCCTTACCTACTTTGTCTAGGTATGAGGACAGTGCACTACTGGGCGCTGTAGATGGCACTGGAGCTAGGCCCGCATCGTAATGAAGGTCCCGCTAGGAATTCCCAGGACATCAGGGATCAGTAGCCGAGTTGTTAGGTCGTGTTGGTAGGGAGCGGAATGCCTCCCACTTCGTGACCTGGGTGACGGTACTGCTCCTGGTTGATTGCTCGGCATGACGCTGAGATGAGGTCCATGGCTCTGGTGATTGCGGGCCTTGACGAGCGGCCTCTTTAGAACTGCAGGCAACATGTTTAGGTGACCATGGCAATGGGTGACTGTCCCCGTAATGTGGTTAGTAATCAATTTGGGGTTTTTACCAAACTGAATCTACGGACGTTTCAAGATTTGAGGACCATCGGGTACCATGGCTGTGTAGGCCTGTCGGGTATGATCAAAATGGCCTGTAGTTGCAGATCCAGTTGAATTTTCTGCAAATAACCGACTGATGAGGCAGAAATGGGGGAAAATGCATAGCAAAACCATTTTCCCCCAATGGAGAGAAAAAACATCCATAGCTACTCCCCCAGGGTCTGGTTCCCAAGCGCCATACATTGGTAACTGATGGTTCAACCTGGACGCAAAGAGGTCAATATCTGGTGGTGTGCCAAAGTGAGCTATAATTTCAGCAAAAATTTGGGGATTCAACATCACTCGATGTTGTCATTGAACACTCGTGACCTGGTGTCCGCCACTGTAATGAACTTCCCTGGTAAATAGGTCGCTGTGATCCAAATTATTTCTCTAAATGCACCAGTGCCAGATTGTGTTCGCCAATTTCGTCACAAGATAGCGGACCTGATACACCCATATGATTGATATAAGCCCACCACCGTTGTGTTATCTATTTGGAGGCGGACATGTAAGTGCCGTGAGTTAGGACAGTAAGCCCACGGTCCATGGGAAAGCCCCTAACATCTCCAGATAATTTATCCCTTTGTCTGGAGGAGGGTAGGACTCGTGATGGGTCCCTTCTGCACCACAAACTGGACATGGTGTCAGTTGCACCCCAACTTGTGCGCTTGCGTCAGTCTGTAGCATCGACGGATGGGTTGCTAACAATGATGGGTCTGTGACACTCCACTAATAATGTTCATCCACCATTGTAGCTCAGCTTCTAGCCAGATTTGGCAAACCGTATTGGTCTATCAAGTGCCTAGCGTTTGCTATTTATGCTGCGATCTTTGCTCTTTGTAAATTTTGATAATGTTACACGGTCCGAATTGGCCACAGCTGAGAATGTAGTACCAAGTTCCCAATTACTTTTGCCTTTTGTCGGAGAGTCGGTTGCCCTGGCACAAGCAAGGCTGTAGCATGCTTCCTTTATGTCTAAAGCTTGGTTTGTCAGGATAGTGATCATCATTAAGTTTGTGTCAAATGGTGAAACCCAGGTAATCCATAACTTGAGAGGGGTTCAGTTTGGATTTGTATGGAAATGGGGGGGGGGTTACACACCCTATGTCTCGAATAAAGATTTTATCGCTGTAACTGCCAGCGTAGCAATTGGAGGGTCAGTCCCACGATACGGATATTGTCTAAATATGCATGACGATACAATTTTGTTGTCGGAGGTGTTTTGTCTTTTGTTTAAGTGCACAAAAATGGGTTTTTACTAATTTAGTCTGGGGGGCTTGTGGTTAAACCCATTGGGTTAAGGCTTTGTATTGCCACAACTGTCCCTTCCAAGACAAATTTCAGGAACTTCCTGTGAGATTCTGTGATGGGGAACTGTATAGTATGCATCTTTTAAATCGATGCAAGCCATAAAGTACCCCGGGTAAAGTAGCTGCTTAGCTGCTTCGAAGGTAATCCATTTAAAAATGGGTATATTGTACAAAAGTGTTCAGACGGGGTTAGGTCTATGATAATCCGACTCCCCCCATCTTTTTAGTGTTTGTAAAGATGTTAGACACAACAACTCAAGGGGTTCGGGTGTGTCATTTTGCCAATCAACCCCTTTGGCAGCTAGCGTTAAGATTTCAGCATGTCCCGCCATTATCTCATTCTGAGGAGAGCGGTAAAAAAAATTGCCACAGAGGGGTTCATGCTGTGTAGGGGGAGTTTACCATCAATAAAATTCTAATGACATAACCGTGAACATCTTTGTAGAATAAACGTGTCTGTGGTGAGTGCATCCAAGGCACCATGAAATGCCCGCAACGGTGCGGGTAGAAGTGCTACTGCCTTAGAGGATACCAGAGCCCCCTTACCTCCGTGGTTAACGGCTGGACTTGGCGTTTATGGGCTTTTGGGGGACGTTGCGGTGCTGTCGTGGCCGTGGCCGCATCTTCCATTCGGGCCTCTGCAGGCCTTGCCCTAAAAAAAGGCCGTGCGGTAGGGGAATTTGGAGAGGCGGATAGATCCTTGGCGTCCTATCCGGCTGGCGCGGATTCCACGTAGTGAATGGTTGTTGTCGCTGATATGGGTGAACTTTAGCCGGTGGAGGTTTCATAAGGGCCACACGGTCTTGGCCTCCTGTAGAGTTCTGTGGACTGCTTGGAGAGATCTTTCCCCAACAGCTGATGAGGTGGTTGGAGTGGTGGAGGGACGGCACAACCCTGCAAATTTTGGGTTTTAGTGTGGGACCCCGGATGGAGCTCTTGCGCAGGCAGTTGGAATTTCAAACTGGGGTTGCCAGAGAATTAGTGCCAGGGCATCCTGCTGCTCGCTGGTCAACATTCATGCGGCCTCCGCATCCATGGGTCTTCATGAAGGGCAGTTGCCCCTGACAACTGTGGATTACTCCTGGCTGGAGGAAGACGAGATGCTGAGCGGTCTCCTGCGTGGCTAGTGGAGGCCGAGATCCCGTTCATCCCGGTCCAAGTCCCCCGCTGGAGTAGTTGCTCCACCAAGATCTCCAATACCGAGCAATACGACCGTCCCCGCTACTTGCGGCGGACAAGCCAACTTCCCAGTTCTGCAATTTCTCTGGGGCTTCTTTACCAGCAGGCCACACCTCCATAAGTGCAGACTAGGGTCCGAAGGCAGGTTGTAGTTGGCTACTGCCTCTGCAGGCCCATACGACTCCACACGGACTTCGAGTGGACTGTGACGGTCCACCTGCCTGGTAGGAAGGCAGTGGTGATGAGTCGGCGCTGGTTTTCACCCCCCCGGGTTTTTGTTTTACCCCTGGGGGGGGGAGGCCCTCCCTTTTAGGGCACAGTCCCGTTGGGTGGAGGGGGGGGTGGGGTGGGGGCACAAAGGGGTGGGGGAGGTCTTAACCTTTCCACCACCTATTCCGGCCCCCAACTTCCTTTTTTTGCGTTTTTTTTTTTTGGGGGCCGGGGGTTCGGGGGGGGGGGAGGCGCATGGTCGGCAGCTAGACTGCCAGAGCTAAGCTAAACGACCGTCTACTGCTGCCACCGGCGCCCTTGACCGCAGCTGAACGCGGCGTTGTGTCGGCAAGCTCCTGCTCCTCGCTCCTGCATGGTCTGCTCTCAGCAAGTAGCTCTGCCAGACTGTCCTACGGCAGAAAGAAATCCCCGGGGAATGAGGGGCTCCCGTGTAGCGCCAGCCGTTCCCGGCCGGCCCCTGTGGATCCAACAGCAACACGGGGTGATGCCGCTGTCGGTGAGCGAGGCACTTTGCCACTTACCTGGTTGCTACACCGCTTCTGTGGGGATGGGGGCACGACAGTCTGGGTTTGGAATTTCCAGCTTCCAGTGCGGACATCCATTCGGGAGATTAACTCGGTGCGGTGGTGTAACTGAATCGCCCGACTTACGCACATTTACCCCGGCCGTCCGGTTGCTGCCCGGTGTGTCTCGCAGCTCCGGAGAAAGTGGCCGCTGGCATTGTCGCCGGTCCCGCGGCTCTGGAAGGTTCGCCTTCCCTTTCCCTTTGCCGTCCGTGCTGTAAACCAACAAAATGGTTAGTGCACTTACCTGAAACGACCTTTGTGAAAGGAGCTGGTGGAGAGAGCGCACTACCCCCCCCCCCAGCTTGTCGATGCAAATGCGCTACGCGTGATATGTCGTGCATGCGTGCTGACGGGGGGTCTTCATGAAGTCCACTCACGTTACTCACGAAATTAAAAAATTGTCATATGCCCCCCCCCTCCACACTCCACTACTGGGCAACAGAACAATTACAGAATTTACTTGTTGCAGCTTGATAAGCCCTGTTACACGATAACACAAAATATATATTAATTAATAATAATATATATTTTATAGCTCTGGAAGGTTAGATCGCATGGGATCCAAGGAGAGATAGATGATAGATAGCAAATTGGGCCGTGGAAGGAAGCAGAGGATGATGGTGGAAGGTTGCTTCTCAGACTGGAGGCCTGTGACTAGTGGTAGAGCCTCAGGGTTTCGGTGCTGGGCCCGTTACTGTTTGTCCTCTACATCAATATTTGGATGAGAACATACAGGGGGCCAGATTAGCAAGTTTGCTTGATGATACAAAAGTGGGTGGTTTTGCAGAGAGTAAAGATTGTTGTGAACGATTGTAGCAGGATCTGGATCGATTGGCCAGGTGGTGCTGAGGGAATGGTTGTTGGAATTTAATTATAAGATTAAACTAGAACTTACCAGTTTGAAGTTTGATCATTATTTTATGAGGGAGTTACGGATGAAGGACTACGTGAAGAACCCCAAACAGCCGCACGTTGCGTCAATCTTCAAAGCAGCGGTTGTGTGAAATCACAGTATGGTAATAGTGACTGAAGTATTAATAGTAAGATTTGAGAGAAGACTAGAAAACTACCAGATGATGTTAATGAGGGCTGGGAGCGGAGGGCACATAGTCCCTCATCATAACTCCTCGTAAAATAACGATCAAACTTCAAAATGTTCTTGTTTAATTTACATATTTTACTTCGGAGTCACGTGAAGTGACTACGTGAAGATTTCAAAGCTCTGTGATTTCATTGCCGTGAGAAACGAGGTCTACACAACCACAACTGCTTCATTGACAAATGAGGGAAAATACATTCATAATGCATACAGTCATGACATAGATATAAAACATGCTGATGCTGTTTTAAATGAAGTAATAATAATATTCACTCTCTTCACCCGGATGGAACTATAACTTGTCCATCGTAAATAGAGTTGACAAATACCACCCTGGTCTAGCAATGGGTTATTATAAATGTTTGGAGATTCGTTCGTTGAAACCATGCTGGAGGCATAGGATGTGGTCCAGCAAGGACCCGTAAATACCCTTGCTGCTGATGGTTGTAGCAGCCCTGGTGGAATGAGATCTGGAATCAGTATCTACTCCTGTATAAACCAAACTCCGTTTTATCATCTGGAGTGGGCGCTGAACAGATAGTCTTCTAAGTTTTTGTGACTAACAAACATTGCTAGTCAAGAACCTCGAAGGCTCTTGGTGATCTTGACGTATTGTTGTTATATGTGTGTGCTCACATTACCAAAGGACCGCTGGCATGCCTGTAAAATTTTGAGACACTGACACACCCCTTCTGCTCTGCTTAGTAAATTATAAACATAAATATTATATATTATTATGTACAGATGTAATCATCCTGTACCATCGCAATTATGTAGCGATGAAACCTGCTGCACTAAACCAGTGCCTCAGAAGGATAACTACCTTATGAGCTCCGGCCAAAGTTAAGGATGTAGTGGAGCCCCCTGGTGAAATAGTGTTCACAAAATGTCAACATCCTTACGGCATTGTACTGATCCCTGGGTAGACCTTGTGTTAAAAGATATTCTTACAAAACTTGATATCCGGGGTGACCCCGACAGAGCGGGGGGTCTCGTTTTGCTGCACAGCCAATTCAATGAGAAGACACGTTGGCCACAGTTAATGGCCGTACAACTCAATTTATTGGACAAAAGATTTCATTTAACATGAACTCCAAACCTCAGTAATCTATACTGTTTTCAATGTAAACATGAGCATTAAACAAACTCGTTTCATCTCCTGGAAAAGAAAAGTCCTGTTTTTTGGTGGCTATCCAAGCACTCTGACACAGAGAAGGATAGATGTAAACAACGCAAGCCGTAGGGCGAGTCTATTGAATTGCAGAACATACTTCATTTTATCATTGCAACGGCTGATTTCCCAAGCCTCAGGCTGAACCAGCAAAGTTACGTTTAAAACTACCCCATATAAGGTTGTATTATTATTCCCGACAAATCGGAATCAAAGTTGCATAAGCCAATCACGCAATAGGAAACCTAAAGCGGGAGCTCTTAATGACTTTATTTGAAGACCGATTGATGAAGCAAAAATGGAGGAAGACATAAAAGACCTTCCTTCTCCTTGTAGCGAGAATGTATCTTTCGCACTGTTATGCCACATATTTAGCAACTTTGTGAATAAGCATGAAAACAAAAACATATCTATATTTTGATGTTCCATGGAAGCAGAGTTTCATAATGCGGTGTGATTCAACACCAAATTCTGTGTTGTCATTGACCTATTACTTGATGATTCTCCTGTGTCAACGAGGTTATGTCACCATCTACAGGAGTCTTTAATGATTTGCACCTCCATGACTAACATATGCCACCATCATAATACTAGAGTCTTGACCAACACAAGAAAATGGACCACATTACACCTGTGTCCTTAAATCTTTGCACTGGCTCCCTGTGTGTAAAATGGATAGATTTTAAAATTCTGTTACTGGCCTACAAGGGCACTGAATGATCTGGGTCAAAATAATCTCTGACTTTCTTTGTTGTATATGAGGCACCTAGACTCCTCAGGTCTTTAGGGACAGGTTTTTACTCTGTGTTCCAGGGTCAGAACTAAAAAAGGCTGAAGCAGCGTTCAGTTTTTATGCTCCACACTTGTGGAAACAAAGCTCCCTGTAACACCTGAGGTTGTGTACAGGACTGTAAGAGAATTTAAATCAGCCTAAAAACACGTTTGTTTACTGTAGCTTTTCCATAACCCCAACATGCAGGTAATTTTAACCTTCTTAATCTTATCCTTTTATGTGCTTTTAAAATTGTTTTTATTGGTTTAGTGACTTTGTTTTACTATTCATGAATTTGTCTTATTGCTTGTTTTGTCATTTTTGATTATTGGCTATTTTGTTGTCCTGTGTTGCATGGTTGTTCTGCTGTCTTTTTACTGTGTATTTTTTTCTGTTTCTTTTGTTAAAGCACTATGAATTGCTGCTTGTACGAATGGTGCTATATAAATAAATTTGCTTTGCCTTGCCATAATGTATTAACATGAAGGTTGAGCATGCAGATATGCATATTCGCTCAATCACTCTTTAACTCATACAATTGCCCGTAAGGTTATAGATAGTTGATACCAATACTTGAGTGAAGAATTGGTAAGTCATGCATGCAAATCTCCTCCACCTCCAAATCTTCGAGATGATATTCACAATTTTCCCCCCATTTTTTAGGGCCCATTTAGCATCATTTTGCAATTTAATGAAATATTCACAGAACAAAACATACTGGAGCAATAATGAATACTGTTTGTCCATCAATTGTTGGACTTTGGTAGCTTCAGATCTGGTAATAACAAAGTTGTGTTACCAATGACCCTATATGGCAACTTTACAGTTTACCAATTAGCAGGATGACAGTTCTCCTGTGGCAAACTATATGTGTGATGCACAGATCTGAATCAAATCTATTATATTCCCAATTATGTCTAATGACAATTAGAAGGCTGCTTTTATAAACAACAAGGCTGTTACAGGAGTCTATTGACTGCAATCTGTTGCCCAGGCCGGACATCAACAGCCAATTGAATAGCTTAAAGTTAAATCCCAATGTCCAAACATGTCTATTTGATAACAACTTAATCTTAAACTGGATAGAGGAGCCCAATTTCTCAAATATAGTTTGAGATTTAAAACAGTGGATTTTAGCAAATACAGCGTTTAAATATCATCGAGGGGACAATACATAACCAGTGTTTTTGAACTCTGCAATGGAGTGTCCTCTTTGATGCTTTCTTGTCATCATTCTGTTATATTGCCTTATCATAGCAATGCCTCCTCCAAATATCCCCCATGATCACAGTAAATGGGGATACACTATAAAATCAGTTGTTAATCGGCCATCTGTTCTCATAATGTACAGCACGCCTGTCATCATTTTTGTATCTGCCATGACGGCAACTCTGGCCCAATTTCCGAGCCAGTCTTGCAAGACAAACCTGGCCCATTACTACTGAGCCTGCCAATTCCAACCTGCTTGGATTGCTTGTATTGTCCAGTTGTACATGGTTAGAACCCTCGAAGTAGATGATAATGTCTCATCATTTGTATTGTACAACCAAGTGTAGACAGTTTACCAATTTTAAGTGGTGTGTAGAGTAGCACAGGTATAGTGCAGTGGAACTCTGGCCAGCTTTCATGCTGGCACAGCTTCAGTGAACTGCTTACTGCTGATGAAGATGTGGGGTGCGGTTATCGCCGAAAACTATGAAGCTTACTGCTCGTTGTTGGCCTCCTTACCTGGTCAATAGCTTGTGCTTCGTTCTCTAGGTTTTGCAATGAAAAGGTCTTACCTGAATAGAAGGTTCAAAAGCGGCCGGCACTGTGATAGCGGTGTTCACTGTATATGTGTTGGGATGCAACCCCTTTCTGCCGGGCATGGTACGTCCGGCACGTGCCCTTCATCCCTTGGGCATGCTCCACAGCTATACACTTCAGACTTGCCGTTTAGATTACACCTGACCCGGCATGCACTCCTTTACATGAGGGAGACACTAAGCAGCCCTACCAACAAAGGGCGTTGATGCGTGCGGCCTCCCATAGGCCACACTAGCCCTGCATAGCCTCAGCATCCCCACTAAGATCCCTGTCTTAGGTGCTGTTGGCGCGGGCTATCACATTGACCCGCGCTGGCACAACTCCTGCTGTAGGGAGTGTATCTAGATGGAGTCTCCTCTCCATTAGGAGCTCCATCCTGGCCAACCTCCAAAATTGTTCCACATTCCCAGAGGGGAACCCTCCTGGCATCCGGGCTGACCAATTTTGTCAGCTGTCCCGATATCCTGGGGATGACTGCGATTTGGGAACCGCATTGCTGCTGGATTTTGCTTCCCCGGGAACCCCAGCGTCATATACAGTAGCTTGCAAAGTTTTCATACCCCTTGAACATTTCCACATTTTGTCACGTTACAACCACAAACGTTAATGATATTTTATTGGGCATTTTATGTGATAGACCAACACAAAGTGGTGCATAATTGTGAAGTGGAAGGGAAAATGATACATAGATTCCAAATGCTATTACCAAACTTAAAAAACTGACAAGTGTGGCGTGCACAATGTTTTCAGCCCCCCTGAGTCAATACTTTGGAGAACTACCTTTCGCTGCAAATTACAGCTGCAAGTCTTTTTTGAGTATGTCTCTACCAGCTTTGCAATATCTAGTGACTGAAATTTTTGGCCATTTTTTTTTTTTTTGCAAAAAAGCTCAAGCTCAGTCAGATTGGATGGGAGACGTGTCTGTGAACAGCAATTTTCAAGTCTTGCCAGAGATTCTCAATTGGATTTATGTCTGGACTTTGACTGGGCCATTCTAACACACATAAATATAACTTTGATCTAAAGTATTCCATTGTAGCTCTGGCTGTATGTTTAGTGTCGTTGTCATGCTGGAAGTCTCAAGGTCTTTTGCAGACTCTAACAGGTTTTCTTCCAAGTTTTCCCTGTATTTGGCTCCATCCATCTTCCCATCAACTCTGACCAGCTTCCTGTCCTGCTGATAGAAAAAGCATCCCCACAGCATGTTGCTGCCACCACCATGTTTCACAGTGGGGATGGTGTGTTCAGGGTGATGTTCAGTGTTAGTTTTCCGCCCACACATAACGTTTGTGCATTTAGGCCAAAAACTTCAATTTTGATCTCATCAGACCAGAGCACCTTCCTCCACATGTTTGCTGTGTCCACCACATGGCTTGTGGCAAACTGCAAACGGGACTTCTTATGACTTTGTTTCAACAATGGCTTTCTTCTTGCCACTCTTCCATAAAGGCCCGATTTGTGGGGGTGCACGACTAATAGTTGTCCTGTGGAACAGAATTCCCACCTGAGCTGTGGAAAAAAATTATTTCTCTATGCAGCTCCTCCAGAGTTACCCGGGGGCCTCTTGGCTGCTTCTCTGATCAATGCTACTCTCCTTGCCCGGCCTGTCAGTTTAGGTGGACGGCCATGTCTTGGTAGGGTTTGCAGTTGTGCATTACTCTTTTCCATTTTCAGATGATAGATTGAAACAGTGCTCCGTGAGATGATCAAAGCTTGGGATATTTTGTATAACCTAACCCTGCCTTTAAACTTCTCCATAATATTATCCCTGACCGGGCTGGTGTGTTTCCTTGGGCTTCATGATGCTTGTTTGTTCACTAATGTTCTCTAACAAAACCTCTGAGGCCTACACAGAACAGCTGTATTTATTACTGCGATTAGATTATACACAAGTGTAATACAAGTGGACTCTATTTACTAATTA
Source organism: Okamejei kenojei (assembly GCA_035221665.1). Lineage (NCBI taxonomy): Eukaryota > Metazoa > Chordata > Chondrichthyes > Rajiformes > Rajidae > Okamejei > Okamejei kenojei. The sequence continues at coordinate 1,987,744 of CM069133.1, forward strand.
GGTGACTTCTGAAGGCAATTGGTTGCACTGGATTTTTTATTTAGGGGTATCAGAGTAAAGGGGGCTGAATACTTTTGCACGCCACACTTTTCAGTTTTATTTGTAAATAAAATTTTGAAAACCATGTATCATTTTCCTTTCCACTTCACAATTATGCGCCACTTTGTGTTGGTCATCACATTAAAATCCCAAAATAAAAATACATTTATGTTTGTGGCTGATAACGTGACAAAATGTGGTCAAGGTTCAAGGGGTATGAAAACTTTTGCAAGCCACTGTACCATACCCGCGGTAACCCTCCTGGCATCTGGGCTGACCATCTTCAGGTCCAGTTTAACCCAATATCCTGGGGACCGCCATACTATTGGATTTCCCCTCCCTGGAACCTAACGTCTAGATTCACTGACCGTTCTTATCAGTGACTACGATCGCGAAAACCCGACATTCGCCAGCTTCCCGCTTCCGCAGTCGGACCAGGGTTTCCCCCACAGCCCTTAGCTGGTTCCCTCGTCGGCCGTCGCGAAGCATCCGGCAAAAAACCTCTGAAATCCGAGGTTCCTGCAGGAGACCTAAAACAGGTAAGAAATACAAACTTACCTGTAGTTTAAACTTACCGCTGGAGGAGCTTGCTGCTCCAACCGGTCGACTGCACCAATGCGTTTTTTTGACCTAATGACGCACGTGTGGCTGGACGGGGTTCTTTACATAGTCACTCACGTGACTCTGAAGTAAAATACAGAGAAATGTGAGGTGTTGCATTTTGGGACATCGAACAAGGGCAGGACCTACACAGTGAATGGTCGGCCTCTGGGTAGTGTTGTAGAACAGAGGGATCTAGGAGTACAGGTGCATGGTTCCTTGAAGGTCGAGTCGCAGGTAGATAAGTGGGTCAAAAAGGCTTTTGGCACATTGGCCTTCATCAGGCAGAGTATTGAGTATAGTTGCAGTTGTATAAGATGTTGGTGAGACCGCATTTAGGATATTGTGTTCAGTTCTGGGCACCATGTTTTAGAATAGATGTTGTCAAGCTGAAAAGGGTTTAGAGAAGATTTACGAGGATGTTGCCAGGACTAGAGGGTGTGAGCTATAGGGAGAGGTTGAGTAGGCTGGGACTCTATTCCTTGGAGCGCAGGAGGATGAGGGGTGATCTTAGATAGGATTATAGAAAAATGAGGGGAATAGTTAGCATGAATGCATAGTCTTTTAGAAACATAGAAGTATAGAAAATAGGTGCAGGAGTAGGTCATTCGGGCCCTTCGAGCCAGCACCGCTATTCAATATGACATTGCTGATCATCCACAATTAGCACCTTGTTCCTGCTTTCTCCCCAAAATGCCTGATTACGTTTAGCCCTAAGAGCAACATCTAAACTCTCTCTAACCCCCCTCAAAGTGGGCGGTCACGGTGGCGCAGCGGCAGAGTTGCTGCCTTGCAGCGAGTGCAGCGCCGGAGACACGGGTTCAATCCCTTGGGTCTCGACCTGAAACATCGCCTATTCCTTCGCTCTATAGACGCTGCCTCCGTGTGCGGACATGGCGTTGAAGGACGGGAAGCTGAAGCAAAGAAGTCAAAGCTAAATAGCCAAATGGAAACGAAGCCGAAACGCCAACTAACCAAAAACGGGGGCGGGGGACGCCCTACAAGCCAACATAGAAACCGAATGGCCGCTCTGCCGAAACGCCACCTAACTGAAAGGCTGCGTCATCTACAGGTCAATTAACCGAATGGCCGCTCTGCCAAAAAGTCAAATAATGGCTTGTGTGGGGAAAATAACCCCCCACTCCCGTCCCCACGGCCAGTGATGTGGTGGACGCGGGCTCTGGAACAATCGCTGACAGGCCCCGCCCCGCCCCGCCCCGCCCCGCCAGGGACGTCATGTCCGTTATTTGACTTTCTGGCAGTGGCATTGGGTTCGTGGCTTGTCGGCGGCGCAGCCTTTCGGTTAGGTGGCGTTTCGGCAGAGCGGCCATGCGGTGAGTTTGCTTTAGTCGCCCGCTCTTTTGGTCAGTTCACCTTTCAGCTTCGTTTCCATTCGACTTCTTTGCTTCGGCTACTCAGCCTTCGACGCCACGTCCGGGCACCGCTGCACTCACCCGCTGAGTGTCTCCAGCATTTTTGTCTACCTTGGATTTTACCAGCATCTGCAGTTCTTTCTTTAAACAAATGTCTTTTAAATATTTTTTATAGTCTCTGCCTCAACTATCGTGTCTAGCGGTGTAAATGGGGCATCTTGGTGGGCAGAGACACGTTAGGCTGAAGGACCCGTTTCCTTGTATTCGGACTCTATGGATGAACTTTATATCATATAACCATATAACAATTACAGCACGGAGACAGCCCTCTCGGCCCTTCCAGTCCGTGCCGACCATTTGTTTTCCCCTAGTCCCATCTACCTGCACTCAGACCATACCCCTCCATTCCCTTCACGTCCATATACCTATCCACTTTACTCTTAAATGTTAAAATCGATCCTGCCTCCACCACTTCTGCTGGAAGCTGATTCCACACACAGCCACCACCCTCTGAGTAAAGAAGTTTCCCCTCATCTATTTTAACAAACTACTGGGCTAAAGTTGCTTTGATTATCTTTTTTACCAGAAGGCTGCTAATTGAAGTCCTTGAGATGTCTACAAGTAGAAATCAGGGATGGGCTTGATTGGACACTCTGCATTCATTATTAAAAATAAATTCCAATTGCATGAAAAATTCAAAAGTTAAATCAATCACAAGCACCCATCTTGATTTCTTCATTACTCTCTGCAAAAGAAAGATAATTAATGCATTACTTGTACAAGGAGTAAAATATTTCCTTAAAGGGCAATTTTAATATAACACCTCATGCAACAAAGAAACAGGTCCACTTTCAAATGGCATTTGACATCTGCAAAGTTGAGTTCTTTCCATTCCAAAAAACAGTGGTTTGTTCCGCAGAAGTTCGACAAGTTTAGTGTTAGCTCTTAGTTCAGTAGATATAGAGCCAGAATGGACCCTTCGGGCCCACCGGGTCCGCACCGACCAGCGATCCCCGCTCACTAATACTATCCGACACACACTAGGGACAATGTTTACTTTTATTACCCAAGCCGATTAACCTACAAAAACTGCACGTCTTTGGAGAGTGGGAGGAAACTGAAAGATCTCGGAGAAAACCCACACAGGTCATGGGGAGAACGTACAAACTCTGTGCAGACAGCGCCCGCAGTCAGGATCGAACCTGAGTCTCTGGCGCTGTGAGGCAGCAACTCTACCGCTGCGCCACCTTCTTTGAAGATATTAGCAGCTTTTCTGAGACGGGTCCAAGTTTATCCATGTCACTGTAAAATGGAAAAGAGACAAGAGGGCAGGTCCACAGAACAATATTGTACAGGGTTAGACTTTATAGTTTAAGAAAGGAACTGCAGATGCTGGAAAAAATCGAAGTGGTGGACAAAATGCTGGGAAGAAACTCAGCGGGTGAGGCATGGAGCGAAGGAATAGGCGACGTTTCGGGTCGAGACCCTTCTTCAGACTGGATAGTTTGTTTGTTTTGTTCAGCAAAAAAAAAAACAAGGATAAGAGTTGAACAGTCTCCTTGCAGCAGGCAATGGGGGGAATAGCAGGGAGCCGTTTGGCTTGAAGCAGGCGTAGTTGATTTGATAATCCATAAATCACTGAGCTGAATATTGATACTGCTGCAGTGTGGTTTGGATGCTAAGTCAAGACACTTTCTTGCAGCAGGTTTGGCGGTCAACCATTGCTGGTAATGTATGACAACACCCAGTCTCCCCACATCCCAGCTCTTCTGGAACGATTTATTGAAAACATTAGACAATAGATGCAGGGAGTAGGCATTCGGTGCCTTCGAGCCAGCACCGCCATTCATCTTGCCCTGATCTCACAATATTTTTTTTCCTCCCACAGTTATGTAATATGTGAATATGTGATTCTGTTCCATTCTGTTTTGTAGGTTTTTTTATGCGATGTGATGAATAAACATGACTGACTTGAAATCAGTAACCCGTTCCTGCATTTTCCCATATCCCCTGACTCACTATCTTTAAAAGCCCTATCTAACTCTCTCTTGAAAGCATCCAGTGAACCGGCCTTCACCGCCCTCTGAAGGCAGAGAATTTCCACAGATAACAAACTCTCTGTGAGAAGAAAAAGTGTTTCCTCGTCTCTGTTCTAAATGGCTTACTCCTTATTCTTATCTGTGGCCCTGGTTCTGGAACTCGACCAACAATCGGAGAACTGTTTCCTGCCCTGGCGTGTCCAAACATGATTAATCTTATATGTTTCAATTAGATCACCTCTCATTCCTTTAAACTCCAGAGTATACAAGCCAGCTGCTCCATTTCTCTCAGCAATATGGCAAGTCCCGCAATTCCGGGAATTAACCTCGTGAAACCTACGCTGCACTCCCTCAATAGCAAACAATGTGGGAAACCAAATTCCTCCAATTTGGAGACCAAAACTGCACACTAATACTCCAGTTGTGGTCTCACGAGGGCTCTGTACAATTGCAGAAGGACCTCTTTCGCTCCTATAGTCAATGCTCTTGTTATGAAGGCCAAATGACATTCGCTTTCTTCCACTGCCTGCTGTTCCTGCATTGGTACTTTAATTGACTGATGTACAAAGACCTCCAGATCCTGTTGTAACTTCCCCTTTTGCCAACTTGACTCCATTTAGATTATAACCTGCCTTCCTGATTTTGCCACCAAGTGGATAACCTCACATTTATCCACAATTAAAACTTGATAATTCTACCATGCATCTTGCCACTCCCCCAACCTGGTCCAAGGTACCCCTACAGCCTCATAGCATCCTTCTCACAGTTCACACTTTCAAACCTTCATGCTCTGACAAAAGTATATGCTTTAGACCTGACCCTGAGAGCAGGCATTGGTTGTAGAAGGGGTTGGATTAGCATGGTGTTGACAAGATTGAGCTCCCCTTTGATAATAATAGAGGCTTCTGTTTTCTGGATCGACCCGAGGTTGGTAAGAGGGATTGAAGTCATACAGGCAGAGAAGTTAAAATATATGTGAGTCCGGAAGGAACTGCAGATGCTGGTTTACACCGAAGATAGGACACCAAAATGCTGGAGTAACTCAGCGGGAGAGGCAGCATCCTAGAGAGAAGGAACAGGTGACATTTTGACAGAAAAGAAGATTCTCAACCTGAAATGTCACCATTCATTGTCTCCAGCCTGAGATGGTGCCAGTCCCGTTGTGTTGTGCCTGCATTTTGTGTCTACCTTATAGAGTGTTGTGTGTGTGTGTATGAATGTGTTCGTGTGTGTTTATGAGTGTGTACATGTGTGTGTACGTGTGTTATGTATGTGTACTTGAGTGTGTGTGTGTTTGTGTGTAGGTATGTGTTTGTGTGTGTAAGTGTTTGTGTGTATTGTATGTGTGTATGTAGGTGTGTACGTGTGTGTGTGTGTGTGTTCGTGTGTGTGTGTATGTGTGTTTGTGTAGGTGTGTGTGTGTGTACGTGTGTGTTTGGCGTATTGTTATAAAAATATACATATTTATAATCAAAATTATATATTTGTAATTTTGTTTGTTATAGCTGTACATCTTTGGAGTGTGAGGGAAAACCGGAGCACCCGGAGAAAACCCATGCAGGTCACGGGGGACGACGTAACAAACTCCCGTACAGGACCGCAGGTCTCTGGCCCTGTGAGGCAGGCCACTCCACTGCCTTGCCCCTGTCATACGTGTGTGAGGATTCGGGAACACCTGTGCCTGTGGAAGTGCTTTTAGGGACCTCTGCCCATTACCCTGCTGGGCAGATTGCATTCATTAACACTTAACAGAGGAAAATTAACTTTCAAAATACAATGGGGCTTTCTTGAACTGATTAAATTCTCTTGAAAGTGATGTCTCATTTCCCACCATTTCAATTGCTATCCAGAGACTTTGATATTCAGGGCAAACCCCCTGAAGATAAGAAATGCAAACTGGTATTCAGATTATTTAAGAGGCTATTTCTAATTGTCGATCTTTTTAGTTTTAGTTTGGTGATACAGCGCGGATGAAAGATGCCCACCGTGTCACACCGTGCTAGTACACTAACACCATCTGACACACGCTAGGGACAATTACATTTTTAACAAGCCAATTACTTGAAACCTGCAGTCTTTGGAGTCCCGGGAGAAAAACCGGAGGCACCGGAGAAAACCGCGTGGGGTCACAGGGGGAAGGTTCAAACTCTGTACAGACAGCACCGTAGTCCCGTCAGGATGGAACGGGTCTCTGGCGCTGTGAGGCAAGCAAACTCGACCGCTGAGCCACTGAACTCATAGAAACCTTGAATGTAAAGGGAAGGGGAGTGACTCTGAAGGCAGTTATTCCTTGGTTGTGCCGTGTGTACCACTGGAAGGGACGGCATTTATTAGTCATTACCTGCTGACCCTCAGAGGAAGGTGGTAAGCCCTGTTTCCTGATCCACCTTTGCGCCTTGTGTTGTTGGAGAATTGATTGGTGTTGGTTGTTATTGTCACATTCGCAAGGCCAGCAGCATAATAAGGACCAGTCGCACCCTGGCCTTCTCCCCTCTCCCATTGGGCAAGAAGGTAACAGAAGTGTGAAAACAACGCCACAACATCCAGATTCAGGGACAGTTTCTTCCCAGCTGTTATCAGGTAACTGAACCATTCCTACTGATTAGGTACTGATTGGGGATAGGACAATAGAAATAGGTGCAGCGTAGGCCATTCGGACTTCGACCAGCACCGACCATTCATGTGATCATCCCCAATCAGTAACCCGTTACTGCCTTCTCCCCATATCCCTGACTCTCTATCTTTAAGAGCCCTATCTAGCTCTCTCTTCAAAGTATCCAGAGAAAACTGGCCTCACCACCTCTGATGGCAGAGAATTCCACAGAACCTCACCACTCTCTGGGGGGGTGTGAAAAATATGTTTCCCTGTCTCCGTCAGCCATGATCTCATTGAATGGTGGTGCTGGCTCGAAGGACCAAACATGGCCTACTCCGGCACCTATTGTCTTCCTACCACAACCAGAGAGCGGTCTGACCTCCCATTACCTCATTGGAGACCTCGGAATATTTTCAATCGGACCTTACCTTGTACTAAATGCTTTTCCCTTTACCCTGCTATCTGTACACTGCGGACGGGCTCGGATTGTAATTATGTATTGTCTTCCGCTGCACTGTAATACTCTCTCTCTATG